>VXAX01003848.1:341515-418638 GCA_013399835.1 Leptocoma aspasia
AGGGAAGGGAAGGGAAGGGAAGGTTCAGAGCTGTTGGGATGAGACTTTTGTCTCTGTGAATTTCAGAGATCAGACACAAAACTCACACCACTGTGCATTACATTGTCAGCTTTCCCATCTTTTAGAGCAAAACCTGTGGGAGCTATTGCTTCTCAGTGTGATGCTCAGAACTTCAAGCTATACGTGCATTGCTCTTTATCCTTTCCCCTACTATTCTTTTTTCCCCCCTTTTAACTCTAGTATGCCTCTCATTCGGATTTTTAAGACCCTAGGAAAGGTTTATGCATTTATAAGAAGCAGATAATAGATGCATGCACTTCAGTATTTGCCACCTTGGCTTCCCTTTAATGTAATTCATTATTCTACAAATATATGGCACATAGTGCTGCCAAGTTAATTTGTATAATAATAATGAGCTATTAATTAACATCCAAGAACACTTGTTTCTTCCAACAATTTGTGGTAATAAAGTAATTAATGAAATTCAAAATTTCATTCTAGACAGGAAGTCTGACTGCAATTTGGAACATTGCAACCCTCTTCCCTTTGAATACAATCAATAAATTCCAGTGTTAATATGCTAAAAAGGGAGGAAAAACAGTATGTACATAAAGACAGAATTGTTGTGTGGTGATGTTCTCAAACCAGTTATATCACTTTGCTGTTTTATATTAAAAAAGATTAAAAATATGTTCCCATCAATAAACATTAGCCTGAGAACAACACGCTGTTCTCTACTGATTGATAAAAAATTCAATTTTTTCTCAACTAAACAAAAAACCTTCTATTTTCTTACTCCTCATACTGTTATATAATTATTTTCAAAATCTTTGAAATCACAGAGACATAAGTTGTGAAGAAAGTGCAATGCCTGAGAACTGTACACTTTACTCTGGGAAAACTGTGGATCATAGTGTTGGCATGAATCTAAAAGTAAAAGTAACAGTATCTTCATTGCTCAACCTGCCCTGAACATCAAGTGCCTCAATAGCATCACTTGCTTTTCTAGTGATGACAGTCTCAATGAAAAGAAATGTGGTTTAAAGTGAGTATAATAAAAAATTATTCTCAAAATCTTTTGAGTACATGAGGCTTATACAAAATTTGGGTCTAATTTCATGGACAATTCAATCAAGTTCAATGGAAATAGGGACAACTTTCTGGAAAGTTTCTCATGAGCTTTGTAATACTTGCACTTTGCAGAATGTTTGGCACATTATTTTAAAAGCCAAATAAATGCAGTTTCTAGTATTCAAAAAGTACCAGAACATAACTGTTTGTTGTTTATTATCTATTTGGCAACTAATCCTCCTCAAATGAATCACAGTATATGATATGAGTTGTACTTATAAAACAAATCAATCTCCACTGAAATTTTTATTAAATCAGTTTTTAATCATTCACAGAGTATTTTTTCCAGCATGGAAAATTATGAGGGAAATTGAGAAACACGGCCACATGACACTTGTAAAAACTTTTCCTTTTGGCAGATTCTCAGCACATTTGGCATACACAAATTTTCTACCTACTCTTTAGTTTTGCTTTTCAGCTTATCATGAACCATCAGAATAGAATTACACAACCATAGAATGGTTTGGGTTAGAAGGGATCTTAAAGGGGATTGCTGCAATCCCCCTACCTTGGGCAGGGACACCTCCCTCTAGGCCAGGTTGCCGAAAGCCCCATCCAACCTGGCCTTGAACACCTCCAGGGATGGGGCAGCCATAACTTCTTTGGACTACCTGTACCAGTTGCTCACCACCCTCCCTGTAAAGGATAGTTTCTTCTTCAATTATTTATAGAGTTTTTCTAAAGATATTTGGACAAAATATATGATTTAAAAAACCTTATGTGAAGTTATGTTGAAAAGTATACATTCAGATTCCTTTGCCAACCATCTTGCTTAGGAATTTTTTTCAAAATCAAGAATCGTATCTTTCTGAAAAGTCATAAAGCACATCATATGATTTCTGAGAAGATGTGATAACAAACATTCCTAAGAAGACAATAAAATATTTCTAATTCTAGGTTAAGCCCAAACTGGAGGTGCAATAAACACACAACAATTTTTTTGTATCATTCACATCTTCAAAGATCATTTTCTTGCCAGACTACTTTTAGCCTCTACTGAAAACAGAGGATGTAGTTCTAGCCCACAGCTCTTCTGAATGATAATGAGAGGAAAATTATGTATTAGATGACATATAAACTATATATATAATTCATATCTTCTCTGGTGTTGAACTTTGCCTTGTAGGTGGCCATGTTCATGAAGCCCTTTCCTACGACCAAATTCTTGGTACAGGTGTTGCAGGAGGTGGCTGTAGAGATAAACCAATACTTACCCATGGAGAGCAAAGAGCAGACACAGCAGCAGTGACAGCCAGCACAGAACAGCAGTGACAACCAGCCTCCTCTGTTTGTAATTCTGAGAGGCTCTGGTGGCTCATCTCACTGGTGACTATTCTATAGCATCATAATGTTTAGGAGTGCTGTTCATGTATAAGCTGATGCAAAACGTGAAAAGAAACCCTTGAGGCAGCTGAGGAAACACAATCAATCAGTGTTTGAGAGCATGTCACAGACAGGGATTCAGAGCAGCTCTGTGGCTGTTTTCTCTGAAACAAGTCACTGCACAACTTGAGCACAGAAATGTCTTGGCACAAATGTATTTTAGGTACATTAAGCTGGAAAGTGTGGTGACCATGATTTGTGAAGGCAGACAAAACTTTCTACATCTGCTCTCAAATTCAATGAAAATGGAAATTAATTGCTAATTCCCCTTTTTTTTAACCACTGGTCTAATCTATTTTGTCTGCAGACCCCATGTGAACTGTGTTTGAATGATGTTATAATGCGTGATATGTTAATCCTGCATTTATTTTCAATTTAACTAATGATGGTTGATTGTTATTAAAAAGAGGAATTTTAGTTTGTAGGTGGTATTATTTGTTGCCTTGGGAATCCAGATCAGATCCAGGTCAGAAATCCAGAGGTTTTCAAATTTTGTTTTTCTATTTGTGACCTTCTCTTTCTTTCTGTATGCAATATCATATATTGTGAACTGCTTTTATCAGTCAGCTTCTGTGGAGATCTTAGAAGTGCACTGGCAACTTCCAAGAATGCCCAGGATGCAGGCTGGATACCTCTGGTCATATTTTACTTCTTTTAATCATGTAGTGTGGAGGTATCTCCTTTCCAGAACAAACAAATAAAAGCAAGAAAAAAGACTTGTGGCCTTTGTTATTTTTTTAAAAATTAACTCTAAGGCTTTTAAAGTTCATATGCTGACACTGACAGAGATTTTCCCTCTGTTTCCAGAATGTTTATTTTGGAGACAAGTGCAAATAGGTACAGAATTTTAGAATCTAGATATCTTGGTATGTATTGATTTTGGTGTTTACTTAAAGAAATGCAGTTCTGTTCAACGTTGTAAAAATGTGAACTGCTGCCCATAGCGCACCTTGTTACCTGCTGTCAGTTATATACCTATAGGTACCTGCTCCGATGACCAAGTCATTTATAAATGTCTCCTGGCAAGCCAACAACACAAATTGTTTTTTGAACATGGGTTTCTCTTCTTCTGCTTGCAGTCATGGGGTGGGATCCATCAACTTTTGCATTAGACTCAGAAAATTGGACATACATCTTAGCTAATTTTAATAGGCTTTACAGATGAGTACCAAGACAGCGCTTTCACTTTTCTTTTCTTTTGTTTTCTTGTTTATAAAGGGATATAGAATGAATTAATTTAGATGTAGATATCATGCCTAGATTTAATGGTTTCTCATCGATCATATTTTCTGCTCCCAAATCAGTGAGTTTAGGGGAGAAAAAGTTTCTGAAAAGCTCAAAAATTAAGTTGGCCATTAACTAAGGTAGAAATTGGTGTGCAAACAAATTATCATAAACTCTCAGCTTTTGTTCTTGGTTGAGTTTAAAAAAGTTAAATCTTTTTCTCTGGGGAAAACTGTCTGTTCAATGCTTCTAATAATTATAACAGCATCTTTCAATAGAAGATATAATAGCCAGTTCTTTGAAAAAACTTGCTCTTCCCATCTTTAAAATGCACAAAGATGACAAACTGCTGAACCTAGGTTTTATTGAAATGTGAGATGTTGAACATAGCAGCATACAATTAGAAAGCAAGCAGAGTGAAATTAAGAGCAGGGAGAGACAAATGTTCCCCATGATTATGTCTCAATGCTGTCCTGCATTGCACATTGCCCTCACCTCTCCTCAAGGTTTCCTGGAAACTCTGAAGGGAGCTCCACTCTGGATCACTTCCTTATTGCCTCTGATTAAATATTTGCATCTGTAATGAAGACATAAACATTTCTGCAGCCACTGTCTGCTCTCTTTCTTGTAAGTTCAGTTCCAACCAATGGCATTGAAGATAGAACCACAGAATCACAGAATCACAGAATCATAGAATCACAGCATCATTAAAGTGGAAAAGACCTCTAAGGTCATCAAGTCCAACATCAACCTAGTACCACCACAATACTGTTGCCATTAAACTATGTCTCCAAATGCTGCATCCAGATTTTTAATTCTTCCAAGAGAAAAGACAGATCTTACTTGAACTGATCTGATCCTTCCAAAAATACTGTAGTATTCCCTAACTAAAGTCCTGTTAATTCTTAATTGGGAGTGCAGCTCTGTGAAAAATGAAAAGACTATAACTGTGCTATGAACTGTGAAGACCATACTTTCTACCTTTAAAAATGCTGTTTTGTCATATTACAGATGTTAAAAGCTAAACATGGATAGAGTTGAGCACTAAATAGATGTGCTGAAAAATCAAAAGTTGTTAAGATGATATTATGCTAATGACCATATATACACACAAGGTAGGCAGACACAAAACTTGAGCTAAATGTTTATTCCAGAGTTTATTAAACTCTGGAATAGTTGTTTTCCATAGAAAAACTAATGCATACAACTTTAAAATTACCTCTTAGCTGTGGCTGAAAAGATAATGATGATATGACCATATTATATTATTTTGTGAAATCTTCTAGTTTTCCATTAATAGGAAATTTCATGTATTTTTATGGAATTACTTTGCTTCTCAAAAAATGTTTTTTGTAACATTCATTTTTACTTTTAGAAACTTCAGGAATCTCTAACAAGTTTCTTTTCAGCATGTGATTAGTTTACTTTTGTCCTTTTGTTTCCTGTTTGTTCCTGTTGCCTCGTCCTATTTCCTCACTCTGCTGTTCTCAGAAGAGAGGAGGCAGGGGATTGAATGACTACATGAAGGTAACTCCTCACATGAACCAGAAACATGCCATAATTTAAAAAGGAAAACAGCTGAGAAAGAATAAATCTTGTTTTAATGTGCCTGAGTCTGTATTAAAAAATACAGATGTACTGTATGCATATGAATTTTTTGATTAAAATGTCTCTCACCAGTCTGTCTCTTTAATTAAATAAAACCTGCTTGGTATTAATCAAAGCATAAAGAATTTATGCCCCAAATCCAGATTAATTAAAAGCCCAGAAGCCTGAAGAACAGACTGTGTATAAATACTAAAATAAATCAATCTAAACATAATATTTATGTATTGGGGCTGTGTATTTCAAAAATATAAATAATTCCAGAAAGTGATTTATGGCATATTCACTGTGGAAATACATTGCTTATTAGGATATGTTTAAACATGAAGTTAAGCAAACAGTTTGATTTACAAATTTTCTTTTTAAAACACTTAGTTTTTAATTATAGCTCTTATGGAACACTTTCTGATGAACAGATCATTAGAAATGTGCTCTTTAGTCTTCCACTTTAGTAAAAACAAAGGCTGGAAAACATCTTCTGTGGCCCTGTGGATTTTACAAAATCATATTAAAAAAAATATTTATCTTTCTAGGAACAATGAAACAGAAGTATCTTCAGTACTTCCGGTTCCATTAGTAAAATATAATTTTGTTTTGGAAGTAAAATATTTTGGTTTATGCCTAGAACTGAAGTCTAGGTCAGAAAATGTGCATAAAAGTATTGTGAGAGCTCTTTGAAAGAAAGGAGGTGATACTGGGCCCCTTTTGTAATGCACAGGAAGCCAGTAATGAAAAAAATGAATGAGAAAGTAGAAAGTATTCATGGGAGTTCCTAATCTCTGCCAGGTCCTAATCTGGGCCAGAATTAACCATAATTCTCTAAATAGGAAAGATTTGCCTTGGCACTGGCATTACAACCCCTTTCCCTTACTTCACAACTGTGGACTTGATTTTCAGGATCTATCAAGTCTCAGGGTGGAGATGGGGAAATTCTCAGTTCCACGTGAAAATTCAGCTTTGAGCCTTATGCCAAACAGCAGCAACCAGGAGACTATGCTCTTCCAAGGTTGGGCAGGAAGGTCACAGGGGATGTTCCAGTCTCGTTCCATCATTAACTATAATAGCCTGAAGAGCTCATAACTCACGAAGCTGCAGAGATTATGTTCACACATTTACCTAATCCACTAAGTAACAAGTTGATGCAAAGTGCCAGTTTACAAGATAAATGGACTACTGTCTCCACTGATACAAAAGATATTGAATACTCTGCCCAAAGGGTTGACTGATGGCTGCAGTGACTGCACAATAGTAATTTCTATGCAATTGCAAAATAATGCAAATTGTTCTTTCAATTGCCAGCACTTCTTATGGTTAACAATGGCTGCCAGATACCACAGCTGTGAAGACAATGCTTGTCATTGCTATAGCTGTCAAATACCAGATTTAACACCTGTTTGCTAATTTTGAAAATGCACAACATGGACCACAACATAATGGCTTTATGGAAAGGGGTAGCAGTGCAAACCTTTGAAACAGAAAGTTCTTATCTATCTTGAAGACATGCACTTTCCTACTGAAGCCCTCTCTTTTTTTTACTGTTTCTTTCCTCCCTTTGTCCATAGTAGTCACACTGCAGGTTTTTAAAATGCTTTTTTTGTTCCAAAAAATCAAGTCTTCTTTTCAACATCTTTTATATGAGGAGATGAAAACCTAACCCAAGATTTTGCAGGTTGTTTGTGGTTCAGGCAACCCACCTGAAAGTCCTAATTTTTGACATCTGCACAAAACAGCTGGTAATGAGTGTCTGGATTCTGCAAGTATCTAGTTTTTAATCTTTTCTATTAGACTTGTTAATAAGGATAGATGGCAAGCAGGTGTGACTAGTTGGGAGGGTTATTGGAAGACATAATTGCTTCAACTATTGTTTTACGGTTTTGGGGTTTTTTTGTTTTGTTTTGTTTTGTTTTTCTCTTCTTCTTCCTGCACAGTTTGTCCTTCTTGCAGCTGTCAGCTGTGGCCAAGTGGAGAATGTCCAGCTTTTACATTTTCTTCACTATTTGCAAGTCTAAATGAATACATGGAGAAACACGAGGATTAGTTTTTTTTTTTTAATGAAAACTCAGAGCATTCGAATTGAAGCAGCTGAGCTGAAATGTGTTAGCACACACAGTTTAATCTCTTCAGAACTTTGATCTAATGGTATCTGGAAGCCAGGGCTGCTTGTGTTTTGGTTCTGGCTCTAACACAGAATCAGAGAATGGTTTGGGTTAGAAGGGACCTTAAGGATCATCTTGTTCTAACCTGCCTGACAAGGACAAGGACACCTTCCACTAGATCAGGATAGCA
The DNA here is from genome assembly GCA_013399835.1 of Leptocoma aspasia. NCBI lineage: Eukaryota > Metazoa > Chordata > Aves > Passeriformes > Nectariniidae > Leptocoma > Leptocoma aspasia. Next base: position 349,145 of record VXAX01003848.1, read on the forward strand.
TGAAAGGCACAGAGAAGTTGTTCTGGATCTGTCTACACTGACACTTCAGCACAGAGAACAGAAGCCCAGGCACAGCTGAGGACAAAAGTCACAGTGGTGTGGAGTGCTAGCTCACTCTGCAGAGATTATGTGTATGCTGCATCGACTCATTTTTTAACATTGCATAGAGGAAACAATCGTGCCTGACTTCCTGAGAACAAGCTAACCACAGCATGCTGTTAATGTCAGTACACAAAAGGGGTACAGTATAAATCTATATTTGTTTCATTTTACTTGTTTTGACATCTCAAACTTTCACAAAACCCATCCAGGACTAGAAATTAGTTAGCTGACCTGGGTATGGTTATTAATGCATAGATTAGAACCTGCTTTGCAATTAAAAATATTAATAAGATATCAAAAAGAAAAAATCATACCAAAGCTTTCTACAGCAAGGGAAACAGAAACAGTTATTCATTTGAGGCAGCTAACTAAATGTTTTGTCTTTTTCTGTAGAAGAGAGTTGGGATGTGACAAGAGCAAATAAGGATTAAACACATTAGGAAAAATAAAGCACTTCTCACTAATGAGTTAAGGAGCAATTACATTAAATAGTAAATGTATGGGTTAGCTTGAAATCCCAAGCTAAATGTCAGGATACTATAACATGAAATAACATTATAAATATTAATAAGTCACTTAGTGGTTTTGACCCAAATTTCTTATTTCATTGTATTTGTATTGTTTACATCAACTATATTGAGCCATTCAACCAACATATTTAGAAAAAACTTCTACATATCTCATCAGATGTTACTGAACAAAATCCAGTCAAAGACATTTTAGCCCAGTATTTTGCTAGATGATTTGGAAGTTCCGAAGTGGATGACAAACCATTTTTCTTTCCAGATGGTCTTCTAGTATACAGCTGTGACTCAGGAACTTCATGGTACAGCCTTTCTTTTTTAGTAACCCACAGTGGACAGTATTGTGGATTTTTCCATCACTTTTTAGCACTTATCCTCTATGAGCAACTTCATATCCCAGCTAAACTCTCTTTAGTTTAGTCTCAGCCTTCCACATTCTAGTTCCATTTGACATATCCTTTATATTGAATTGTGAGAGGCAATACTATTCTTCCTTATTTGCTCCAGCCATGACACTTCTCTTATAAACTTCACTTCTCCAGATTGAAGAATCCCAGTTTACTTTACCAGATATGTCATCTCATGCCTCTGACTATCCTTGCCTTCCTTCTCTCTACCTTTTCCCATTTTACCACTTTCTGAGAGAGAAAAAACATAACTGCATGCAGAATTAATTCAAGGAGTATATAAAACCATGCTATTTACATAGAATAGGAAAAAAATAATAATATTTAAGAAGCATCTTTCCTGTGATCATATGCTTGCCCTCTATTCCCCATCCTGTGTAAATACAGAGAAAACTATCTTTTAAAGGCTTGATATTAATATTAGAGATCATATCAACTTAACTTGTTTGGTTTTTTTTTGGTAATACTTTTTCATGCATCACGTGGCTGTTTAGAAATGGAACTCTTTATTTCCATTCCATGAACAGTTAGATTCAACAGAGAAATTAGCATTGCAGCTTTGGCAACGGGCACAAGAAACTACAGTGCTGCTAAGATTTCATTGCTAAAACACATCCTCCAGATGTGTTAAGTCTGAGGCATGGTGTGTGTGGGGAAGGGATGGACCTTCATATGTTAGCTCCAGCATTTGCAGTGGGGCATGGATGATAACACCCTTTCTCATGACTGTTCTTTGGAACACAGAGATTGCCCACGATCATACTGACATGTATGCTGTCCTCAATTTCTCGCAGACAATTTCCTCAAAATTGTGAGTCTTTCCATCACATGCTATGTTGTGGGATTTTTTTTTAAGTTAAAATTTGTATCAGGCAGGTTCTTGACTAAAATGATTAATATGATAAAAAGGGTTGTTTTCATCTTTGGTGTACTAATCAAATTCTTTTAGTAAAACCCAAAAAATCCCACTGATTTTAAAAGGACGCTTAGGTAGCAGTGAGCAGAGTTTAGTTCAATATTTAGAGGAGCTGAGGCAGGAATGCCATATGTACTGAAATCTGAAATATGAGTGATAGGGTGTAGATAGCACTTCAAATACTACCTCACTGTCACAAATGGAGTAGTGATCTCCTCTTTGTCATTCTCTGAGGCATTCTTATCAAAGTTATTACTACTGCAGGTATCACAAGACATTTCTATTTATTCATCTTGAATATTTCTCTGCCAAAGGCCAAATTATGAATTGTCCTTGTGTAGCTACACTCTGGGATAAAGGAAAAAGGTTTCCAAAGTGAAATTAATGACCCTAATTTTTCTTTTCATTATGTCTTCTAATATCTGGTTATACAGTGAGAGAATACATATCCTTTTTGCAAAGTAAAAATATTAGAAAAGTAATGACAAACATATTCTTGATAGTGTTCCAAGTCATTATTTTACCTGAGAAACAAGTTTTATCATTATTTTATTCTCTCTATTACTTCTTTAATTTGCTTCACTGTGATCAGTATAAAGCCAAGAGCAGATTGTATTCCTAGTCCATTAACAAAATTATCAAGTAATTGTTTCATTTTTATGAAACTGTTCTTTCTTAATATTTTTTTTTGATACCCTTCTTCATTACAGCCAGCATTATCTGTCTGTATATATATTCATGTCTCACTCGTCATTATGGAATCATAATCCTATAGACCTGACAGCATGTTATTCAAATAATACTCCAGCATCTTATTTTGAGTTTGATGTGTGGGAATGAGAAGACATAACACCCTGAAGTTATCATAGTCCTTTGAAAATGTCCATCATTTTGATGGGAGCCAACAATTGAAAAGATGAAGTGAATCTTTTTGGCAGGTCACTTTTGCAATAGTTCATCTGTTTTACAGTTTTACTGTCTAGAAAACTGTAAAAGTCTGGAACAGTCAGTTCTTGCCTTCAGTCTGGAACACAAGAACCACAACAATGGAACCATTCAAATTATAAACATTTACAAATACTTTAAGCCGTCTGTGGTCTGATTTTCAGAGAAATAGAGCACTGACAGTTTCTTTTGGGAATTTATCACTAAACCAAGCACAAACCCCCCAAGAACAGATGCCATCCCTTCCTCCCATCCTCTTATTTGCCTGCTTGCTTCCTGCTCCTTTCAGGAAAGGGAAGCTGCTCTAAGCTCCTGTACTTCTTTTGGCCAAACTAAGCCCCCAGGCTAATCCAGGTCCAGTCACAGCAGGGTCCAAGTAGCTTTATTAACTTTGCCTACCTGGTAATAATAGTCCCAGCAGGACTAAGTGGTGACAATGGTCCCAGCAGGTGGTGCAGCAAGGTCCCTCCAGCACTGGGTGCCAGGAGGGGAAGCACATCACTGTACTTAGGAGCTGATTGCGGTAGTATTGTTACAATAGATACATTCAGCTGACTTTAAATAAAATACTTTATGGAATGTAATATTTTTCTGAAAATCATTTGAACTCTTTAGGCTCCTAATTGTTCTCGAACAAAGTAAGAGGTGACAGACTGAATATTTTGGTACCTCAGTTAACAATATGCTATTGATGCAATCCACATGTTATGGTTTAAAAGGCCTGGCTGATCAGTGCTCCAGAACATGTCTCTGTATCTCACTACTTGTCTGGCATTCCAGAAATAGCTCCTTAAGCATAATATGTGGAATTCCAATGAGTTTATACTTCCTGATTAATGTGCTATTTTGTCAAGTTGTTGACTCTGTAGCATTCACTTCTTAACCTTAATTGGAAAAAGTATTTCTGTGTGGCACAGATAATCAAAGGCAAAATCAATCTTGCTTCTTATGAAGAGAATTATTCACCATGTGTTTGGTATTTTGCATTATTTAGAGGATACTTGTTTTTCCACAGCTATTTGATTCAATAAATGGTCTTTTAGAAGCCTGGGAAGGATATAGAACTTGAAAGTAGGGATTTGAGTGGCACACACCTAAACTCTTGTGAGTTGATTCAAACATTCTCTTTGTAAATTATTTATTTGTATTACCTCTCAAAGAATAGTGATTTATTTAATTTGATGACATAAGTATCATAGTGCAACTGATTGTTTAAATTTTGGGGTTTTTCTCATATTAGTCTAGCAGGAGCCACCAGACCCCACATGAAATCTCTAAAACTCATTGTTGTAGGTGAATGCTTTTTCTGAATGCATATACCAGAGAGAAAGAGCAGAGCAGTCCTGAAAAGATTTCAAGTGCACACTGCAGACAAGGGAATGTCGTCCTGATGCCTCTTCTATGGTCCTGATTTTAACCACTTTCTTAGTTCTGAGCCTAACATATCACAAAGTTTGTCTTTCTGCAGAACCTCCTGTTAATGTCTGTTAAAATATATCAATATTAATTTATTTTTCAACTGAAAAACAGAAAAGAGAAACTAGAAACTGTGAAATTTTGTGTTTTGCCAAACATTATTTTAAGAAAGTTTAAGCTAGGTCTATTGCACAGTGATATCTCTTAGCACATAAAATGACACATACATGTGGTTTTTCACAAATATTTATAGAGAAATCCACCTGCAGCCAGTGGAGACCCGTGGCTTTGTAAAGCCCATGATGGAGCAGGTTTGCTGGTAGAACTGGTGGCCCCCTGGGAGGGTCCCACACTAGAGCAGGCTGTTCCTGAAGGACTGCACTCCATGGAAGTGCACGCTGGGGCAGTTAATGAAGAACTGCAGCCTGTGGGAAGGACTCATGTTGGAAAAGTTAATGCAGAACTCTCTGTCACGGGAGGGATCCCACTCCCTGTCCCCTGGTGCTGGTGGGCAAGAAGGACAGAATTCAGGAGTGAAGTTAAGCCAGGGAGGAAGGAAGGAGTAGGGGGAAGGTCTTTAACATTTTGGGTTTGTTTTTCTTTACCCTATTTTGATTTGATTGGTAATAACTTAATTTTCCCCAAGTCAAATCTGTTTTACCCATGATGGTAACTATTATGTGATCTCTTATCTCCACCCATGAGCCTTTCACCACATTCTCTCTCCCCTGTTGAGCCAAGGAGGGTACAGGTGGGCACCTTGTGTGCAGCTACATTTAACTCACCACACATGGTGACAGTAATGAAAACTAGAACATTTGATAAAAATACATGTGGTATTTCTGCATGTTATGGACTTCTGTACAGCATTTAGAGGCTTGCTGTGGCTGAGAACAGACAGCCCTAGTGCTTCTCAGGGTTTCTCTAAACTTCTGCAGAGGATCTGTAGTGACAAATAGCACTGTGTAAATCAGGCTTGTTGTATTTCACTCCTAAAAAATACACCAACACTATAAAAAGCACCTCTGAAAGGAGAGGAAAAAGCAAAGCTCAAGGGATTATATTGCACCTCTCCAGCATTTTCAGACTGTGATATGCATCTTTATTTTTAATGCCTAAGGCTCCTCTTAACCCACTCCTTTGCTGGCACCCTTGAATTTGCCTTCCCTGCGATGGCTGGGCAGGGTTGGCCCAGCCCAGGCTGGCACAGGCTGAGCAGAGCTGTCACCAGGCTCCTGTTGGCTCCAAGGATGTGGCTCTGGCTCTGCATGTTTGCAGGCTCCTGAGGAGCAGAGCTTTCTCTGCTGCTCCATGAAACACAGCAGGGCTGGAGACAAGTTGTCAGCAGGGACTCAAATAATTGCTGTAGCCTGGGCCAATATAATAGTTGATAATTAAGTATATGCCTAAATTTAAATGTAATTTTCAATTGGGTTTAACCATCTGCTCCCCTTCTATGTATTAATTATTTTTAACACTGTAAGAGACATATTTAAAATAAGAGTAGCAATATACTTGTCTCCCAAATCCTTGTGCAATTTGGGTGTTTTATTCCCTTTTGCTACTCATATGAAATTTTATAATCATGTGTTGATATCAAACAATGCTGAGAGGTACCTTGTGGGGTTTCTGCTTTTCAGGACAGCTTTTCATCCTTAACTCCTGGAAATCAACTATCTGCTTCACTAGTAATCCATACACCTTTCAATATCTGGTCTTTTTGCCCTCAAAGGTGTTGAGACACCTAAATCACATTTAGATGCTTCCCCTAAATACCTTCCTCAGGATCAGATTAAAAGCATTTGAAGAGCAGAACCAGTCTTTTCTCATGCTCTGATGGCAAGTCGATTAATTCTTTGTCTCTTAAATGGTAACTAGATCCAAAGATGTGGATCTGGAGTGATGGTTCAAGATAAGTCCTTCTTCAACTCAGACGTATTACACAGTCTTTTCAAAGTGCTGCTGAGGTAATTATTTTCTTTTTTTTTTCTCTTCCTCAACAAAAGAGTTCAAAGCTTTTCTAATTGCAAATGACCTTGAAAGGGTCTCCCTAGACAAGGAAGGGACAAATTAAAATGCAGCTTTCATGGTACTTTCTTCTGAGTTTTGTGTCCAGAATTCAAATATTTTCATTTATTTATGGAATTTTGCATTTTTTGTTATATTGAGGAAGAATAATAGCATTGAGGTTGGCTTTTTGTTTTTATATTTTTTTAAACTAATTTTTTAATTTAGCAGCGAATAAAAATATCTACTTCAAGACTAGGGGAATCAGCTGATAAAGGATGGGAACAGTCATTAAAAACATGTTTTAATTCAAAGTTAAAAAATTTTTTCAAAACTGGGTTTTTTTTTTCTTTCCTAACTCCTTTTCTTCTTAAAATCGCTTAACATTTTTTCTTTATTCTACCTAGAGTTATTATATATTAAAGATGTCAAATAAGAAGGCCCAAAATTGCATTTATTAGGCCCTGTTTTAGGTGCATACAATTATTACACTTTAATGCTTTTTTTTTCAGAATATTTCAGTGCTAGATATCTTCAGGTTTTGTCTGAAAAAACCTGTATTAGTTTTGGCAAAAATAGTACAGTCACTTCAGAGAATGGGTGGCGGAAGTGCTCAGTGCTTTGCCTGAGTTGATGGATACAAAAACCCAGAGGAAACATCTGTGAGTTTTTTCACAAGAATTCTGTATTTGGATGAGTTAGGAGCTTCAGAAAATAATGATTTACACACACCTAACAGAGAAATTGTTACATTTTCTAGTAATTTCTATAGATTATGTGTTCTTCAGCTTTGAGATGCCCCAGTGCGTGTGGGCCCCTTGCAGGGAGCTGCAGAGTATCCTTTTGCTCAGGGTGGCTGTGGCTAATCACAGGATAAGTGCCAAAGGTGAAAACAGGATCTTGGAACAAAAAAGTGTCTGAGATACTTCATGTATTTCCACAACTTCCTGTTCACAAGTACACAAGCCTTGAGGAAATGGTCTCAAGTTGTACCAGGGATGTTTCAATTGCATATTGTGAAAAATATTTTTGCCAAAAGGGTTGTGATGTACAGGAACAGACTGCCCAGGGAAGTGGTTGAGTCACCCCCCTGGAGGTATTTAACAGACTTGTAGATGTGACTCGTAAGAACATGGCTCAGTGGTGGGCTTGGCAGTGCTGGGTTAACATTTTGGCTGCTACAGGTCTTTTCCAACCTAAAAAAGATTCCATTATTCTATGATCCACAGTAATCAGCATGGCTAATCACTTCTAAGTAAATCAGTTTACCTCAACTATTCTGCTCACTGATCTCACAGTAACTTTACGGTCACTGTGTTTTTAAACTTGCAATACAATTTAGGGCTGCAATCCCTAATATGGCAATCGGTTTATTTATTCCTGTGATTTTATAGTTGTTTAAACCTTTTTACCTGGAAATCCAAGAATATTCCAGGTAATATGAATCATGTGTATTGCCTGACCATTCACTTTACAGGTACAATTTTACTTGCCTGCTAGACAAGTTTTCCTAGGTTTAGCTAGACTGACTAACTCCTGTCACCTTCCCTGTGCCCCACGCTGTGTAATAATGTGGGAGGTCTCACTGTTTCTAAAGATGACCTGGCTCTTCAGACCAGCTATTTCTTTTAAAATATGCTTGGATAGAATTGAGACGTGGACACAGGCACAGAATCTTTGGATGTCCTACTTGCCACCATTGGAGATTCTCCCGTCAAAGTCCAAGATTGCTTAATAGGGCAAAATACTATAATAGAAGTGTTTCAAGGTGAAAATATTCTATTTTATGTTACAATTTTTTTTTTTTTTTACTTGATGCTCAAAAGCTTAATATTTTGAGGGAGACTGTGTGTTTTCTTAATTCAGTGACAACTGATAGTTTGTGTCAGGAAGGAAAAAATGTTTACTTACAATCAAAGAACTCTGGAGACAGATGTGCTCTGGGGAACAGGATATAGGTACGTGAAAAGCAACTGCTGACAGAGCAGTGAATTGCATGTATTTCTTCCCTCTGCAAGAGACTAAGTATATCATATTAAGATTATACTTGGCCAACAAGAAGATCACCTATAATGTTCTGATGGCTGCTCCTGCGAAGTGGAAAAATAACAGCATTTTTTTACTGCAATATATCAAGATACTGTTACTGGAACCAGCAGTTCTTTCATTTTAATGCAATTTTCTCCAAAGCAAAGAACGGTGCAAAATGGACAGCTGAGAAATGGGAACACGTATTGTCATTGTAATCCATGGAAGTTTCATTTATTTTCCTCTTTTTGTTATCGAGTTTTCTTATCTTTTCAGTTGCCTTTTTAAGGAAAACAACAGGCAATATCAGATTTGTTTGCGGCCAAACATCACGTAATTCTGGTTAGGTTTCTCTCTATATGAAATCAAAATCTGTTGCACAGGGATTTCAGTATGACCTTAGGGGAGAGCCTTGGGGTTTTTTTAACTTTGCTTGTCCTGTTCATGAATAATGTAAGCTCTGTTATTTGAAAATCACCTCCTACAATACGTTGGTGTGTGCTGCTGACTCTAATGGGTCCTGGTTGTACTCAGGACATCCAGGTGCTCTAATAAGATAACTTACCAGTACTTCCTTTTCCTTATTCTTTTGGAGAGCTAAGTGTAGACCACATATGATTTCACTGTAAATTATGGTAATGTAAATTATTATAATTTTAATAATTTCTCTGATTCTGGAAAAAAATGTTGTGAGATTATAATTCAGAACTCAGCTATTTATGGAGTAAAAAACCTGTTTTCAGTAGTAAAAAATGGTTTTCAGCATGAAAACACACGCAATAGGAAAGAAATACATCACCCACTATTAAAATCTATTTTGGCCAAAGAAATGTGATTTATAAATTTCTTTTAACAACTGCCAGAAAGGGAAACTGAAAACAAGAGATTCTCATGTGACAGCATTCCTGAGCCTTGCAGCATGGTAGAGGGAAGGCAGTGGCATTTTTTGTGGTTAAAACACCATCCAACAGAAGGAGTGTAAAGATGTTACACACCTTGCAGTAAAAAAATAGATCTTTAACTCTCAATATAGAATTAATGATTCTTTCCACATCTACTCCCAACTCAGTTCTGCTCCCCCTTCTCTGTTTATTCCACTGATAGAAATAGTTTATTGGGGATTTTGTACTGTATTCTGAATTTTCATGTGACAGCGGGTCAGGAGTGATGCCTCTTGTTAATTAGGGGGACTGGTAGCAATGCCTGAAGTTAAGACTGTGCAATTGATCGTTACTGTTTTCCAATTGTTTTCCAAACAGAAAATCTAGGCTGCATTTTTGTGTGTTTGCTTCAGGGTGAAAGTGCTTGGAGAGCCTTGTCAGGAGATGTAGTAAACGATTTAGAAATTCTTCACGAATTGCTGAAAACAAGGTTTGTTTACACTTCCTTAAATTGTTTGCTAAAATAAAAGCCTAGAAAACACTAAAAACCTGTAATATTTTTGTACTAGCGATGCCTTCTCCAAAGCTGTGTCCTATAAAATGTTCAGTCCAGACTTTAAAGCAGGGATTGTAAGACTTTGGCAACTAAACCCTCAGCCGATTCCCTCTGCGCTGGGTCTGCTACAAGCCAATTGGGAATTAGAATTCAGGGTGTTCCTGCTGCTCCACCTCCCCAAAGAGGAGTCATTCCAGCTGCAAATTCTTCTATAGTTAAGTACAATAGCACATGCAGCAGGACTCGATGCGTGGCTCAGAACCTGAGCTCGTGTCAAATGGCACTAGATACTACACTCAGGGAGCTGCATTTTGCTTTAAGGCCAGACAGTCTGGTGAAGCTTCTGTTTTATGTAAAAAAAGTATTCAAATGACACATTTAGAAATGATGCATATAGCAGCACAAATAAGTCCTCAAAATTAAAAGCAACTTAAATATACAGGTCAGGTTTAGCAAGACCACATATGTTAGGAACTGAAGAAAACAGCCGGGTTTGGCTGGTTTTATCAGTAAATCAGTGAAGTAAACTTCAGGCATTGTAGGGCACAGATCTTATAAATTGCTGGGGGTTTACAGATGTTACTGATTCTCTGTAATTTAAACTAAGGTTTCCTTAATTTTGATTTAAAAGGTTGGAAAATCAATTTTAAATTATTTCTAGTATTTTATAAAACTGCTTATTCTGGTATTTTTATTTACACAGTCAATGAAGCAAGCTTGCTCTTCCAGGACAATTGATAAATTCTAAACTGTGTTGATTTGGCTAAAAAAATCCCGAAGTCCTCCCTTCCCCCACACCCCCCAAAAAACCCTAAATACAAACCAGGAAGAAAAAGAAGATAGAGAAGAAAGAGAAAATATAGACTATTTAGATTTAAAACAAAGTGAAAATTTAAAAATAATTTTAATTTTCAATCTCTGTAAATTATGTAAATCTAGAATCAAGCTCTATGAAAGACCAAGCCTTATACTTAAAAATCCTAGATTTTATGGAATTTAATAGGAAAATTGCACGTTAAAGATCCCTCTTAATTGATGTTACGGTCTAATCATTGTTATGGGTGGAAATAACAGAATCCACAAAAATTTCTAGACAAATATTGCACATAGCAAGAGATTATAATTCCAGCCTCTCTTAGAAGCATTTTTAAATCTCCCTTCTTTTCCTTTATTCTCTCTTTCTAGAAATTAAAATAATATTTTCTTAATATTTTTTTTCTCCCTGATCCTGGATTTTGAAAATTTTTCTATGGTTTCTGATAAAGTGTTCTTCCCAAAATCAGGCAAAATGTTTCAGTGGCTAAGCAGAACAGAGCAGTTACCCCTATGCCTTCTGCTTCTGAGGGTGAGTTTTAACTTTCTTTGAGCCCCTTATGCCATTCATTTATAAATAGTCTGTCGTCATTGAAAGTCTCAGACTCTGCTGCTTTAATGATGCTTCATCAATCACTCATTATCCAAGAATTAAGAAAGATATCCTGGCCTCTGTCCTCTTGGGTGTTTCTGCAGAACAGTGGCAGAACATCCACCTATGTGGCTACCAAGACCACTGGCTTTGCAAGGATCTCCTCAAGCTGGAACCTAAAAACCAAGTTTTGTTGACTTTTGTTGCAGCAACACCTGCAATAACTCCCTGACTTCTTTTATCAGGTCTGACCAATGTTTTTTTACAGGGCTGTCCATTCTCTCTATTTGACCATTTCTTAGGTGTGAAAATTAGCACCCTACCAAGATGCTCAGCTATGGCTGTGTTGGTGAAGAAGGAGCAACAGGACAAGACAATTCTAAACAATGCTCCAGGGGTACTCCCATGCCTGCTTTCCTCACATGTTGTGGAACAGGGCTGTGGTCAGCTGGGGTGAGGTTCTTTTCCTCAGGGACCACATCTCCGAGCTCCCTGACACTCACCTTTACCCACAGTCACCTGTGCCTGCTCCAGGCTTATACTGGAATACTCATCTGCTCCCAGGCTAAGCCTGCATCAGGAATTTATCTGAAATGGCATTTCCAGTTTGTCATCCAGCTTACTGGAGGAGCATTCAGTATGCTCTGCTGCATGGGCAGTGACACAGGGTGACACTTTGTGGGAGAGTGGCTGCCAGCCACAGCCACTGTGCTAATTTGGTGGTGAAAACATCCAGAAAGCCTGATAAGAGACTGATTTTTGGAGGCATAAAAGTTTAATGCATGAAGTTCGTGTGTGTGTATGTATGTTTATGAAGAATGTGGTACTGCTTGCTCAGTTTGCAATATTTATAGTTTTGCTCCAAGAGCTGGCTTAAAATAGATTAAAATAAACACAGTGTGGGTCACCAGTTGACAGAAAGACACACATGGCTTTTCTAGAGTTGAGTTTGTTTACAGCAAAGACCTGGCTCAGGCATTGCAGAAACTAGAAAGTAGAAGCTTGCAAATAAATACCTCTAAAATGTATTTTGGATTCCCCAGGCCATTGAGATAGGGAGCATGTGTAATTTTACTTAACAGTCATAATTATTGCTAACTGAAAAAAAAAAATTAACCGATCTTCTCAAAGTAAAATACATTAAAAAATCTCAAAATATTAGCTATTTTACAAGGAAATCTCAGTGAATCAAACTCTGCTACAATTATTAAGTAACAAAACAAGTTTTTAAAAATGATTCTTGATTATTCAAATAAACTCAAACACTTGCAATCTTAGCTTTTTATTCCTTCTCGAAAATACTTTTGTGATATGTTAAGGCAAAATCTATTTGTCAACAAATAGCAAAGGAAAAACTTTCCTGCATCATTTTACTGCTAAGAACCTACTAAGATGCAGTTGATTTCCATCCTTGTTGGAAGATCTGTTAGGAATTATGGGCACATAGACTTGCTGCAATTATCTTTCCATACACATTAAAAGAAGGTATGTATGTCTTGATTTTTGACTTTTGGAGGTTTTTCATCTCATAAAACATTGTGGCCATTACGAATTTTTTCTCAATTCCAGACAACATTTTACAAAATCAAAAAGAATAAAACTACAAGCTGTATTTTTGAAGCTATCTCTAATGGTGAAAAGCATTTTAGATTTTGTAGTTAGTGTTTGGAATATATCAGTCACCATAAGGAAAAGAGGACGTTAGAATCAGTTACAATGAATGTGACAGATGTGAATGACCTCAAAAGGGCTTCCTGTAAACAGTAATGCAAAATGTATAAAAATACAAGGGCATGGGCAAAATCAAGAGTTACAGGTATCTATTGCTCTGAATAATTGCATTTATACAAATATTTAGAGGTAATAAGAACAGCAACCTCCTTTTGAGGACTAAAACCATCTTTTCTCAGAAAATGCCAGGGTGACAAAATATTAAAGCCATCATTAAAAAAATATAAATAATTTGTGTATTTAACTCTTGCTACCTCGGTGGGACACAATATCTACTAGGCAAGAATTTGTCCCTTTCTTTGGATTATCAATATTTGGCAGCATGCCACAATACCATACCCCACGACAGGACAAAAACCATGTTTTACAGAGCAGAACATGAATAAAGACAATGATGAAGGCAGAGGCTGATGGATATTGGAAATATCCCCCACCTGCCTGCAAGAAAAACATGATCAGGGTGGTGCAATTACTGTCCTCACCCACTAAAGGCTATATCATCACAAGACCAGAATCATTACACTTTTCTTAATTTTTATTTTTTTGGGAAATAGTTTCCTGTCTGAAGATGTATTTTTCAATAGGCAGAATTGGAACATTGAATAAAGGCATCCTGACAAGGTTTACTACTTTAGCTTAAATTAAGCACAAACACGAAAAAGACAGAATAGCCTCTCCACCATCTCTGCTGAGACAAAGGGTGACACCTCTCCCCAGACTCACAGCGTTTGAGGAAATAACTGAGAAGTTGCAGCTGAATAAGGATTCAGGTGGCTGCTTAAGGGCAGCAACTGGACCATTTCCGCTGAGCATTTTAACAGAAGGCCACCAGAAAACAGGATGAAAACTTCTCAAATTTGTCTTATTATGGGATATATAATAAATGGGTTATATTTGATGTCTTCAGGAGAGCAGAGAGATGATAACATGTATGTCCTACTGATACCATCCCTGCTCTCATGGCTGTGTTAAACCTAACTTTGCTGATGCAAAAAAACAGAGGATCTTGCAAGCTGTTTAGAATTTCCTGTATTATTAATATTTTTGTGGCTTGGGTATATCTTGACAGGATCTACATACAGTTATGCTTTTTTATTCCATTTAAGTTTATAGATTTCAGAAACCTGTTTTTTTTTTCCTTCCAATTGGAGAGCAAGTTAAAGTGATCACATTAGTTTACAAATTTCTGCAACACTATATAAGCAAAATTGCTTAATTAATTTTCAAATAGCATGAAAACTGATTTTTATTTATATTTGCAATGAAATGGAGAAAGTGTACCTCTTGAGTATTTTCTATAATTTCAGATTCTAGTCTGCAAAAAACACTAATTAAAGGAGTGGGTCATATCTTGCAGTGTGAAAGAGATCTGAGTTTTCTTTTTCTTGGAAACAATAACACTCTGTTGACTATTACTGAAGTACAAATCTGACAGTTCCAGGAAAGGGCAAGGCAACCACATACTGACAGGATTTTCACTTTTTCAGTATTATGTGGAAGGCCAAAGGAAAATGAGCATCCCAGGGAACAAAGCCACTGTGCTGTGATGAAACTGAGACAAGTGTTTGTAGCTCCTCCTATATGGACTGGGCTTTACATAAATGCACAGTGAGTTTCTAAATGATTTACACTATGAAAATGTACTCCTATGGGTGGTATGTTTGCACAAGTGACATTGTAAACACAGTGGATAATATTCTAGGAGCTGCAGGATATCCATAAATGTCGACAGCATTGCCTTAAAGCCATTTATGTCTAGTTTTCCTCAGAAGGAGAAGAAATATCTTCCAGTATGAAAAAAAAATTCTACTTACAGAAAACAAAAAACACCACCAAAACGCCAAAACCCCCCTGCCCAAAAAAAAAAAAATAAAACCACCTTCTCCAAAATTTAAAATACTAGAGAAAGAAACAGTTATTGTGTCGTTTCTTAAGTTGACAGAACTCTTGACTGTGATCTCAAGGACAGTGGCTTGACTTGCAGATGGGCAGGGTGGGGGGCTTTGACTCCTTTCCAATTCATCACCCTCCCCTGAACACAGCCACAGACATCAGGACATCGTCCTGCAGCCAAGGTTCATGGCTCTGCTCAGAAAAAGCTTGCCTAGCAGGTCAGACAGCTCAGCCAACCCTCAGGAGCCCCATTTTGCTCCAAGACATCAGCTGCTAAGTACTTTCATTACCTGTTAGAAACATTTTCCTCTTAAAACTAGTGGTTCTGGTTTTCTGGCAGTGTTTGATGCTATGAGCCTTTAATTCCCCTTCAAACTATTTTTCTTTATGAGGCAAGAAAAGCTCTGGATCTCACCAAGCCACAGACAAGGACTATGGTTAAAGATTTTGGAAATAATTGTAAGGCAAACGGGTAAAAGCACATTTCTGTAAGTTCAGTTTTGCATATGGCAACAAACCTGGTTTATGTCATGAAGGGAAACTCTAAATCTTGCACTGACCAATGAAATAATACAGGTGGTGTTTCAAACTTTGATAGAGCTGTGCACTCAAAGAATCTGCTTTGAGAAAAAATAAGCAGAAGAGGGATGAAAATTAAGGAAAATGTCTTTTGAGGAGAAATCTAAATTTAGAATGTTTAAATAATGAGAAGAAAGATTGTGCTTGGAGGTTAGCAACCTTCAGAGTGCCCTTTTATTTATTAGACAAATGAGATATAAGTTTGGTTTTTTACTTCTAAGTCTTTTTTTTGTGAAGTTAATGAGTATCTGAATATCAGCATGACCTCGTTTTGAATGGTACTGTTCTTCCTCTTGTTATAGACACTTTTATTGATTTAAATAACACCTCTGCAGTTAATCTAATTATGAGATGAAGCACTAAATGATGTAAAAATCTAGAATCCACTCCATAATTTCCCTATGAATTTATATTCTGCAGTTTTACACCTTCAGATGTCTTCCAGATCATGTGCTAATTCAGAGGTAAGTTCATTCTGAATTCATCCCAAATGTATGCAAAATGCAATGAGCTGTCAGTCCATTTCTGTTCCATTTTTTATGTTCTTACCCTAGTGGTACACGAAAGATTGCAATATGTTCTTAAAATGAGAAATGTAAATACATGGAGCACTTGGAAAAAGGTGAGAAGTGTCTTTATAATTTACTGCTGCTCTTCAAAGACATTGTGTTCCTGGCAGCAAAGGACTTGATTGCAAACTACACAGAAGTCAGGGGAAAAAGAGTATTATAGACTTTGATGATCTTTCTATCAGGCCATTTTATTTCATGTGCATTGGAAATACCTACAATATTTATGAAAAATTTTGAAATGAGTAGATTGTGTCTCCCAGCTTTTATTTAAATCCCTTATAAGTATTAATAAAGAAGTGCTATTAGCGGTTCTATCAATCCTTATGATAGATCTAAAATTGTTTTCATCTCAAATTTCTTTTTTTTTTTCAAGGTGGAAAACAAGCCAAATTCCTTAAACTTTGCACATGTTTTATAGTAAATCTGCTGCATCAAATCTATTGTTCAGACTCAGTTTCATTTGTCTTGCCCCACACTGCACTTTCTGTAAGGCAATAACACAGTTTTCTTTAGCTGATTTACACTAGGAATGTAATTATGAAAGTCCAAGTCTGCATCCTGCCCTCCCATCTCAGGCTGTTCAACAGCAAAAATAAAGGCCTCTTTGAAATAAAAAGAAAAGAAGCCAAGTCTACAAGAAGGTAATTTCCTCAATGTTTGGGAAATGTTTTACACCAGTTCATGATGTGAAGTCCTGCAAATATTTTTTTTTGTGGCCAACCAGGAGTCATGGGGAAAAAAGGGCAGGAAGATAAACAGCAACTGAGGGAATGGTTCTCATCTCTGAGCTACATGGAAAAGCAAATTCGTCCTGGTCTCTATGAGCATGGTAGACCTGCTTTTGTTGTGGGTGGTTGAAAGTCTTATAGATTTTTCCAAGAAAGTCATCCTCAGCTCTGATGACCTGAAGGCACTTTTTGCTCTAAAACTTCAATAGCTGTCAGAGACACTAAGTCCCATCACCCCCGTTGCATTACCCTTAGAAATTAAGACAGCTCTGCTACCAAAGAAACCAAGAGACAAATGTAATTAACCATTTTTGGTTTTTTGCTGTTAAGTCTTTCTCTCCTGAAGTTAAGGGGTATCTAAATATCAGCATGAGCTTTTATCGGATTGTACTGTTTTGGTTTTTTTCAGGAAGTCTCTCCATGACCCACATTAATGACAGCTAAAAATCTAACAAAGAGTTGAACAAGGAAAATGTAAGCAATATATTAATTAGGGAAAAAAAACCCCTCATTTCATATCTATCATATGAAACACAATAAAGTAGAAAAAATAGAAATAAAATAGGTATTTTGATCTTGAAAATGAAGAGAATACAAAAGAAAGAAATAGCCTAATTATGAAAAAAATAGACATTTAAAAGAAACTTTAGGCAGAACAGACAAATATGTGAGGCAGACCACAGTTTTCAAAAGCAGCTTGCAGAAACCGAATAAGATTGTGTTACTAACCTCCTATGTGCTGGGACAAAGCTCAAGTCAGTGAAAGAGATGTTTATTCCATCACTAATAATCACACAGGAAACAACTGTCACAGAGGAAAAGAGGTTAGATAAAAAGCCAAGGATGACTAGAAGAGTGTTCTGGAGAATTGCTACTTGAGGTCATCCATGCAAAAAGTAAAAGTCTGAATATATGGAAAGTGAAAAATGGAATACAGACATTGCCAATGATTACATTTGTCTACTGCCCAAAATTGCAAGCCTAATTACCTTCATATGCTTCTCCTCATTTGATCCATGCTTCAGAAATATACATGTCATGACATAGTTATGGAACATGACCCCATTAAGGCATAAACATGCACCTACAATTATAGCTTTTGTTTATGTCTTACACTGAGGGACTAGGAAGTAAAAGTGGTGTCAAAAATTATTTTGAATAATTTAAAAAGAATTAGTCTGCTACAATAGGGTTGCTAATTGTAGACCTATTAATTCCTGAATAAACTTCCTTTGCCATATTTTCTGATATAAAATATAGGGGGGAAAAAAGAGCTCTGGAAAGAATTATGCAAAGGGATAATATTCATTCACATTCAGAAACTAGTAGCGAGTACAGTAAATACTATTATAAGAAAATGCCACCTTTCACACCTCAGCATGAAAACCATTTTAAGCATAACACTCATTTGTAAACTCAGAGAATCAAGGCTGTAGCCATGAGATTATTCTCTAAAGTAATAATTGTGGCTATGAATGTGTTTGAAAAAATTATGAAACCTCCACATTATAATGCTACAAATATTAAACAGGGCAATCCAAATGCTCATTTTCACTCTACTCAACATAGAGTATCATTGTTAATGTGAAAGACTTGGTTAATCAAAGTCTTTCCTTACAGAGAGTACAAGAGATGCAGTGAAGTGATTTAACCTTCAGAGCCTCAGCTCCTGTAATTGAACCACACATTTTTATTCACTGGCAAACAAGGCAGACTATCGGTGGTTTATTGAAAATGACAGAATAAAGAGGACAAGGTTTTAAGTTCAAAAAGAAAGAGTATCATATTTTAGCATAGGCCTATGGAGCTATCAGGCAGCTGTTTAATATACCTGTAAGAACACTAATGCAAACAATGCTTTTTCAAGTGCAGAGAAGTAACACATAGTTATTGTTATCAAAACAGAAATAATCAGGTACAGGACAACATCATTTTATTGATCAATCATCAGGACATTCAATGTATCAGGGAACTGTAAATAGAACCTGTCACAGTGGAAACATATGCTCTAAAATAATAACACCTGAAGGCAAGTAGTTTATTTTCCTTTGGATGCAGTGCATGCTAGAAGGAAGCCTTCTTCACAGGCAAGAATTAACTCTAACTGAATAAAAAAAATGCAATTAGCTGTGGATATACCAATAGGGACAATTCATTGCAGAAAGAATATAAAAGGTAGGAGAGATCAAGAAGAGACTAGAGGGATAATCAAGAATCTGAAAACAAAACAAAATAAAAAACCCCCAAAAAACCGTCCTAAAAAATGCATTGTAAATCACAAACAAAACAAAGGAAGCATGAAATACTTTAAAAATAAAAGAAGCTAAGAAAAAAAAAAATATATGAGAACTTAGGAACTTAGTGAGGGTTACTTGCTGTTACTTCTGTCGTTTAAAACTGGTTTCTGGGATGCTTTAAATCAGATAATGAATCCTTGGTCTCACACCATGAATGGTTCTTTCTATTTTCTTTTTTAAATGTGAATATTTTCTAAACACATTGTCAAATTCATCCTTTGAATCTGTCCATTGAGTGGATGAAGTCACTTGCCTTAGTCCAATACGTGGGCTCAGGGTCAGTCCCTGGTTCCACACCTCGGGCAGGCTGCCAGGTGTTGGACTGAGAGGGGCTTGCCATGGCCCTCCAGTGACCACCACGGGGCTACAGCTCCTCTTACAAGGAGGAGCTGTAGCCCCGTGGTGGGGCTTGGCCAGGTGGATGACAATTCCCAGCAGGATTTTATCCAGCACCCATGTCCTTGGATACACAGAAACAACTTAGAAAAGGAGGGGTTCTCTCTGACTCTGAAACACAAATTTGTTCTCTGATAACTGAGTAATACTTTACATGGCTTTGAACTTTACACAGATCTTTTCAATCTGAAGAACACTGGGTTGATACCTATGGCCTCTCAGGAGATTAGCTAAACTGTAAGGGAGCTACGATGTAAGTTTGTGTAGGAACACTTGTCCTACACCCACCTGAGACACGGCAAATGTGCCACCAGAAAACAGCACGAAGAAACCAAACCTGTCTCTAATCTGTGGCACTGAACTCTGCTTCATTTTATAAGTAACATAAAAATGCAAAAAGTAGGGCAATCAGAAAAAAAAATGTATAGATGCTGCTTAATGGAAGCACAGAAATATACAGTAAACACAGAGAAGCAGAGAAATAGTAAAATCAAAGAGGAAGTTGTAAAACTTACTTTCTTAAACCTCTTAGCAAGTTTCTTTATCTTTGTTAGCACTTGTTCCTTTGTGAAGTGTGATGTTAATAAGGTACTCAGAGTGATCATTGCTAATAAGGAAATGTTAAGTTCAAAGTAAGGCAAGGAATTACAGGCTCAGCAATATATTTGCATCTTCTAGCATATGAAGTCTTCCAGAAATGGAGGGAGCACTGAATCTGGGAAGGTGTGCAGACTGCCCTGAATGCAGACTGAAGGGCTGTCTGATTGCCCCGTGCCTTGCCTGGATGCAAGATATGTGTTCTGATAGTTCCTATCAGTAAGATGCTCTATGCCTACAAAGGTGTTCATGTGGATACCTTCAGAAGTGCCAAAGCTCTCTACAGGTATCTTTTAGTTATTAATCCTAAAGTCTTCTTAAAGAATACACAGTAGAAAACACCTTTTTTCTTCATTTGTATGCCTTTATGGGTGGACACATAGGTAGTGAGGGTTGCTCAAAATAAATACATGCTTTCCCTCTTTTCTTAAATCAATAACCCTTGGGAGTGACTGATAATATATAAATTCATTGATTATTTGCGTTTGAAACTTCACATACTGCTTACCTCACTGTCTATATTTGTTTAGTTGTTGAAAACTTGTGCTACCTGGTGTGATTTCACCTGCCATGAGTAACAGGGAAATGTCTTGTGCAATTTTAACTGGAGGCTGAGAAAGATTAGGAAGGAACTGAAGCCAGGAAGGATGTCCATCTGTCCTAATAGGTATAAGAATAGTACAGACATACTTTCATGCTTTCATTGGGTAGGAAGTTGGTGAGGTTGGAGAGGTGACAAGATAAAAACCCCACATCTTTTGCTTCTCCTAGAGCCAAACCCTTATACATTTATGAATAAATCTGCCCTGGTACCATTCCCAAGTAAAAATCCCAAGGAAAAAGAGCAAGAAAGAAAAACAACAGAACAATGAGTGTCAGAAACCTTGATAAAAGACTTTTCTCACAGAATTTGTACTCTGATTTTGCTAACACAAGAAATGTGGGTGGCACAGATAAGCCTTTTGCATTCTGGGTACTGAACCATACCTCTTTGCACAAAACTTTTGAAGCATCCAGTAGTTCCTGTAGTTATAAGTGTAGCTTTAATGTCATATTTATAGATCAGAGCTTTTAAGGAGTTATTCAGACACTTACATTTTTCTTTAAAAAACGCTGTTTCAGCAAAATGTAAAGCTGATTTCAAAGAAAGTTTCAGCTCTAAGTATTTCTGAGCCAAAGAATTTATCTGAAAAAAGAAAAATTATGTTTAGCCTTTCATGACAGAATAGCCAATATTTTGTCATAAGGATATCAATCTCTAAGATTGGGAATTTTCTTTAGATTCAAACTCTGATTGGCCAAGGGAAAAACCTGATACTGAGCCCAGAGAAAGTCCCCATGCTATTCTGACACTGGTCTTCAGCTGATTCTTCTTTGTTTATATTAATACACAGAGTCCCAACTGAACCCCAATAGGAGCAAAATGGTTGTGATTTGCTTTCACAGGAAAAATTATAAGGTGTAATGCTTCAGTGTTCAGAGAATTCCCCCTTCCCCCATTCCCATCCCACTGTTATTTAGGTTTCTAAGCAGTGAAAAGGGACAGTGTAGCTCTTACTCCTGGGATGACACCAGTGTAGCCCTTACTAATGGGATCACAGTGGGTTGCTCACATTGCAGTTGCTTAGCTCTGGAACACTCTGTCACTAGATCCAACACTGGAAAACTGAAGTGTTCCCACACCGGGGGCTCTAGAGCTCTCTCCAATGATTAACCTCAAGTGCTACTGTGTGATAAATGGAATTGCCCTCTGAAGGCAACTGCTCTCTCCTCATTGACCATTAAGAGAGTTTACAGACTCGTCTAAAACTATGCTTCTACTTGAAAAGTGGGGATGAATCACATTTCCTTTTTTGTTTGTTTCCATTTTCTAAAGAAAAGGTGGGAATAGTAACACAGACTTGCATCCACAAAGCCTTGTAAAGATAAATACATTAAAAGGACAGAAGAAACTCTGTGATAATTACTGCCAACAAATAAATGCTATGGAAAGAGAGGGTTTAGGATTTTAGAAAGGTTTGTGAATGATCTTCAGCAATTACTGACCCTGGGACAGTATGACAGCTTCACATCTGGAAAGACCTTGGTGATCATAAAACCACCAAATATAAAAGAAATTAGAGTTTTTGACTTCAGTTTGATGTTTAAAAGTAATTTATCTACATCTGTTTACCTGTTTTCTTAAGTGGACTGTGTACTTCAATGGCATCATCCTTCAAGTCTCAAAAAATGCAGACAAAGGAAAAAGAGGATTTTTTTTGTTGATCACTGAGAAGTCAAAAGTTTCACCAGTTGCAAAACAGATGAGAGTCTTCATGACCACCAGAAATGTTTGATCCAGTACAAAAGGAATTTTAAATATTGGAGTGTCTCACATAATTTTTTAAGCTTGGTAGGTGACAACAGAAATCTAGGTGAAGGAAAAACATTCATTTTCAGAATTGACCTAAAATATTATGCAACACTTTTAATTTCTCCCTTTTAGATATCCTAAGTGAGAATGACTAAACACATTCCTTTTTGGGTCAAAGTTCTTTAGTCTGTATCCATTTAAGTGATAAACCCTTTTCATTCTTCTGAACTTTCAGATTCATTGCCTACACTAAATTGTCCTCAATGTCCTGGTTTAGTCAAGATCCATTTACTCCTAAGATAGCCCGGAGACACTAAAACTGGTCAGCACATTGCTTGGAAAATAAATCCTTTGCAAGTTTCTCAAACACATTTGCCTCTTTAGCCCTGAAACACTTCTTATCCAAATCAATACTGGTATCAGGATAATTAAAATCCACCATGTCTAAAGTTTGGCATTCTTGCAGGTCTCTCTTATCTATGAAACCATTTCCTGAAGACTTTGCTTACTGCCCTTGAAATCCAGGGCTACATTTTTAAGCCATCTCAACACCATAGTGTGCTCTTTTATTTAAAACCTGCCTACCTTAGCTGAAATATTTTGATAATTGATTAATCTTTTTCTCCATTACTGATGATGACAATTTTCTTCTCTTTTGTTGCCCACAGATGTCCAGCCATGTTACATTTTTAATAATTTTCCCGATTTACCCATGATTTCATGACTCCATTGTTAAAGTTTCAGGGAAACACATTTATAGCTCAGAAATGTGGATGTGCCATCTTGTTACATTTGTATAGATGACAGTTTAAATCTCTTATAGAAATCTTCATTTGCAGAGTACAACAAAACAGAAATCTGCATGGACGAGGCACTGAATCACTCAGAGATTCCTGATCAAAAAGTACTTTGATATTTACTATTTTTATACATGTTAACCGTTTTATTGTCTTGACATGAATAATATGCCAAAAGGATTGTGTGATTAAGTATCTTGCTGACTTGGCATCTCAGTTTGTGAAAGGGATTTAGCTTTAACTACTACAGTGTCTACTGTCAACAACTGACATGTCAAGCTCCAAGTCTAAAAAGGAAAACAGTTTACATATTGGGATCTAGACAGTTTTCCTATAAAATTGTCTTTTCTCTCTTTGCTAATCTAAAAACTGGCCCAGGTAATTTTCCATATTAGCAGGAAAAAAAGAAAAATCAATATATGATTATAAAATTGTATTTCTTATCTTCTAGTGCTTGCACTATCAGTAAAAAATCTAGTTATCACAAGCCATCCAACCTTCACAAGGTTAGTGTGAATTTGCAGTACAGTTGTTGTATCTGTGCTATTTTTTTATTGTAGAACTGCTGCATGTACCTTTTAATTTGGTTGTCAGGGGAGACAGGAAGCAATAATTAAGGCTAAAAGATGGGGTATGGAAGCTTTATTAAAGGATATATTGAAGATGGGAATTTGATCTGAGAATTAGATTATGATTAGAGTTGTTAATGCAGCTGTGCCACTCTTGAGTGACAGAGCAGCAGATGAACTGAACAGGCAATTATAACTACAGGAGTCTCCCTAATCTTTACAATCCCAACCTCACAGTCACATCCATTTAAATTAATTTTCATGAAGGCTGCAAATTTACAGCTTCACCAGATTGGAAATTTGTTTGTTTATTATCCACAGGAAATATTTTTAGGGAAGTAAATAGCACTGAAAGCCATCTTGTCTTTCTGCTTGTCTTTTTAACTTGCAGAATTAATAATATGAGATTAATCTGAAGGCTGCTGCCTTTATGAAAACTGATTGATTCTCGGCAGCCCAGTGTTATTATGATTATCTGTGGGAAGGTCAGAGGGAAGGCATGTAAAAGTCATAGCTGATTCATGAGTTCCCTATATTAAGCAGAAGATAAAAAAGGAGGCTTGTGTTGATCAGCGTTATAAGTGAGGAATCAGTCTTCCTTGCATTACTGAAACTGAAATTCTAGGAAAAGGATTTTAAACAACTTTGGACATAGTTATTTAAAGATGTCTGTTGCAGAGAGATAGCAATAGTTCATTACTATGCATGCTGGAAACCTTTTTAAGGAGTTCTTTGCTGCACAAAGATTAATTTACCACTACGTTTTCCCTCCTTCACTACTAATATAAATAATGGTTGTGGCTTAAATTGGCATTATATTTTGATAGCCTAGTTTTGAACATACAAAAGAATATGCTACAGCACTGCTCAGAAACTTGGAAATGGAAACCATGAAACAATGCATTTCAGTTCCAGAATTTTATTTTGGAATGTCTGTAATGAATGGAATAAAGTATGAATATTTAGAAACTAGGCATTATTTTCACAATATGTTCAGCAGAAAGCTGTGGCAACGAAAAAAGGAAACTTAGTAAAACCCGTGTCAGAAAAAATATTTCTGTACTGGTTGTCATTCATGAAACTTGGAAGATAATTCCAGAAAATTATTATCTGCAGTTGCCAGATCAACAAAATATTGGAACACCTGCCTTTAAGTATGCAAAAAATTCCATCCAAGAACAAGCAATAGGTATGCCCAATCTTCTCAAACACTGAAGTTTTTGCTGTGGCCTTGCCTTAACTCCCAGACAGAATAAGACTCAATCACACGTCACCATCACTGCTGATGGTTTCCTTCAGAGGAAAAGGTGGGCTAGTACTCTGACAGGAAGCTGTGGGACATCCTTCCTATGTGTCTGATCTGATTATCTCGGTGACTAGGTCTTGTAAAACACCAGAACTTATCTGTAACCAAGGTAATTTAATAAAATTCAAAGCTCAGAGACTGCCCAGTCAATGCACTTCTCATGGAACATATTTACAAACTCAAAGTATATTCACAATTACCTGAGGTGGTAATCTCAGGTTTGGCCTAACACGGCTTTAGTTATTTTCCCAGAAAGAGATGTACTAGAAAATGCAACTTAGACTTCATATTTTGTTAAATAGAGGAACATTTATTTTCCTCTGAACTTGAAAATGTCAGTCAGGTGAAATTTTATGTTCAAGTAGATTATTTACATTCTTCTAAGGAAAATTACTGAAACCAGCTATAAGAAAAACATTGATAGTACATCCTAGTATCTTTGTTTATTGTCAATATTTTAACTTACTCATACTCTCAATTGATCTGAGATAGGAGAGTAGGTGTCAGTGAAACAGAATACTTCATAAAAGCAGCTGACATGATAATACTCCCTGAAAAGAAGCCATGGTGAAATATATATTAAATAACATGAAAAATGGTACTGGAATTAGATGAGCAAAATGTATTAACAGTTGGAAGCAGTGGAATTCCTTTTGTTGTGACATATATTCATTTTTTTTCCAGACCATTAATATATTTGAGACACGTACTTTTTTGATATTTGGATTTCTTTTAGAAATGTTGAATAATTGCTGTCACATTTGGCTTATTTATTCAGCAAGATAGTATGCTGTCATTGACCCTAGCTCTCCTGGATCAGGGCTTCAAGGACCACATCTAGTGTATATTCTCAGATGGTCTGCTTTGGTAGGTGCCTCCAAAGTTCATCTTTTAACTCAGAATCCATGTGGGATAACAGTAATATTTCAAAACCTATAGGGAAAAAAATGAAAATGGTTTTCTTAAAAACATTAAATCTTTGCCAACTCCTAAATATAAAAACTGATTTCCTCTTGCAGAAACAAAAAGATATTAATTGATCTGAAACATGATGGTGAAAATCAGAGACTTACTGTAACCTGAGTTAAAAAAGCATGCTTGTCCATTTTGTGGAAAAGTAATTCAAAAGCAATTTTTTGAGATTTATTTTAAGTAATTGATAATTCTTTGACATTATTATTATTGAGTTATAATTTGAAAGCATTCCTCACATGCTTAGTAGGTCACATAGACAAATAAAAATTGGTATGCACAAATGGCTGGCAAAAAATCTTACAAAACTCTACTCCCTTTATTTTATTTTCTCATCACTCTTCCTGTCTTTGATTAACATTGTGCAATTATGACTCTTCAGTATTTCCTCATACCCGAATATTAGTTGATTAATCTTGATGATAATGGATTGAGAACTGGTTTTAAAAACTGAATATATGAAGTCCTTTATTCAAGAAGTTCTGACTTATCTTTTTAAACATCTTTGACTTATTTGGCAATTACATTATTTATAGGAGATGAGTATTTATCAGCTGTTGCTATTAAAAAGTGTGGAGTAGATGACTGAGACTTTTTTTTTCTTCAAGAATATATTGAATATTTTAAGTTTGAAGGTCATATGTTTTGTGCTGAAACCTATCTTCCTTGTTTAGAGCAAAGAAGCAATACTATTTAATTGGACATAGTTCCTGCTGCATTAGAGCTCTGTGCCAAACAGGAAAGAGATGCACCACCACTTCCCTGATGCAGAGGAATTTACTGGGAGGAATTTTCATTACAGCTGCTGCATTTTTGGCGTCTCTGTGAATCTGTCACCATCAAAGAGGAAGGGATTTCTCTTGCGGCTCTTCCTGGACCTCTGCAAGCAGGAATCACATGAAACTGAGCTGTCCTTCGAGCATTTTTACCTGAATTATGACTCCTCTGTAAGAAGGGAGAAAGGAACTTTTATGTGCCTAAGAAATTTGATCCATACAATGTATGTATGTCTGTGTTAAACCACATTTGTAGGTTGAGATCATTCAGGCCCTCTTTGTGGTCTTTTTAAAAAATAGAGTTTCTCAGATAGGAAGTTCACAAGGCCTGATTCAAAACTCATGATTATCAGTGGGAAATCCACACTATTATATTGGTAGCTCAATTCATGACACATTAAAATGCATCTCTGTCAGGAACTTCATTAGCTGTCATTATTATGCACTACATTTTTAATGTGTGTGTGTTTCTAATGCATAGAAATAATACTGAAATAAATACATTATTGCCTTATTTATGGCTTAAACCCACAGGCATCTGAGTAGGTCTATTCTGTTGCATTGTGACCTGGGCTTTTCACTTTCAGTGATAAAAATCCATTGTGCATCTGCTTGAATTTCTGAACATCAGCCATAAGATGGAATGGCCAGGTCAAAACACTCTTTGATGTACAAATCTATGCTGATTAATTATAATAATAGTTTGGCCTAATACTGACAACAACAACAACAAAAAAGTAGGTTGCTATCCAACAGCTTTTAGTTTTGTAACCAATAAAGTATACAGAGACACTTCCAAAAACCCAGAAGCTCCTAGATTTAGATCTGGATGCAGAGCTACACCCATTATCAAACAGACAAGTTCTCTAAATAAAGGAAGACAAAAACATTCTTGGCATTACCTAAAAACTTTACTTTTTGAGGATACATGTAGTTTACTACTCAGTTTAGGCACTTCTACATGTTAACGTGCCTTCTCGCTGAATCCATGGAATTTACAGGTTTCTTCAATGTAACCCAATTATTTAAATCATTTTTTAAAGTTGCTAGGCATTTAGGTGCTTTTGAAAGTGCAACTAGGTAAATATCTCTTTTATCTGCCCCCAAAGCTTTCTGAAAGCAGGTAATAGTTTATTGATTAATACAGACGAAATAGCCAGAGTAAAATCTGACTTATCACATCAGGTGTCCTTTAATTTATTTTCGTTCCTTGATCCTTCAGGATGCTGCTTCTCTTTACATATACCAAATCATCCAATGATCCAGATCTTCAAAGCTCACAATTTAGTCTCTGCATCTAATTTGAGAGGAAAAAACTACATCATAAACTAGTAGTATTTTAGTGTGCAAAAACCCCAGGACAAACTCTAAAATAAACTTCCGTTAAGTTCACAACATGCTGTTCAAAAACAAACTTCCTTCTGACAGCATGATTAATTTATTGATTATGATAGATCTTCAGGAAAAAGAAAAATATCTTTTGATATTTTGACAACCTCAACAACAATGAGAGAACCTGATCTAAACGAGGGATCTACAGATAATACTGAAACAAGGATATGAACAGAAATGAAGTAGCAGTAGTAACTCTGACATTCTCCTGACCTATTTAAGAGGAAGACAAAGTAGTATATTATGCCTTAAAGAGTCTGTGAGCCAATGATTTTTTGACTATGTTCAGTTCAGTATTTAAAAGCAACCAGAAACTGGATGGAGCATGAGATTTAAAGCTGCATGTATGTTTCTGTATTTACAGTAAAACACAGCTCATGGGAACCCAGTTATGCTTCTTTTTTTTTTTTTTTTTGGTTGAACTAGGAAAATATTAATTTTTTAGTTGTCTATGGTAATTAAATTTTCCTACCTCACAGCAAAAGATGTGATGATCATAGCATTATTCCCACTCATGTATAAGTGTAGAGGGATAACTTAGAATTGAAATAATACCCTCCCACACAGCATCCCTCAGGCATTACATGCATTTATAGAAAGTAAATAGTTTTTATCTTTTTTTTTTTTTAATGAAGACACTTGGTAAATCATGGCATATATATTTAAAAGTTACAGAATAATGATAATAGAATATAATAATAATAATAGAATATAATGATTTTTAATAATTAAGTGAAGTATCTATTCAGTATCAAGGAGTGATTCATGAATCTCAGTATTTTCAGGGTTAAAATGTTAATTTCACACATATTATGAAATATCTGCAATAAATTCAAGTAATTATGCTATTAAGCAGTTCTTAATCTATTGAATTAATTAAACTTTGTGTTCATTTCATAACCATTTTAGACATCCTTAGCTACTGCAGATTTAATCCTCTTTGAACCTTTCTATACTTAGTTTTCCAAAGACTAAGACCAATCACTCAGTGCTGTAAGAATGAGATTGTTCCTTCACTTCATTACACTATTCTTTTCCCCCACATGCCACCTCTTTTTTTGTACTCTGGGTTGTGAAATCAGAGCACCTGTGTCAAAATCTCCTAAAGGTCTATAAATGTGAAATGCTGTTCCATATGTATAGGAGGTTTAGTCACATTACAATGTATTGTCATGAATTTGGTTTTCTCTTTTTTTTTTTTAAGGTCTTTGTCATCTTGTCTAGCATGTTCTGAGATTAATCTCTATAGTACAGCTAATTGAAACTAAAAATAAAAAACCAAAAAAAGAGCTATGCCATCTCTTCTAAAAGGCAACAAAGTGTACATTCTCCCAGTGTCCTGCTGTCAGTACAGCTTGCTAAGACTGTTCAGTACATAGGGAAAAAATTTATATGTACTTATACCAGATGGAACCAACTTATTTAGATGCCTGACTTTCAGATCCAGATTTCCACTTGACATCATCAGTAATGCTAGTAAATATATCCTTGTATCTAGTATTAAAAAAGAGAGATTGCTACTCATTATTTGAAGGCAACCAAGAACCAGCAAGTAACTGATCTCTGTTATTCTGCTGCCTTGACTTGTTATGGCATTGGTCATTCCCTTTAATCATTGCTCTATCTGAGGAGAAGAGCTGGAGCTGGGATGAAGGGGATTGTGACAGGGAAACTGCAAAATGTGTATTCTTCCAAATGAGGTGGAAGCAAGACTAAGCCTTCAGCACAACTTCATACCTCACATAATTAATTTTATTTGGAAGGAGAGATCATAGTTATAAAGCAGAAAAAGTTACAGTATTGGAAATGAACAAGAGAAAAACTGAATCTGATACTGGTTTTTAATGCAAATAATAGTTTTACGACCTTCTTCCTAAAAAAGAAATTTAAACTTGAACAAAATCTTTTCCGTGTCCTTAAATCTTTCTTCAGTGATGTGTTAAAACAATAAACATTGTTTAGGTACTGCTGAATAATATTAGAAAGCTAGTAGCCTTGGAAGCTCCGATTTGCAGGAATTCTGAATTTTGGAATTACACAGGAGTAAGGAAAATACCTTAAAATTTACCAAGATGGGAAGGAATTTTTATTTGCATTGCCACACTTTAGAAATGGGTGCTGAAACAAAATTTAAAAGCTTCCAAAATGTCACAGATAATTAAAAATTAAAATAAATACATTTAATAATAATAATTTTAAAAATCCCTTAAAGACTTTAGGGAATTTTAAGTATTGTGGTAAATTGATTTAATTTTCTCATTATTCCAAAGAAAATAAAACCTAAAATATACCATCTAGATAACCAACCAGATTACAAAAAATCTTAGTTCTTCACATCAAACTGTAAGGAAATTGACATGAAGCACTTATTAAGTCTATTTTTATTGCAGTTTCTGGAGACCAAATATTTTCCCAATAAATTAATAATTCTGCCAAATTTTGTATCAGAAAAAATTACTAGATCGCAGATGAAAATTTCAATTAAACATAAAATTGAGAAACAGGCTCTACAATCATTTCTTTGGAAAAAATGTCCAGCCTTCATCCATTGTCTTAGATTTCCTTTTCCAAATAACCCCCTTCTCCGTCCTCCACCCTCCTCCCTCAGCACAGAGGAAAATTTATGTTGTGGAAAACTCTTTCCCAACAAATTTCAAATTCTATGTTTATCGTGTTTTGTCTTATTTGCATGGAAATTTTATTTATTTAATTTAAGTGATGATAATTTCCTTCAGGGTTTAAATTCCTGATAAACTATTAATTTTTTTATTCCAGTTCTGGTAAGTTTTACTCCTAAATATGTTGTTATTCTAGAAAAAGCAAAGCAGCCAACAAAAACCGACCTGAGAAGGAAAGTTAAAAGTTTCTGAACTCTGCATGTGGAAAGACAAAAATCCAACGCCTCTCCTATCTGGCTAGAATTTGGTGTATTTATTGTGGCTTCTTTCTAAGCATTCAACCAAATGCAGAACTTGTGATAGCCCTGAGAAAACAGGCTCAGAAGGTGCTGGTTAGCCTGTGGTCTTCTCACACTGGGAAGGGATTTTACCTGCTGCTGGAAGCAGCCATCAGATTCTATATTATTTACAAGAGAAACATAGTATGGGACCACATTGTGCCCAAAAATGTTCTGTTTTGTTCAATGACACGAAGTCACTGAACTTCATTGGACATGTTTAGGATGCTTATAAGAGAAAAATCTGTAACGAGCTTCCTTGGGGATAATTGTGTCTAACTTGGATAAAGCAGGCTTTTGGCAAATCACTTTTTCTTTGCTAAGTATTTCTGTATCTAGATGACAGATCAGTCTTCAAATCACCAAATTGCAGCCACACTTTAATCAGGCGGATCCTCGATGAGACAAGTATCCGGGCAACCCTGCATAAAAGCAGCGCAGAAGAAATTGCTCAGTGCTGCAGTCAGACAGAGGAGACCTTTGCAAAGCTGGAATTAGTGTAGATTAAAAATCCAGCTGTTTCTTTTCAGGTCTGTCTGTCTGCAGTCGGGTTGTGGGCAGGAGTCAAGGGACTGCTTGCTGCATGTGCCTCTGCCTGCTTCTCCCTTCCTGCTCATGCCATCTTTCAGAATATGAAAGGTGCATTTCTCCTCAGTGTTACGCCCACCTTCCACACCCAGACCTCTTTACAACCTTCTCTTTATCCATGGTCAGCAGTAGAGCTGAGACCTGTGCCATACCACAGGTCTGTAACTTTCCACCAAGGTCTGCATTTTCAAACAAAAATTAGGTAATTCCCTGACACCTTAACGGGAATTAGGAAATTCCTAGCCATGTGTGCCTTTAGTAATGTCTCTTCATGATACCATAGTGAAAAGTATTTCACACATATACCCACCAAGCATTTAGAAATACCTAATTCCACAGTTGCCATAGCTTTTACTAATGTTTACTCCATGGAAAAGAAAAATTGTCCTGTTCTTGTGGCTACTGTTACACTTCCAACAGTGACAACAGAGGAACTATTTCATATTTACTTGAACATTATTTAGAGAAAGATTTTGCCTGAAACACCTGAGAAATTGTCTCAGAATTTGCACTGATGGATTAAGCCCTGAAATTTGAATATAACTCCACTGTATCACAGGAAAGTGTCCCTTAGTTAAATAGTATTCTTTTAAGCTTTGCTGGGAAGCAGGACACTGTCAAAATATTTGCTGCTGTTCTAAGTCCCTTGTCAGTAGCACTGTAAGATAAAATCTTTTCCTCTCTCAGCCAATATTTTGATCTAGTGAATTGTCTTGTAATATTGTCAGTAATGCAAGATACAAGAACTGATATAATAAACGGAATTAAGCTTATTTTTAAAATCACTAATTATTTACTGCATTTGTTCTGTGTTCACAAGAAAAATATTGATTTGACATAACACAAGCTCTAGTCTTGTAAGTTTTGTAAGGGGTAATGGTAGAAATAAGCAGTGCAGAAGGCTGATTTCTCTTGGTTGGTGACATTTGCAACTTTTTGGGAAGCAAGATACTGAGCTTGCCTTTCCAGGTGACAAGAAATTGCTTCAGTGGCAGACTCCTCCAGAGGATCATCTTATCTCTGACCTCAGGTGGGGACAGTCCATGTCAATCTGTACCTAAGCTTGGAATATTTGTAGTGTCTATGTTAATCAGCCCAGGAGCTCTGAACCAGCTCTTTTGTTGGCTCTTGAAACAAGCAAAGAGGAGCACAAGCAGCTGAGGAGCAGTCAAGTGTGGCAAGAATGTGCTTGGAAAGCAGAATTGAATCTGTGGTGTGACAGGATTGCTTAGCTTAGACTAGTTTGGGACTGGAAAATAGTAAGGAATCATGGCAGAGAAGCTCCTGTACTCTAAAGAGTGAAGATGATGGATGTAGTTAGCAATGCCTCTAGTGAGGCAAGGAAGCTCATGGGTGGATGAACAGAGTGGGAGATGCAGGAAGCACTGTGGAGAAAAGGCTGTGATGGGGGGGCAAAGCAGCCATGCTCTGTGCCAGCCGTGCTCTGAGGGAAACACACGGACTGGCTGGCACTTCAAAGCTGCACATTGTCCTCCTGGCACATCTGGATTCTCCATGCTGCAGCTCTCACTTTATCAAATTCAGGTGAGCCAGTGGGTTCACATGGTTCAATCACGCCTCAAATCCAGCTAGATAAATTTAGTTAGTGCCTTCTACTTCCAGTTGAAGTAGGCAACACACCCACAAGGCTGCCTCATCTATAAACACCCGTAAACAATATGATTATAGCAATAACAGAGCTTCCATCCCTATGACAAGTGGAGGGGGTGCTGATGAGGTCTTGGAGAATAATTCTGCCCTCTATGGGAAGAAATGAACTCTTTGCTATTAACTTTCATCATCAAAGTTGTTTCAACATGAAAGAGTTCTCATTTCACTGTTGTATTATTTTAAAGCCTAAAGGGATCCTAATGAAAGTGTATAGTCTAAGATGTTAAGGATGAAACTCCTTTCCCTAGGGGTGTGCTGGTAGGAAATTGAACTCTCATGTGGAAAACATCTGGGCTTTTGCTTTTCTATCTAAGGCAAACACAATTTGTAGACTGCTACTGTTGTCTCTTCTTGGATTCTTTCAGAAAGAGCACATCTACTGTATGACTCTCATTTCCTCTAACTAGGAAAATTTCTTGTGATGTACAGTATTTTTTATTACAATAAAACACATAATAATTCTGATAGCTGGATGTGAGATGCAGTAGCAGCTACTGTTCTGAGTCTCAGCAAAAGAAAAATTAGTAAAATGTATAAATGCACGGAGTGTTTCTCGAAGATGATAAAAAACTTATAGCAGTTGAAAGAAACCAGTTGCAAGACTACAGTCTACAGTCTAATCCTATAAATATCTTGATATATCTAGCAGAACAATTCTCATCTGTATCTTCATTAAAAAAAAAAACCAAAAAATCAAACCCAAACATTCAGAAGCAGCATTAATGAGAAGATACAGTCTTTCTTAAAAGAATTGGGGTGATTTTCTTCTATGCAATAAAGGAATAAAGGGTCATCAGGTTTGTTTACATATTTGCAAAAATTAAAAAATACATATTTTCACACAGTCTAACAAATTTAGTTTTGCATATTTGTTAGCATTAGAAAGATTTCTAGAAATGATTGTTCTTCCTGATCTTTCAGAATGTGCTAAATAACAAATGTCTTGTATGCCTTTTACAAAGTACTCATTTACTTTCTAGAATAAGAAATAATTGTTTATAAAGGGTGAAGAATGTGGATGCCTAATGCTGCTGTTGGTCTCTTTCTGATTTCATCTGATACTTCACTATACCTGGAGCTCTCTGGGGTATTCATTTTCTCTTTTCTAATATTCCTATCAAACATATATTTTTTAACAATTGAGGCCTTATCTCACAATTTCTATGCACTCTTTACCAAGTTCTGTCCCCCCTCCCCTCCCTGCCCCTATATAATCACCTGAAAAAAAAAAAATCCTATTTTCAGTTTTCGCACTGAAGTCCTTTTTGTTCTCAAAACAGTGATGGCACTCAGCCCAGGGCTGGTTAGTGACAGATCTACGATAAAATCACATCAGTCAGCCATGAGGGTCTTCAGGAATGAAAGGTGTCTTCTGGTGTGAGAGGTGTCAGTGCTAAATCATTAAATCTGTGCATTAGTACTAAAGAATAAAAAAGTTGATTTTGTCCTTCTTACCTTACAGCACTTCAGCAGCTTTTAATGGCAGAAATGTACCATGTTATTTATTAGCTCCAGTAACCCAGGGGATCTTTTTCATTTTAGTCAGCAAGCTGTGAATCACCCACTGGGCATCTGACATGTACTGCAGGACTTCAGGGACTTAAGACAAATTAGACTCAGTTATTAGAGTCTCATCTTAGAATGTGTGTTTGTTTATAGGCTACTTAGCAGCTATGAGTGGAGATTTACCAGCTGAAAGTTATTTTCCATGTACATAAAACACAAATTTGCTAAAATAGACTAGTAAATGAAGTTAACTCCCAGAATTACTCTTAACTACTGTAAGGCAAAGTCTGCTTAATTGTGGTAATGAGATACTTGATGAGAGTCAGGGTGCTTCTTGAGGCATGAGTGTTTTAATATCATGAGCATGTCAGCTGGAATGCCATGCTCTCGAAGCATAAAGAGTATCTCAAGACATTTTCTGCTTTCATTTGGTTTGCATTGCAGAATTTCTTCCTTGTGACAATGCTCAGGACTGCAAAAGGCCTAGACTCTGCTGGAAAATTCATTGATGAGCTTGAACATACTAACAAGCCCATTTTTGTGTCACCATTTCATATTTAAGGACTGCAAAAAACCAAAAAAATTTTGTTCTGAAAGTTTAAAATATTTTTGAATTGTAATAATTCATTAAAATGACAACACTTTAATGAACAAATAAAAATATTTGTTTTTATGAATGATATGAATGTTATTTTTGCTTCTGTTAAACTGTCCCTTGTGTGGCTATTGCAGTTCAATGGATTCAGAGAGGCATCTTCTCAGGATCTATGAATTTCCTAAGCAGCTGATCACTCCATGGTGTCTTCAGAGTAGGTGCTCTAGACATAATAATAACAGCTTCATGACAACTGGAATTCCTATGGATATGCAATACAAAGCTTTGTATTAAAATAATTCTCTAACACTTCTAAATGGAAAATTGCCTAACTACAGTGTTTCTTGTGTAGAAGTATTCAAAATAAGAGAAACACTGCAAATTTTAATTATAGTAAGCACAAAAAACTTGTTTAGGAACATAATATTCCAGATAGAATTACTATTATGTACATTAAGATTGTATCTAAGAACCACCATAAAAGGTGGCTTTCTCCTGCTGGTAAGGGATAACAGGGGACATTTGTAACTTCACATACCTTCAGGGGCAAGCCTCAAACAAAACTTAATAGTAGAGATACGGGCAGAAATTACACAAACATTGAAGAAACCAGTGTGAGAAATACTGGAGGTTTCTGTGTGACATACCTGCCATGCCTTTTTCTAAGCAGAATTCTCTGTGCCAGAAATAACAGAAGTTCTGGTCTTCCAAGTTATGTGACTGCATGGAGGCATAAGGAGCCTCATTGTAGTCACAGTCACATTTTAGACTGATAACCATGACTGGGAAACAGTGCTAGAAGCCATGCAGAAACAGCAGATAACAGCAGAAACAGACATAAATGTCAAGCTTTGCATTTTCATTTCAGCACATAAAGAACAGTAATCCTTCACTCAGTGTCCCAGTGACAAGATTTATTGCGTATGTCGCAGGCCACCCAAAATGCTTTGGGATTGCAGTATTCTGAGAAACAGCAAATGAGAGATCTCAAGTGCATGAGTAAAGTAGATGAGATATTGAATTTAAGTTAGACATTGGGAAATAATTTCTAGCTGCAAGGACAGATGGGTGCTGGAATTCATTGTGCGCATAATTGTGCAAGGTCTCTCACTGGGGACATCTTCAAACAGGTTAGAGAAATGTCTGCCAGAAATTGTTTATGGAAAGCTGAGGGTCCTTTTAGGGGGGAGGTGAATGGTTTATATGATACTGCCAGGTGTGTTCTGTGAATGATTTAGGGATGTGACACACAAAAAGCTGGCAAAGGGAAATAATTTTTTTCTTTTTGTTCCATTTATGGACCTGTTAAACAAGTGTTTTCCAATGTCTGTATTCAAAATATTGTTGGTCATTGTGAACCATTGTGCAATGGGCACAATTAGAAAATGTTTGTAGTGGTAGTAGTAGGGTTTAAGGCTCGTGGTGGCATATGCTACTCATTTTACCAAGAAAATATATTCCTTTTCAATGGATCCCATGGCTCTCTCATTAAATGTGCTGTCCACTGCTCATTTTTATGGAAAATTTGGAAGATTCTCACTTAGTAAAAGCACTCCACAGGTAATGTATAAAAAATGACATAATTAACTCCATTTTAAAAGATTTCTTTCTCACCTTTGAGCTTTTAAAAGTTTACGACCCTTATTTCACTGTTTCCATATGCCAAAGTACTGTTGAACTGCCAAATGTCACCAGTCTATCAAATTTCATTCTGACCCATAAATTGGTCATTTTACTCCAAAAATTCATCATCCATGTCAAATTTATTGAAAAAAATGGTCTAATACTTGATTTTTCATGAAAATGTAAAGTAGAACTTACACAGGGCCATTTTGTCCATCTCTTTTGAGACAATCTGCTTCTATTACCTGAAAGCACTACCATAAATTCCTAGGTTTGATTTGACTCTATTCTTGGGAAAAATAAATAATTCAAGCAGTTCCTCTGAAAAGTTCTACTGATTTTATGTCCATTTAAGTGAGATGGAAATCATACGGTTCAGCTGTGTCACAAATTAAAAAATAAAGTAAAAAAGTGATTATAACTACAACTGCCATTGATAATATACAACTGGTATGCAACCGCCTTTGGAAAAATATCCTTTTATTATCATAGAATAATAGATTAAAAGAATAACTTGGGTTGGAAAGGACTTATAGGGGTCATCTCACTGCTCCCTGGAGGACTACCTGAAAATCAAACAGATGACTAAGGTCGTTGTCCAGACATTCCTTTAACTCTGGCAGCCTTGGTGTTGTGACCACTTCCTGGGGGAGCCTGTTTCAGGTACCAACCATGCTCTCAGAAACTTTTCCTAATAACACTCCCATTTGGTGTCTCTACTCCCAGAGATTCCCTGACATTCAGATGTTCTGTTGTGTGAGAGGTGTTACCATGGCTAAATTCTCTCTGTAGCTAATTTAAATACACAAAAAAATATGAACTTTCCATGTTAAGCTCTTCTGACCTGAACATTCTCTCCATAAGTGTATTTAAGTGTATATTAATTATTCAAAGCTTGCAGATTAACTCTTGCTGCCTGTCACAACAAATATGTGGCAGACTTGCAGTTAAATATAATTTTCTAGTGCCCATAGCCACAACAAAGAAAGTTGATACTCATGACAATGGCTAGCTTCTCTTGAATGCTTATACAAAGCAGAGCTGCTCCAGCTGATATCTGAAAGCTCACTAATGTGCAGCTAATTACATGCTTTTCAGAAATGTCAGTCAGCCTTTTAGTCTTTGCAAAAGCTCTATCAGTGGCAATATAAAAGACAAAATGAAACAGAAGGTGACCAAAGTCCATTAGAAACATCTTCTTAAAGGAAGTAAAAGGACACAACTTGATAGTCACTGATGACATGTTTGCAGCAGTTAGGCAAGATTTTCTTCTTTAACCTTTGCATTTATTTTTTATATTAACCCTGCATTTTTATACCAACCCTATCACTTAACATACAGTTATTCTTGAAATTATAATGTACATAATCAGAGGATGCAAAGCTAATTTATTACCTTGCTTTGAATTATCTGTGCTGGCCTCAGAAGCAGCCACTTACCTGCTTTAGACCACTGTTGTTTAGTGCTTAGTAAATGGCAAAGGAAATTCTTGAAAGGTGCTGT
This sequence comes from Leptocoma aspasia, assembly GCA_013399835.1. Lineage (NCBI taxonomy): Eukaryota > Metazoa > Chordata > Aves > Passeriformes > Nectariniidae > Leptocoma > Leptocoma aspasia. The sequence goes on from VXAX01003848.1 coordinate 387,732, forward strand.
GACTGATTGCAGGAAATGTTCTTCTACAAAAGCAATATTAGTCTGAGGACATTCTGAGATTTGGTATAGATGGGGAAATTGTTGTTTGAGCTGTATAGGGCAAATCATAAACTTGTGTTTTGTGGAGAAAATCAGAATGCTGGTACATTTTTTTGCACAATTAAAATTAATATACTTATCTGTTTAATAAAAAATGTATTCCATAAAAGCTACAGGCTCACTGCTGAAATGCAATTTTAAGAATGAGGAATCATTGTAGATAAAGATTAAAAATATCTGACCTTAAACTTTGTTAAAAGATGTGTATTATATACTCCTGTATAAATATAGAATAAATTTAGCATGGGAATTATACAAAAATCTGAAAAACTGGGCACTTGTTTCACTGATCACATTCACTTTACTGACATATAAAATTACCAATTTTGCCCTCAATAATTGCTGTTTTCTTCCTGAATTTCCCACAAGGAACACTAGGCACAGCAGCTGCTTCACCAGGATTTTGAGGTGATGTTACAGAGGTGGGATCTGTCACTCTTTTGTGTCAGACCCTCCCACTAATATGGTGGAAAATACTGTACTATGTATGTTGCCCTAGCATGGTATTCAGTGAAGGAAAAATACCACCTCTAAATATGTACAATGGGGCAAGGTGTAAGACAGAGGAGAACCCAAACCACTTTTGTTAGACCAAGCATTCCAAATTCCTCTTGATATGTTCATTACAGCAGTCCCTACAACTGCTGTTTGCTTTTCTTATTGCTAAGAGAGGAGGATTTGCTCCCTGGTGATTGAATAGATCTGTCTCCAAGGTACCCAGTGCTTCTTCTGGACAACATTCAAACTTGGTGCTATAAGCAAAGTTCCAGTCTCAATTCCAGTCACTCAGCAGCAGTTCTTGGGTAAGGTCAAGAAACATGTGAGATACACACAAAAATAATGGGGACAACACAAGCTGGCAGAGACTGGAAAGATATAAACCACTGTTTTCTAAAGGCTCTCTATATATCAGCTGAGTACTGGTAGTAAGTCTGTGGAGATCTTAGTGAGAAAACCTTCATGAGAGGAAATAAAGGTCAAAGATGACATCTAGCCTATGGTCCAAAGAAATGGGAAGATGGTGAGCTCCATATATCCATTAGAAATGTTAGGAAAATTGCTATTTAGAAGCCATGTAAAACGTGCCTCATAATGCCATTCCCATTCTCTTTCTTCATAAGCCAGCTGTATCTTTCACCTTACAATAAACATATTCACAGATATAAGTGGGTAAAAAGCCATTTTTCTCTTCTTTAGAAAAATGCAGACAACATCCTACCTTTTACCATGATGATCTATCTCTTAATTGGTTCAATAATGATGCCATGGAGAAGGGAAAAAAGGGAAAGAGACTGGTTTTATTTTCATGTGTGCCACTTTGACACAAACTTCAAGCCTAACAGTAAAATAAATGAGGGCAAGCTAATGATACTCAGTTTTCCACAGCTGTAACAAGTCCTGAAGTCTTATTGCAGCTGATATGCTTCTTTAGGCAAAGTAGTACCTAGTTCTCTCAGCCTCAGCCTAGTGTAAAACTGGCCTATCTGCAGAGACTTCTAGAGAACTGCCAACTTACACTGATTGAACTGAGCTCAGAATTAGAAGCAAAGAAGGACAGAGTTGTCCTTTCCCATTTCCCACGTTGTGCTGTTGTGTTCATTTTGCCTTCCTCCCCCCTGCACCCCCTACAGTGATAATTTTTTTTTAAATTAAAGAACAAATTCATGAAAATGAAGAATCCCTGATTCTCACTTATATGAGATGTTCTTTCCTCATAATGAAATTGAGACATCAAGATCAAATCCCCAAAAGCAAATATCTGAAGTCATATTACTGAAAGGGTTGTGTTTCTCCTAGCCTAGCTTGTGATAGCTTTTGGGCATTGATACTATTCAAAGTTTGGCAATACATGATGCAAAGTCATGTTCAAACTCTACTTTGTAGCCAGTTCTTACATCTCAATACCAAAGTGTGTGCTGAGAGAAGAGAGTTGCATGACTTATCTTTTATTCACTAAATCTTAAAGCTTTTGGGAAGTGATTTTCACTTAGTTGTTAGTAAGTTAGGAAGACATGTTCAGATCTTGTGATCACTGACTCGGTTTTATCACTTAAATAAGGTCTGAATTTAGACTGTTAAAGAAAGCAGATTTTTATACTGAGGGAGTTCAGTGATGGAACTACTGGTCTCTTTTCTGTCATAAAAGCCTCTGCGGCAATTCACAGAGAAAACTTCATTAGCCTGAATTGTCAGAGAATGCTTATACCCTAGTTACCGATATCACTTCTTATTTTGGCTGATTCTAAGAGACTGTGATCCTTTTCTTTTTCTCCTGGGAAATCTTCCTTGTAAAGTAGAACTTTAAAGTCAAAGCCGCCAAAGTTTTAAAGATGAGAGTGACAAAATGGCAGTTCTTTCATCTATAGAATAAGAAGCTGATGGTTAGAGATAAGCAAGAAACAAAAAAACACAGCCCACAAACCAGAATCAGAGTGATCAGACAGCTACCTGAAATACATCTGCCACTGGACTCCTACAATAGTGCCAAGGTACAGCTTCACCCCAGCCTCCTTCAACACCACAAACCAGCACAGAAGGGCTAGAGAAGGTGGAGTTTGTTAGTACTCAAAGTTAAAAGTTTGCATGAACTCATCATATTTACCTGTAATTTTCCTTCAATTGTAATGAGAGTCAGCGTGAAACTTTAAGGGGACTCAGCTTAATAACAAAAGGTAGCTGGACCTACCTTCAGTAAGATGCAATTGCAGAGTTTTAGCAGAACAGCTCAGCAAATCAGAAGCATCTGGTTAGATAGAGTCTGTCCCAGAAACGGGCAAAAGAAAATGGAAAATAAAGATAAAAAGAATTTTTATGTATGCCATTAAACCCTTTTTTCTCACTCAAATAGAGGCCTGATACAAAGACAATAAAAATAAATAACAAAAAATTAAACACTCGTTTCTAAGAAATGAAAACTGATGCAGTATAAAAGTCAAATCACGGATTTAAATAATTTGGAGGTACTTACAAGTCATCTGGTGAAGGATTTTTATGTTTTTTCATCTACTTTATGGACATTTGTACATCAGCACTTTTGCACAAATGACAGATGCCAGAATATGATTCTTTCCTTGTCTGTTTCATAAGTTCCAAAAGAATAATGAAATTTCCTGCCCTTTTCTATTGTTCATGTGCAATTGCCAATAATGAGATTACAGGTGTTTTGGGAGTTCTGAGTGTCATAATCCAGAAAGCCATATCATCACTTAACACACCAACCACACCCTGTTGATCATTCTCTAGTTATTTGAAACAAGGTCCTTCTTAGCTGACATATTTCTGCACTGCCCTCCCACTGCTTACTCAATTTCTGAATGGTTTTGGGGAAGGAGGAGGCCACTAATGTTTTTTGGACTGCAGGTATATTCTTGGGTCTTGTATAATTGGGTCTTGTATAATTCTTGGCTTCAAGGGCTGTAAGTGGAAAATTTTAATGCAAACAGCTTCCTTTCACGTGGGGATCAGAGCTGAGCTCTGTCTTGGGAGCTGGCTGACCACAGCTGCCAGCTACCTTCTGGAGTAAGAAGGCTGCTGAAAGTGCCTGCAGAAGCATTGAGAGGATAAACGATCTGGAAACAAATGAAACTTCCTTTGTGGTTGAAAAACAACAGCCTGAGAGGAAGCGGATGAGGGAGCATCGCACTTAGAAGTGAGGCAATGGTGGTGAAAACTGGTGCAAGCAGCATTTTCTCACCCTATGCTGGGATGCATTATGTCTCTGGCTAGTATTTCTGTTTTCTGGTGAAGTCTAGCTCTGCATGACTCCTTTGAAAGAGAAAGCCCTGTTTGTAGCACTAAAGCTTCAACAATATCACAAAATGCACAGCAGTTCCACACCCCCACTAATGCTTTCATCCATGCCATGTTATTCAATTCCTAGCCACACCTCTGAGGTACTTTCCTGGTCTGGGTAGTGCAGAAGACTTTTCCCTTATATCACTTCTTGCAGCACAACACAGCCAGAGTAGTTACAGCACAGGAGGCAAATTGCAAAGGATTCCCACTAGTATGCTGGACTTGGAAATGTGAGGTGTGGTACGTGTGAAAATCCTTTGGGGTAGCTGTTAACAGTAAACCTATACAATAGGTTTTTTCCTCACTAAGAGGAGTCAGCACAGCGCATTTCAGATGGTTTCCAACAAAGCTAGAGGAAATGACACAGAGAGAGATAATTTAGAGGGAAAAGTTTCGGTATTTGCATCAAATTCCAAAAAGTTTATGATTTTAATGACAGAATTGAGTACAGTTCAGATTTAGACTTTTTATTTTGTCTAATGTTTGCATTTTGTTTCCTTTCTTTTTTGATGTCAAAGATGGCTCTGTTTTGAGCAGGAGATTGGACTAGACACTTTGATGTCCCTTCCCACCAGCACTATTCAACGATAAATATGTGTTGACAACTATTTTTTTCCTGAATATATTGCATTGAGGATGTCAAAAAATCAGCTGACTACCTCCCACACAGGGCAAGTGTTTATCCATTCTGACTGATCCGATTCCCGCTGCCCTAGACATCACCACATTAGCCCAGCAAATTACTTCTGTTCCCAATTCTACAGAGCTTGTCTCTTCCTCATGTGGAACAGAGTCCTGCCCCTTTTCAGACCAACTCCCTCAATCCAGGTACACCCTTACCAATAATATTTTATTTTATTTTATCACTGGCATTTTTTTCTGCTCAGGGAAAAGTGAAGTTGTGATTACAGAAACAGGAATAATTTCTGAGCCTGATGAGCAGAGAGACAGCATCACTGATAATCATCAGATTGTGGGAACAGGGCTCGTGCTACACTTAGCCAGACATTGTCTGAAATGTTTTTACTGAGGTGGAAAAGGGGAAAAAACCCCTCTGCAAACTCATCAGTCCCTGAGTTCTCCTGCAGCATAGTGCATGCTCAGAGTTTCCATGCTGCCTTACATATTTTCTTCAGCTTTTTTTCAACGCTGCAAAGTCTGTTTCACTTGGCTACATAAAAGGCCATCTGATCTTGACAGCCACTACACCAGAAGGGTTTGTAAGTGATTTGTGCAGCCCAAAAAGTCATTATGGATGCACAAGGAGGACTGAACCATACAGTGAGCCCAAGCCCCACTTACAGCCCAAAGGCTTATCCTAACAGCCATAGAGCCACAGTGCAGAAAGCCCAAGTGATTTTGCTGAAATGAAATAGGGCCCTAGAGCTTGCTAACCCAACTTTAGTGTAAGGTTTAATTCCTTTTTCCAGCTTTGTCACACCAGTAGCAGCCATTCACTCTGCCCTCCTCTACCAGAGCAGCAAATGAAAGAGCTGTAAATCAACATCCCTTTGGATACATTTCTGTTGAAGGGAATTTCCCTCTTTTATTATAACACTGTGAGAAAAGACTGTGCTGTGTGAACTTTTTAATAAAAGTGCTTTTTACAAATTACTTAAGATGCCTGTTAAAACAGATGTTAAAGCTCAAACATTCTTTTTACACTGTTTCATTTCTCTTGCACTTATGTACTCCCCTGCACCATTAAGTTACAAGCAGTGAGGAAATGGAAGCCATACCACAGGGTCCTCATAGGCCATGAGGACCCTGTGGTATGGCCATGGATTGCTCCTGGAAATATTCCTGAACACAAAGCTCAGCAAGCACCTCAGCACTGATACTGAGGAATAAGTTCCAGTAAAACTCCAAAGCATTATTTGAATGGAATTAAATTCAATTACTTTATAATTAACTTCCACTTAAGTCAGGAATTCATTAGCTTTAGGAAAAAACAAGGACAGTTATGCAACCCATCTAACACAGTTGCTCCACACAGGACACTATTTAGCACAAAGCACAGGTTAGTTTCTAGAAGTTTCATAGCATGACTTGTAATATTTTGTGGTATGTACTCATGTTAATAAGATACTGGAGTGTACAGTTTCCAGAGCTTTCTAAAGAGATATTATTTTTATTAAAATTCATATGGTAGAATGAATGAAATTATATTAGCTTCCATAAGCTTATCTAAAACCACTATTAAAGGAGATTAATATATTGCAAATGGAGTAAGAGAGGCAAGATGAACTGTGAATTTGACTCCTGTATCAGGCTGAAGGACATCTCTGAATAACATTATAACCTATTGCTCTAGGAGTTTTGACTGTGGCCTTTGATTGTACTCAACAACCCAAACAGCAGATCTAATTTTGTCAAATGTTTAGAGATGCACTGTTTAAGCTGATGTTATCTCTTTTTTTTTCCTTTTTTTATTTTAATTAAAAGGAAGGAGAATATTTGCTGAAAAACTCTTTGCTTTAAAAAAAAAACAACTAAGGGAGTTGATCTTTATTTAAAACAAGTAAAAACTTGATTTTAATATTTTACATAGAAAGGTTATTTCCATTTTGGATTTATTTGATCTCACAGTGAGAAAAAAATAATTTAGATAGCAATTTTAATGTGCTCCAGTAATTTCTATGAAATCTTTAAATGTGGAAAGAATTTTTTAAAAAATGAAAGCAAACACCTGTAACTTTATAAGTTTCTATTAGTTAAAGCCTTCCCAAAGACATTTTTACCCTCCCAAAAATATTGATTTCTTATTTTTATTTAAGCCTTATACAATTTTAATCTACCTTACCTATGACTGTGTCCATTCATAAATGCCCTGCTTTTCACATATATAAGGATTTTATTCTCTTTGGCGTCAATGGAGATTATGTGACCTTTTGTCAAGGATTAGTTTAGCAATCTGTGAAAAAGGTCCCTTTTGAGAATTTTTGAAGCATTGGAATGTTTATTTTCTGTTTTTTGTCATATTAACTGCCTGTGCAGATTTCAGAAATACTGCAGATATTTCAGCTTCTGATAGTTCAGTTGTGGTTTTGGATATTTTATTGTGGATCTGAATTTCTAATAGGTGAGCACTACCTGGGAAATTAGTTTTTTTGGCCTCCCCATGGTAACTCAAATAAAGCTTTCCTCTTGTGCCTTCCTGTGAATTTCTATGTGAATGCCATGTGTGAGGAAATTTGGCAGAATAGAAACGGCCTGCCTAAAATGAAGGGGGACATTTAGGGAGTCTGCAGAATGCATGTCACTGATTAAAAGGGTCATCTCAAAAATCTGTCTGCAGCTGAGTTCCACAGCCTACATCACCTGTCACTGCTGGAAACCAACTTACCCATCCTTGACTCATATACATGCCAGAAAATACCAGTACCAGCTGCCTTCTTTATATCCTGCCTTTTTGATGGGAGCAAACTCCACTGACAGATCTACTTGAAAGAACTGGAATCTGCCCAGCAGCTACATCCTCCTACCATCCTCTCTGCTGTCAGCAGCAAGGGGACTGGCTCCCTTTCTCTGTGAGTATAGTGGAACAGGGACCACTAATTATAGACAAATTAGATTTCTTGTCTCCAAAAAGCACAGAGCAAAAAAGATAGACACATGAAGCAATCAAAGAAGAAAATTCTGAAAAGTGGGTGTTTTAATGCTTTGTGTGGAATGGATAAAAATGGAATCAATCAAGGCACCCCTACTCCAGTGTTGTGACTTTGCAGGAATTTTCATATGTCAACCTGTTTTGTAATTTGACAGTCAAAATGCTCATGGGTACCTATAAAATTCCAACAACAATGATATTCTGGGCAGTCTTAATAAATGTTATTTTAATTAAAAGAGATTTCCACTGTTTTCTGTGTGCTAATTAAATTGAAAGAGAACTCTGACAATTCCAATTAGAATTTACAACAAAATATGTATATGCAAATATAACAGAAGGTAAATACAGATTTGAAAAAAAAATCATACCATAGCAAGACAATTAGACAGAACATTGTTGCCAAATTTTCTTATTTAAAATAAGTCATCAGCAATATATAACAGATACTGTAAGTATATGTGAAACATTTAAAATAAAAACAAGTAATCCAAAGATTACACAAACAAAAATTTGAAACACATTCATAATTAAAATGTAGTGCAGGATGTTTCAAAAACTGGATTTCCTTTTGTTCTGTATCTGAAATTAGTTTTCAAAGCAATTGATACTTACATTAATTGAATTAATAGAAACATACCTAATATTTAGGAAGAGAATAGTTAACTGTTCATAGAAATGCTCTGGAACATTAAAATTCAAAAAGCACATGGAGACACTTCAGGCCCTAAAACAAAGAGAAACAAGTCAATCCTACTGCAAAAAAGCATGTTGAGGAGGATGGACAGCAAGCTGCCTGGCTTATTCTGGGCACCAATTTCTATTTCTGGCCTTGTCTGGCAAGGTCAGCAGTGACAGTGCAGCTTGGTCACTCCTGGTGGATCTAACTGGAATAATTTAAGTTAACTAGATGCCGTTAATGGTCTGCAGAGCACATCATCCTCCCAGTCTGCAAACTCAGACATTTCACCTTGAACTGCCCAGAGATGAAATTTGGGGTAACTTAATTGCCCTGAACTGGATTGGGAAGCACTCATCTATTCTGATCTGGTGATACCTAAAAAAATATATAATCACTGGGACATAACAGTAGGACAATAAAGAAGTTCCATCATAAGTTATCAGCAGAAATTCCTTTACCATACAGACATTTTTGCTGACAAACTGTAGGGCTTAAGAGGAGCTCTTCATGCTCTGCCCTGGGTGTTGCCTGGAGTAGCATTTGTGTTTTCTTTCTGGGCTCTGCCAATAAACTGCAGTGCTTACCTCACCCATCATGCTGTGGCCACTCCTAGGGATATGGTTTAGATGAGCCTACAGTTTATCCCAATTAATAACGGATGGAAATTTTGGATAAGGAGTTGACAGCCAGATTTTTGTTTATATCACCTAACCTTGGTTTGTCTTTTAAAAGGGTTCTGCAGAATCACTGGAAGAAATTATGTTTTGTGGTCTGTGCTACATTATATTATTATTTTTTTCACTGGTAAATAACTTAGACACTGCTACTGAACAGACAGACTCACTATGTGTTAAGTGGAACACAGAGACAGGTAGAAGAAATTTTGAGAAACTGACACTAATTGCTTCTATTGCATGTGTTTCTTAATATATTGAATTATTTTTCCATTAACCCCTGAGGGATCCTATTTTGTGAGTCATCAATGGCCAGGAAATCTCATTTCTAAAGAACTAGAGCCAATGTTGCTGAAGACATCCAAGACTGTGTCAGATCCTTTCCTAATGGAGAGCAAATTCTCCCACAATAAAAGGACAGACAAAAAAGAATTGAGGACAGCCTGGTGTGAGGGGAGAAGACATTCCCTGCTTCTCATTTAGGTAGTACTAAACAGGGTTTGTGTTCTACATTTTGTTTATTTTTGATGGTTCCTTGGTGGCTTGACACTAAGTGGAACTACCTAAGCGTGGTAAACAAGTGAAAATTTAAATATGAGCTTTTATTGCAGTTACTTAAAGAATCTCCTTGGTGGTGCTGGAAATATTCCTCAATTAGACCTGTTCTCTGGACTGTGGTCAAGCTGTGGGTCAGAAAGCCACAACCTTCAGGCCTGGGCTTCTTGGGAAGGAGATCATTGTTGATCATCATCCACATTTTCCTCTTTCTTCCTCTTGAGATTCAATTGCATTTTTTGTACAAAATCTTTTGCTAAATGTGGTGTTTTGCTAACTGAGTGGATCTGAAACTTTGGGCTCCAAAACCTCCTGTCTGAGACCAATTACTTTTTGAATTCCTCCTTCCTTAAGTTGCCCCCTCACGGCAATAAAGATGTTTCCTCCTTTCAGAGAAAAAGTAGAAGCTGCTTCTAGATTCACCTTCAAACTCCAGTCACTTCACTTGTGCTCCAGGGATGGGGTTAGATTCCAATAAACATATTCAGGGTGATTTGGATCCAAGGATCCAGCAACCATCCTCCTTGCTTCCTCCCTCACTGAAAAACAGGAGGAGCCACCTGGCACAGGACTGTGCTCTGTCCAAGACAAGGATGCAAATTTGGTGGCTGTTACCAACAGACCATTTGGGGTTGGACTTCTTGAACCACCACTTGCATGACCAGGCTGGCTGTCCAACACTTTTTCCACGACTTTTTTAGCACCCTCCCTTTCTCCCTGCCTATAAACAAGTGCACATTCCAGGAAGATTCAAAGAGCAGTGGCCTACTGCAGAAAATGGAAGTTTTCACACACCCAACAAAAAGACAGTGATATGGATATGTTGGCAAAAATACATCCACTGTTATTACTAATAACTAGTTTTAAAAACACAATTCTGTTTATTACAATGAATCCATTTTTGTTCTTTACAAGGACCATAGGTGACACCTATAGAATGTTCATCAGAAAACTAATTAACCTGCTCATCTACAAAACCCCCTCACACATTATTGCACAGCTTTAAGGGAAGAAAAGTAAAACTACATATAAATTATCAGCATCATTAGCAGAAGTGTAATTCTTCATTAATGAGCAAGAAACCTCTTTATTTTTTTCATTTGGGCAGCCAAAAAGAGACTATACTCTCCTTAACCCTCTCATGCCACAAGCCTGAGGGATTTCCCAACACAAAAGACACTAATTCCAGACCAATGGAAAATGTATCAGCTCACTGTATGTTAACTGACTTAAAATGCAGAAAAGAGGATTTAATTTAAACATGAGAACAAACTCAAACCTAGGCATGGCAGAGGCTTGCTCAGGAGGTTGTGACCTCTCTAACATGGGTACTTGCTAAAATAAACTATGAATGTCTCTCAGAAATCATAAAGGAACACGAGATCCTTCTTCAGGGAGAATTAATTAACTTTCCCAGCTCCCTTCCAGATCAATTTTCTGAGATTATTATTTTTTTTAAATAGTGATATTTTGATAGGATACTTACAATATGGATCTTTGCTGTGAGGAAAAAAGTGAATTATTCCAAAACTTCTAGGATGTTGAAATAGTTCCTCTGTGAAAAACCCAAACAAACAACAAACCCCACACAGTTCTGGAAACTAAAGTAATAACTTAGTCTGGGTTGTGGCTGGATTGTAAAGTGCAAAGAGAACTCAGGAAAAGGGAGATAAGTAGCCACTAATTCGGTGGGTTATTGCCTTCAGCCAACTATTCAATACAGACTTTGTGATCCTTGTGTGTCCCTTCCAACTCAGGATATTCTATCAAGGAAACAGCTGGACGAAAGAACGTGTGGCTGCCTTTGTGAAGCCTCTGAAGACACAGTGAGCCTGTGGCTGTGTGGAAGAGCTGTGGATGAGTTTTGTTGCAGTAGCACCCCAGTTCTTATTCGAAAATGAAAGCAGACATAGCACAGTGTAGTATTTACAGGTCCATTTACAGGTCCTTATTTCAGGGTGAAGATGACTTTCAGATGGGAGAAAACAGAATGGTATCAATTAATGCCAGCTTCAATTAGGAGAAATTCTAATGTAATTCTTTCTTCTGTTTCTGCTTTACATGGACTATGAAACAATCTCAAGCAATTCCAAAATTCTACCCACTTCCTGATCAATGCAGACTTGATGACGGATTGTTTCCTTTTCTGGTTAGAAACAGTTGAAAAATTTGAGAAGCAGGGCTGAGAGAAAATTAAAAGCACCCTAAAATACATGTGGCAAAGGTTGTACTTTGTAAAAAATGGAGCCTGAGGTTACATATTAGAGAAAATTTTCTTTAATTTTTTATCTCCCTAATTATTGGTTTTTGAAATTGACAATAATAGATCCTACCTGATGGCAAGGTGGTAGACAAATGGCCTTTTTAAGTCCCTTTCAGCAGTACATTTTAATACTCTGAATTTACTGGCCAACTGGTTACTATTCCCTGTGGAGCAAAGATCCTTATACAGTGAATTACACTTTAACCCTGGATGCTAAACCAGTTTAAAGTAAATGAAAGGATGCTTGCTAAAAAGGTTTGGCCACTACAGCAGGTTTTTTTCTCACTAACAATAAAAAAAATATATTGCTATACAATCTATGTTGTAAGTTAAAGAAATTAGCTACTAAAACTTGGTAACATAATTAAGCAATAGTCCCTGCCGTTGATGGCTCTGCTAGGAAATAATAGATAACAAGGAGAGTTATACATGCTGAAATGTATTTACAGCACATAGAGTTGCAATGTCCTATTACCGTTTGGTAAAACCTTCAGAGGAATGGATCTATTTTTCTGTAAGGGCAAGGATTTTTTTTTTTTCCTAATTAATTTAAGGTTTTCATGTTAAAAAAAGTCTCTGATGTTTCTGTTGCCTAAAGCTTTATGTTTAAAAAAGTTTTTTTTTAAACATTTTATGATGTTTAAAATCTTGATGCCCTCAGAACATGAAAACAGAGTAAGACAATACATAACTCTTTCCAAGTTACTCATGACAATGGAGATGACAGGTATCACAGGATCACTCAAACTGACAGATCAGGAAAACTGATGGGACCTCATCCATTTTATACAATTTCAGTGATTTAGCAACAGCAACCGTATTTTTAAAGCAGAATTGACAAAGTGCTTTTGGCTCAAAGAAGAAGAAAATAAAGATTCACAGATAATTTTTATTTATTTATTATTACTAGATGATCTCTAAGGTTCCTTCCAACCCAAGCCATTCTATGATTTTAGAATTCCATTATTTATTTATGCTATGGAGTATCAAGTTCTCTTGCAAGTCTTGATTCACTGTTTTTTTTGTTTTTAGGCTTTTTTTCTATATAAAATGAAGGCACCAAAAAAATGCTGCTTCTGTGAAAATACTGTTACTTAAAAATATATTCTGGATTTGGGGTAGTAGTGGTACTATAAATATCCTTCAAATATATGTGTTGGGCAGAAGGAGTACATGTCACTTAGCCCAGAAATTAAGCATTTTGATTAGTCTGCTAATATTTAAAGAGTTAGGGAAGATTTTGTTAAAAACCTATAACGCAGCAGCAGCCAGATGAAGCCCGTTCAGTTTTGTTCTTTCTGCAGCTGAAGTTGGGATCTCTGCTAGGTCTGGGATTGCCTGCCACTGTCAAGACAGACTGGGAGGACACGAGCCCTGAGAGGAGGAGGCCAGCTTCAGCACTGCAGGTGGACAGACTTCTGCAAGGAGAAAGGCTCTGGTTTCCAGGAGCTTTGCTGTTCACAAACTGGTTTATCCCATCTGAAGAACACTGTAACAGAACCACTTCAGCCACCACATTTTCTTTCTAACATAGGTGATTTAGAGTGCCAAAAAGGCTCTTTCATCAAATATGGATGCAATTTTGATTAAACACAGCACAGAAGACAGAGCATTCTCTTCAAGCAATACCTGTGAAAAGTTCTTTATCTTTATGATTATATACATTTGCAGACAGTTTATATCCTTTTTTGCTTTTGAGCTAACTAAAAGGAGAAGTTAGAGGAGAAAGTGTCTGCAATAATCTTCCAATATACATTCAGTAGACAAAGCTTTTATTTCATATCCAACAAATGGGATATTTTTTGCATAAAAATTCATTTTGTGATTGTTTGATAATGAAATGGGGAAATGAAGAAAGGCTCTTAATTTTATCCTTAAACATTTGCTACATGACCTTGTTCTACCTGGACCACTGGGCTGGCTTACTTGTACTATACAAGTGGGTGCAATTATCTTATTCCTTAATCAAGCATACATTTTCTGAAATACTTAATTTTTCCTCTGCCTTGTGTTCTTTCTACACCCTTATCTCAAGGCATCATGGGAACAGAAGCTGTGGCAGGGGGAGAGACCAGTGCTGATGTCACATTGAAGGTACAGTACATGAAGATTTTATGTCTAGGAAAAATACTTTTTAGGGGTACCTCAGAAAAATCCAGATATAATAGCATTAATTTTTCCAGTATTTGCACTGACATATGTTAATTTTTCTAAATAATTGATAAAATTACTTTAAAAATTAATTGAAATTATAGATGTTTTCTGCAAAGAAAAAGCCCTGAATTAAAAAAAATCTATAAAAACTGCCTTTGTGAGTTTGTGATTTTTTACATTAGTTCTCTATTCCTCATTAGACAGACAAAAATAATTAAAGATATGTATTCCAAATCCTCCCATGTTACTCATCTTAATAATAGGAGATACGGTAGCATATCTTGCAATTATTAACTGCCTTATCTTTATCATTTCGTTTTTATGCTAAGAAATATTTTGCTTCTTGATTGCTAAAGGCAAAATAGAGCAATATTTTTAACAGCATGTACCGACTTAACTGTCATATTCAGCAGCCAAAGGGTCATCCAGAAGAGACACCTTTGCAAAAATATAAATTAATAAGAATTGGTTTATTATGACCATGTCCTTTCTAGGAAAATAAGCATTTTGCTTCACATTTTTTAGATACACAGGCAGAGGAAGATATTCCTGATATCCACTGAATAAAAAGTAACTCCTGTAAAAATACTCCTACATACTATCAAAGTCTATTCTTTGGCTCTAATAGGCTGTCTAGATCCAGGTTGGAGCTCAGAAAAAGAATGAGGAAGGTGTTGGAGAAAATAGGAAAGCATATGTGAAGAGAAAAGGTACAAGAAAACTGTGGTAACCTGAATGCTGAAGGATTATTTATCATACTGAGACATTCTTTGGTCACAAGCTGTTACCTAGAATTTTGGTATAGACCTGGAAAACTGAGCATAGTAAATACATTTGTGTCAGTCAACAATTTTCTCGAAATAGCAACCATTATTCAGAGCAATTTGAGGTATTACATATAAAGATAAAGAAAGTTGATAAGTGTGTCTTTGTCCATGCAAGCAACTTCCTGATGACGAGAGGATGCATCCCCTACATGCTGTACAGCCCTTCCTTTAAAACGTGAGCATCTCAGAGCTTTTGTGTGGGAAGACTGAATCACACAGGCTGATGCATGTGATAGCCTTGCTACAAATGAGTTAAAACACTGTGAGAAGGCAGAGAATTTCTCGTTCCTGAGAGCACCATACAGACCTCAATAATGCACAAATAAAACCTCAGGCATGCTGGTGTGAATGGGACACTTCCAACAATTTCAGAGGATCAGGATCCTCCTTAACCATTTGAACTCAGCAGGAGACAGAGTGGAGCTTCTTGCACAGAGCTGATTCACCTTGACCCTTGTGACTGGGAAGATTCAAAAATCTCTCCTGTACTTGACCTTGTAGCCTTGAGTGTTTTTTTTTAATTAGAGACATTGCAGTGTGCAGCACATGGCACAGCTTTCCTGTATCACTATGGTCCTGGAACCTGGAGCCATTGCTTTGCACACTGCACCTTCCAGAACCAGTTTGTGCCTTTATTTTTAATTTTATGAGTTACTTTGATCACTTTTTCAATTCCACAGAAATGGGGCTTGATCTGTATGTGAAATGTAGAGAACTAAGATCTGTCAGTTAAATAGTTCTTAACTTTTCCACAAACAAATTGAAAAAGTAATAAAAATTTACACTTGAGCTAAATGACAATATTCCTGAGATGCTCAAGGCAGTATCATCTCAATGATGGCAGCTTCAGACCTTAAATATAAGGACAATCTGAATAACTGGTGTCTGTGTTCCAAACTTTTCAAGGAGACCAGGATTACATATGGATCAGAAAAAAACTATGGGAGAATGACATAAAATGAAAAGGGATTAAAAATCTTAATTCGCCTAAAATATCCCGCACTGTATTCCCCAGGTTGGGGGAATCCTTAATGTTTTTGGTTTTCTGGTCTTCCAGAAATTGTCATTTTAGCTTTTACAAATGACTTTGCTCTTGGCATAATTTATAAATTTAAACCAATCCAAGCAAATATAAACCAGCCTCTACTTTACATGCAACAACAAAATAATATTTTCCAGATTGCTTTTATAAAAAAAAAAAACAACAGGAGTTGAAAATATTCAGTTCCATTTTATAATTATAAATTGGTGGGTTTATTTTTTGCAGATTTTCTGTTTGCAAATACGAACATTTTTTAGACCCTGCACATTTCTTAATAATGTTGTTTCAAATCTAAAACTTTTTCAAACCTTTTCAAATCTAAAGAATACGAAAAAAATATTTTTAAAGTATATTCTCTGAATGTGCTGAGATCATTCTATTCTGCTACATCAGAAAACTGTTTTGTTGTCATTCCCTTCCTCTGGCTCTGGCTCCTCCACAATGAGAAGATAAAATGTAATTTCTATTGAATTGCAGATCTGTGTTTAATCTCAGAGGCTTAAATTACCTTTAATATTCTAAGAAATTCTGCACATGCAGAGAAACCCTCTTGTGCCCCACGAGCAATAACAAAATATTTAGTATGAAACATGTTCTACACAGTGCTGGTTGGTAAGTTTATGTTTTAGTCTTCAGGTCCAGAGAGCAAATCATGTATTTTGCTGAGCCAATGCACCAGCATTTCAGTTTAATGTGCCATGCAGTGTGTGTTTTCTTGATGCAAAATAGTTCAAAAACTATTCTGAAATGTCGATATTTTCTGTAGAAGGAAAGGAAGTACAAATAGCACACTTACCAAAATGTTCATAGTGTTAGTGAAAAAAACTTGGCTTTGCAGTCTAAACTATATGCTAGCCTACCACATATTCATGTTCTTAATTTTTTTTTTGTTCAGTAAAAGATAGAACATGAAGTGGTATATATTTGGAACACACTTGTTTTCAGCCACATTGGATTGTCTTAACTCATTTCAGCATGAACACAGGGATTCATTATCAAGGAACACCTTAGGGATCTTAATACCCTTTTTTTTGGTTTTACTTTCCTCAGAGATAAAATCAGCTAGCAAGTATTTATTTATTTATTAACTGGAAGCTTAACACAATATTTGAAGTGTTGGGCTGTCCACATACAGTAACACAAATAACCCCTTTTTTTATAGCTCACATTTGGAAGATGGGAGAGAAGCTTTTTCAACAGTCATGACCCACACTTTCATAACAAGGAACCATTTCTGTGCTGTTTTGGTTTGGACTGGGATAGAGTTGATTTTCTTTGTGGCAGCTTGTAGGGTGCTATGCTTTGGGTTTGTGACCAATGTTGATAACATGCTGATGTTTTAGCTACTGCTGAATATTTCTGACACAGCATCAAGGCCTTTTCTGCTTCTTGCTCTGTGTCAGGGAGGATGCTGGGGGTGCACAAAAGGCTGGGAGGGGACACAGCCTGGACAGCTGAGCCCACTTGACCAGATGGATGTCCCACACCATGTGGTGTCATGCTCAGCAATAACAGCTGGGGAGAGAAGGAGCAAAGGGGAATATTTAGAGCAATGGTATTTTTTCTATAATTATGTGTATGATTGGAAGCAGAACGTTTGGTATAATTCATTTAATATGAAATGTGAACACTGAAATGAAGTTTTTAAAAAAGAACATATAGAATTTCTTGCAAAAAATGTTCTGTTTATAAAAATATAGGTATTATTTTCAGGTTAAAAAAACTCATTTTCTTAACTAGTGTGCATTCAAAAAAATATTATACTTTGAGTTTTATGAGTTAACATTAGGAAATTTGCTCCAGTGCACTTTTTATTACTTTGCGTGTGTAATAAAGAACACTGATCCTTACTGTTTTTAAAAGAAAAATACAGAAAAGCCTTTCTCTTAGTGCCCATAGGAAATGTCTGTCCTACACCTTCGATTTCATTATAGTGTAAGAAACACTTTTGCCCTAAGTGCTGCTTCCAGCCCTGATTCTTAATTGTTGTTATTTGGCAGCATGAAATATTGATGACATTGGTCAAAAAGATTGACAGCTGCATGAATTGTTATTAACCAGCCTGTTGGTTGTAGCTTAAAGTTCAATAAATACCAAGCTGCAGTATAAGCCTCAGGGAGCCTCTTTCTTTTCTGAAGAACTGGAAATTAACTATTTGATGTCTTTATAAGCTGGTTTTTTCCCATCACGCCCTCACCCCCCCAATAGTTTTGATGACACTAAAAAGAAATGGCTGGTTTAGTAATGTTCTCATAACTGGGGATCATGGCCCCTTCTTCATCCTGAAGCAGGTAGTGACCAAACATTACAGGAGAGGTAACTACCCAGTCCATTGTTCTCATTGTCATTCCTCACCACAGTAAACAACAGAAAAATCATCCAGAAATGTTAGGATCTGAAGGAGCACAGGGAACAGAATGGTTTCTGAAGTGACTCAGGAATAACTTCTGTAATATTGATACATGAGAATACGTTTCATCCTCCACACATGAGTACTGTCATATTGTTATGAGTTGCAGTTGTACATGCATTCAATCACATAATAACTTGCTGGAGAGCTTTAATAATTGTGTATTAGGTTGGAGAGAAAATCTTTGCCAACATTCAGATTCTTAACTTTTTTAATGGTGCTGTATACCTTCCCTTTTTAAAATGTGCACATCTGCTATGTCTGTCTTAAATCCCAGTTGATTTTTTTTTCCCAGAGCAAGTATGCTACTTTTCTTGCTATGAGCAAACTTAGATTTTTAACACCTGTTTCTCTGCTGGTTCAGAGATCTCTGGTATCTCTACCCATTACTTGTCTTGTTCAGTTCCCTGTATGTCTTAGGTATTCAGTATTCTGTGTTATTACTACTTGTGATGTGACATACTGTCATTTTGACTTTGATCAAAATAAGGTAATTGTAGCAACAGGAAAAATCCATTAAAGCTCCTCAATGTCTGATTTAGTCAGGGTGCATAGGTGGAAAAAATACCTTGCTGACTCAGTAAATGTTAATTTTTACCAGTTAAGGAAAAGCATGAATAGTGTATTTATATGTATTTCCATGAATATTCCAAAGCTTCATGCTTTCAGATGTATTTGAATCCATCACCACTTTGAATTCACGTGAATGGTTCAGATAAGCACCATGGTGTCCCAAAGCTTAATTGCTGCCACTGATCAAGCAGGCTGGTCCAACCATTATAGTGCAGAGCTATTTAACCTGTACTTAACTTGTCACGTGTGGATAATACAACATATGATGCACTGTGCACACATTGGACTGAAATTTTGAGGCAGCACCACAGTGAAGTAATTTGACATTTTGAGTCACTGATTTTTTCTTTTTTCTTTTTTTAACTTGTTGTGAAGAGAGTTTTGTCACTCATGGGTTATGAAGTCTCCTGGGAGATTTTAATATTAAATTTGTTGCTGTTATGGTTAGGATGGATACTTAATGTGTATTAATAATGACAGAAAATTAACTTTTTTCACTGGGATTTAATTGAACAATCTCTTTCCATGCCATAATCACTTTTACAGTTTGTCTATTCAGTTATACTGAGGTAAGGTTCTAATTTTATTTCCTCTGATATCAATCCCTTACTATCCCATGAACATCTTGAATTTTCTCCTATGTTGCAAGAGTATTTTCCCCAGCTTTACTGTATTGTACATATTAGCACACAGAAAAAGAATTAATAATATCTTGCTAGTTCAAACCTAAATAACTTTATGCAGAACTTTCAAACTGTTTTATTATTTGAGTTTCCTTTTAGTAAAACAAGAAAATGTAACTATATGCTAAAAGGAATTGATAAAAGGACTTGTTTAACCAATGGTTACAATCTCCTGTCTTTGTTCACAGCATCTGTAGCAACAGAACCTACTGCATTTCAATGCTGACATTTAATCAATGCATGTAAATCACCTTGGAGGCCTATTATTCTTGTATTCACTAATTCTGTCATGCAGAATACAAGCATGTCGGAGAATTATATACAAAGTTTTTGCAGTTGAGGTCAAAAAGTGCCACACGTAACTGTCTGCTCTTGCGGTTCCAAAGTGCTTCTGACATATGGCATGGTATATACCACAATCTGTGTGAATCAAATCATAGGATCTCTGAATTAAAATTGTATCAGGGTTATATTTAAGGGACTTTTTGAGTTAGGAAATTGTCAACTGGTTGGAAGTCTTTCATATTGACTGTATAACATATCCTTTCTGTTTGCTCTTCTGGGGGCAGGTACAAATGAAAATAAATACAGAGGTGGCTGCTTCTGTATGGAAAGACTAAACTTTTTAAACCAAATGCCTAGGTTACACAATAAACAAATATAATAAAACCATAAATGACAAGAAAGTAACCCAAATAATTTCCAGTCAGGCAGTGGTATCTCAACATTTTCAAGTCGGTATGCCATAAAAATTTAGAGTTGCTTGTCTCTGAACATTTACAACCCACTGGAAGTGAAAAATGAATTTGTATTCAGGCCAGTGTTTGGAGGGAAAATGACTGAAAGCATTAGAGAAAACAGTGAAAAGCCAACAACAGTGGCACAGCAGATGGGCTTGCTTTGGTACCTACACCTCTGCATGGGTAAGTCTACTCTGTGTTCCACCATCTTGCAACAAACAGTGTTTTACTTGTGAAGCAGCAGTTTGTCCAAATAAATCTGTCATGTAGAAACTTTCTAAGACAACCAGCTTTGGCCTATCAGGTAGGTGAGCTGGCACCACACTGGGAGCAGAGCCCAGAACCTGCAGGTGGCCTGAAACCAGGAGAGCAGATGCAGCAGTACATGAAGGGCAGATAGAGAAATATGCTACTCCCCCGGCTCTCAAGTAACTTCCTCCACTGAGTGGTAGCTATGGCAACTCATGGAAGAAATCTGGGTGAATCAAACTTGGTGGATTTTCTGTCCTTGATCACCATCCAAATTTTGCCATTCTATTTTTTCTTTAATTTCTATGAGTGGGCCATTCAACCCAAAAGTTCAGATTGAAGCATTTTAAGTCTTTAATACAAAGAATTTTGAAATATTTCATTTCATCTTTCTCTTCAAATGCAAAGGCATTTAATTATAGCTGAAGAATAGTTTAGAAGCCAATCTATGGTTCTCTGAATTCTAACAGAAACTCAGTAACTCTATAATTTGCTTTTCTTTGTTATTATGTGAACCTGATATTTTTCTTTGACAATTTCCACTTTAAGAACATTTTTGTCATAAGGAACATTTACCAACTTTCATTTGTCAAACATTTTTGCCGCATGAAATTTTAAGGGTTTCTTGTAGAATTTTTAAAATATATACACATATATATAAATAATGATAACATACTGAATTTTTCTCAGTGGATTCAGGATACAGTTGGAATCCATGAAGTCTTCTTCTGGTCTGGTCTATAAACCATGAGAAATCAGCTGCAAAGAGATAGTCACTCCTGATTTTTAACCAGGGGTGAGTAAAAGGCACCACATACAAAAGGCTGCATACATCATACAGCAAGAAAGCATGGAGTTTTAGTCTAAATTTTGAATGTGGGTGCACAGGTCACTGCTTTGCAATTCACTGGGCGCAGACATGTAACTCTTTCACCAGAAGAGTAAATTTAATGCAATTTTATTACTGATTCTGCAGTGTCAAATGTCGGATTGCCACCCACCAAGGACCACCATGTCATATCTTGTGTTTTGCCCTGTCGTTGTCATGAGTAAATCGTAATGCTGCTCTTGTGCTAATCCTTTGTTCTGCTTATGGCAATTCATTGAGAAAATACAGGCTTCAAGTCAGATGTAGAGGAGCCCTTCAGTCACAGGACCAATTTATATAACCCTGTGCCAGCCCTCTGTCTCCAGCCATACCAATTTAAGGTATGGAGGTGAGAGGGAAATGCCCTGAGTTCTGGGGTGCTCTTTTTCTCTCCATGGACCCAAGTGGCAGAGACCCCAGCACTGAGCAATCAGCTCGGAGCTTGTCCCAGTGGCACTGGGCTGGGACCTGTTCTGCACCAGGCACTGAAGAAAAATAGGCTTAAACTATAAAAAACTGTGTCTTTCTCACAGGGGATCTATCTTAGGTTATCTAAGCTTGAATCAGGCCTTGATTCACTGTTGGGAAAAGATTGTGAAGCGGTGAGAAGAAAGGCTAAATCAGACAAAATAAATAAGAGAGCAAAATGGAAAGGAATTATACAGTTTGGCAATGAGGTCTTTGTTATTAGAGAGCTTCTGTGACCTTTAAGAGAGTCTGACTTGACTGGGTGCCTGAACAAGTTTCCACCCTGCAGTCCTGAGTCCAGTTACATGCCTGGTAGCTCATTTTAAAACAAACCTGCCATGCCATCAGCTTTGGAAGCTGCCGTGCATGCTGGCTGAACAGACTATGCCTCGGAGGCACCCTTGACAGTGACCTCCTTTTCAAGCAGGTCAGAATAGTTACCTGCCCAAGAGGCACTGTCTTATTGATTCATCTGCCTCCAAACAGATGTACCACATATCTGTTTGAGATGCACCTGCTTCTCAGGGACTGAAAATTGAACATGTATTTATTATACCTGCGAAGTATTCAGCCATGGATGATGACTGTAGCTTGCAGCAGGTATGAACATGTGAATCTCTCTAAGGGGCAACACACACAAAAAATTATGCCCCTTTTGGGGGTCTAAAGCAATTATTGGAGATATTTTTAATTGTGTCCTCCAGGCACCTGCCAACTCATGTCTGATTTACCTGCTGTGTTCCTAAACACATAATTTTTATGCATTAATTTTTATACATATTTAAATAGTACTAGTGAACATATGCAGACATTAATTTTCATATCTGAACCTCCATATAATTTCTTTTATTTGCTGATTCTCTTCCCTTTAAACTTCAAAGATTTTATGATGATACTTGTGAAAGATTTACCAGCTTTAAAGCTGAAACAAAGATATGAATTTTCAGAAGGATCTGGATTCCGGTCAATAGATAAAATTCTGGAAAAAAAACCCTGGACAATAATTGAATTACAGTGTAGAAATTCTATTACCTATAGTAAAATTTATTCTGAGCCAAAGCCTGAGCTTTGATTTGGGAATGCTGAAAAGAGATAGCAAAAATCTAGGAGTCTGTGACTGCCGTGACGTGGAGGATAAAGTCAGAGGATCATCCATTGAAAGTGGACATGGCAGTAAACCTGAAGGAAGCATGATGCTATCTCTTACAAAACAAGTTGAGATTCTGATTTTTGAGCCACTTTATTTTAGGAGATTATGTATTTCATGGGGACAAAAATTGGTTGTACCTGCTATTTACTGAAGAGAAAATGAAGAGCCTTAGTGACTTGAGAAGTCCTTTATTGAAGTTAAGAAGTTTTTGATGATCTGTAGCTGAGGGATTCAGTGCATTATCATTTTATTCCATGAAAGAAAATAAATGACAAGGAAAGTAAAGCTAGACTACTGTTCTGTTTTTCTGATAGTCCACTAAAGTGTAGTCAGTGTTGTGCACAGGGCTGCCCTTGGAACAAGCAAGCCACAACCAGATGTGCCACCCTTTTTTCTATGGCCCTGAGCACAGAAAGGACAACCTGATTCTAAACCATTTACAAACTGCTAAAAATAGCTGGCAGTTTGATCCTTTTTACCCTTGGTTTTTATCTTCTCCTATGACAAAGGGTAAATAGAACAGGAGCATTAAGTCACACAAATTTATATGTGGGCTATATGTAAAATGAGCATGTGACATCTTTGAACATCAAGTCCTTTTGCAAAATGGAGACTTGTCATTTTTTTTCTTCTTTGCACAAACATGCATGTGCAAGGTGGTTTAAAATGAGGAATTGTTGAAAAGTACAAATCCTGTGTAGTAGAGGCTATAACATTAGGTGGATTGAATGAAGTAGAAGCTTCTCATTTATAATCAGTTTTAATCACATTCAATACTATAAACCAGATTGAAACTGAACATTAGTGGTTTAGGATAAACCACGCTTCGCTCCACCCTACATTAACATGCTTTAAATGTCAGTGTTTGCTTTCACAGCTGTGTGCTCTATAAGGGAGATGTTTCTGATGAAAAGAAGGTCATTCATTAATACCAGTGATTGCAAGGGACAGGATCAGCCTTTTTTGTTGTTGGAAGGATTAGAGACAAAGACAAAATGAAGTGCCTCTGTTTCAGAAAGTAAAAGGAATATACCCAACCAACAAATGTTTCAGTACCTCCACCCGTGGCTGTTTGCTTGGGAGAAGTCTACATAGCCTGGAGCAAAGGAAGTAAAACATTCTGAGTAGAACAACGTGAAATAAATTTTCTTCCTCTAGAAACAGAAAATACAGTTGTGTCGACTCAACTAGTTATATCAATAATCCATCTGTATCACTGATCTTTTTCAGCCAATTTATCTATGGTGGTCTTTAGGACTTCTTTCTGCAAGTTTGATAGGAATTTTTGAGTGAAAGATAAGGGGCAAAAATGTATGGAAATTGAAAAAAAAATTGTCTTAATCTTTAAAATATCTTTATGACAGTAAATGCAAACTATTGTGATGATAAATGAAGGTTATAGTCACTATTACTTTAGGCGCTTATGTATCTGTCAGATCAAAAAGAACAGAGCTTGACCTGTTCTAAAGGCAGGAAAAAGTTTAAACGGAGGATATGAAAGGCAGAGCTTCTGCAGCTATGAAGTCAACCTGGATTTTCTTTCACCTCACTGTCTTTGAATATTTTCTTTTAAAGTTTTTAAAACTAGCAAAGATTTCTTCAGTGTTCTGAGTGGCATTCTTCTATCTTCTGTGTTAGCTAATTTTGGATTTATCTCTATCAACATACGCTGATTAGTTAGAGGATACTTTAAATTTTGCAATTTAGATCCATTTTTACAACCGTTACGATTTGTGTTGCAATAACTGCAACAGTGAATGTAAGCTGAATCATTTTGCCCCATTAAGATTTTAAAACACTGCAGATAAAATTTAGATGAAAAAAGAAAATCGTTATTCTAACTAGTTAAAAATTAAGTATTATTCACAACACTCCAAAATATGTTATGAAATTTCAAGCTGGTTTCAAATCAGTACTTAACTAATAACAGCTATTTCACAATTCTCTTCTTAATATCAATGACTTTGTGTGTTAGTGACACAAGTCATTGTTATTATTAAATTGAAAATTAAATTATTTGATAAATTGGTGGTTTAATAAGATAACGTGAAAGCAAATACAATTGATTAAAATAACATTGATTTACCCCATTTTAGAATTTAGTATTAGATGTCATAATTGCCACCCACCAAAATTGGAACTTAGCATTTCCTGTAACACAACAGCTCATTTATGATGTACAACTTGCCTCTGCATTTAGAAAATTGACAGGGACAAAACTCTTCTTTCTTCCACTTTGTCTGCTCAATAGAGAAGAACAATTTAGTCATTTTTGCTATACCAGGACTCATGATGTAAAAAGCACACCTGAGAACAAGCCTGTTATGCATGCATTCACTGAACAGTGAGATCCAGATATCAACAGGACTTTAACACCACACCTCTTCTGTAAATCAAACCTCAATCTTCTACAAGACTTTGGGTGCATCTCTAAAGTATCCCATACTGCTGCTAAAAGATATAAATATTTCAGAGGATTGAAAGGCTTGCTATAAAATTAATTTTAATTTTAGCTGGAAGTCATGAAAATAGTTAATAATTCTCTTTTCCACTTTCACAAAACTTTTGTTTCCATCCTTTCAAGTAATCTTCAAGAACTTTACAGTGAGTATCTCTTGAAGAAATAAGAATGACTAAATAATGTGCATAATTATTTTATTAAGATAATTTTATTAAAGTAGTAAAAAAAATCAATCTAGAATTTAAATTCAAAAGTTTTTACATTTTTACCAGTACCATCTTTCTATATTCTGCCTTGCTGTCTAGAACAATACATAAATTTGTGGGAATTATGCACTGGTTTGTATCTAAATGTGAGAACACTTGTTTTTCTG
The DNA here is from genome assembly GCA_013399835.1 of Leptocoma aspasia. Lineage (NCBI taxonomy): Eukaryota > Metazoa > Chordata > Aves > Passeriformes > Nectariniidae > Leptocoma > Leptocoma aspasia. The sequence continues at coordinate 413,405 of VXAX01003848.1, forward strand.
ATCAATGTCGAAATAATGAAAACATAACAGGATCAATGGCTTGTCCTTCCTAAAGAGCTCTCTTAGGAGTCTTTAGGCATATTTATTCTTCCTTATTTGGAAGTCTATTGCAAAACTCAGGAAAAACATTGGAAACTATTTATTATTATTAACAATATCAAAGCAATAATGGGTAAAAATATCAAAGGAAGCTTCACAGATTCTGTCTGGGATTTTGATTCCACTGTGTTTTGATGTTTCTCAGCACTTTTTTTTTTTCTGTGAAAATGAGCTTACAGTGTTAGAAGTAGTTTTTATTGGTATGTTTTAGGAACCAAAAGGGTACATCTGTCTTCAAAGAAGCATATTTATGGGCTTGTCACACAGGGCTAATGGTTCTGGTGAGTGATGGGCAGGCATTACTTTCAAACTCTGCATTTACAAGTACAGGGACTCTCTAGGATGTCTAAGGCAATAACCCCCCACCCCCCCGCCGTGCTCAGGCACATTAAGGAAAAAAACCTTCACAGGCACAACCACCCACATGTAAATTAAAATTGTTTGTGGCAGGATCTCAACTAATGGAACAGATTTTGATTTTGATTTTTGTTTTGCCGTCAAACACATTTAGGAAAAACTTCACTGACGACCATAATGTGTAGGATAGACAAATTCCAGTAAAATTGCAGATCATCCCATTCTTAGTATACGAGATTACTTAAATGTTTACTCAGAATATTTTTTAGATGTGGGTACACAGACATTAAAAGGAAAGAAGAACTTTAGACTGTTCTTTGTTGTTTGTCTGGGATCTGCCAGTGTTTGGTAAGAAATTTTGTTTGACACCTGTCTCAGACTTGATTGCTGCCCTAATGCCTTACAAGTGGTTTAACGAGTCCACAATGAATAGGGTTCATCTCTGGCACTGTGGTATCAGGAGCAAACACAGAAAATGCCGTCCTGGCCTTGACAAAGGAGTTATGACTTGTTTTACAACCTATTAAGGGCAACAAAAACTCAACAACCCCATTGCAGCAGGCTGTCCTGAGGTCTTGTTTCCATTTGTTGGTATTTCCACTGAGAGCAGTGACTGTTGGCTTGCAACAAGGAGAGATGTCAAGCAGTCTCAACAATATGCTAGCAGATGCCTTGTCTTCTTTACTCCAGGTTTAGCACCATGACAGGATTCCCTCACTTATTCATGAATAAGTTCTGTTGGAGTAATTTTGGTCCTTAATTTGTTCAATGCCAGGGACTCAGGACTCAGCTAAATGCTTGATATGGTCCCAGGAAAACCGTGGTGAGCGCAGATTTTTCTCCCTGCATACATAAATGTCATGATTTTGGTGAGTAAGAATGCACAGTTACTGCCCTGGCAGGCCCTTATTATGGAGTAGGACATTCAACAACAGGCACTTTGGCTCCATCAGTTCAGGATCTGCCTAAGAATTGGCCCATGCCAGTGCACAAATCATGGTGTCCCCTGTACATGCAGAGGAAACAGAAGGACTGGTTGCATGGACTCAATTTTTCTCCTTTTATGCTCATTACTGTCACACACCACATGTAAGAAGGGATTAATATGATGATAAATGGCAAAGAATGAAAAGACTAACTTGGTTGCATTGCATCCGATGAGTCATTCAGATGTCAAAGATTATCTGTTGTTAGTTTTTTTTCTAGCCCTTTTATTCCTGTTGTATCAGCTTTGTGATCTGCTCAAAGTCATCCAGGACATATCTGCTTTGGGTAAATATCTTGAAACTAGGGCTTTTAGTCCGAGAAACAGAAACATTACATATTGATGTTACAAAATGGAATGTATATTGATGTTACACTGGGTCAAAATAACTGGTCCTATCAAAAGCAGAGGTAATTAGCTCAGGAGTGATATTACACTGGTGTAATGAGAACGCCTTCCAGGCTTAGAAATTTATCTCTATGAGGCTTAGCTGAGGGCAGATAGAAATACTTATTCATGTAGTAGAAAGTCCAGGATCCATGGCATGTTTTTGAGACGGAACCACAGTGATTTTGTGACAAAACTGGCATGGTAAACTAAAATACAGAGTTCCTCTCCTCTCCTCTCCTCTCCTCTCCTCTCCACTCCTCTCCTCTCCTCTCCTCTCCTCTCCTCTCCTTTTGGATTTTTTCTCAGCACACAGGTCCTTGTTTAGGAGCACCTGCTAGGGCTGGTTATTGTTCTGAACACACTATAATGGACCTGCATGAACTTTGACCTGAATAGCACAAGGCTTGCTCTAGTAGGGCTTCAAATTTATGCCAGTGTGGACAAATATTGTCAAAAGCACTATCTCAGTTATGAGAAAAATTCACAGGATATGAGACCTGCCACATTCTCAACAACATCTCAGAACACAGGGCTATTTCAGAGACATTGTAAACATTAATCTGTTTTTACACTGTTTTAAAAACATCTGTTTTAAAACGTCTGTTTAAAAACATCTGTTTTAAAAACATTTCTGTGTTTTGCCTTCACTATAGGAAGAAAGTACTCTAAGCCCTGAACAAGAGAGTCCTAAGCAACACTTTTTTCCCCCACCTTGTTTATTTTTAACACACTTTATATTTAAGTTTAGCTGTGAACTAAGAAGTGACGGTACTTTTAGCCTCTTATAGATCAATGTTGTGACATACCATAAATAAATAGATGAGGAAGCAAACAAAAAGGGGAAAGCAATAGGAATTGTGAGGTTTTTGCCCACATCAAAAGCCAAAATGCAGGCAGGCTGGAAGGACAAATGGAAGGGGTGGGTGGCTTTTGGTAAAACTTCTTGTTTGGGCATAGGGGTACCATATTTCAGCTTTTGTTCACTTATTTCTCAGAAGGGCATTACAGGTTTCCAGGAGACCTATGTCATCTTAAGAGTTTAAATCTAGGCTTCATTTAAAATGCAACTTATACATTATATTATTAGCTTATGTAACGCATCTTTTATTTTCATGCTTCCTTTTCCCATTTTTTTATTTGTGGGTATTTTGGTCTCTTTATTCCAGATGTTAGTTATTTCATATGCAGTAAAATAACTTGTTTGTTGTTTATTTAATTTTTGACACACTACAAAACGTCTATTCTTTAGAAAAGGGAATGGTAGAAGCATAAATCTGGGGACAGCACATCCAGTGGCATCAAAACTGAATCAGACCCTTGAGACTGGTTAAATGATAATCCTGGTGATTTGCCACTTTTGAATATGTTATTTTGCTACATTTTTGATTTATTGTGAATAGTTAGTGCCTCAGGTGGTTTGGATATCAGGAGTTAATGCAAGAAAGGCTGAAATTAAAAAATAATCACTGCATCAGAAGAGAGAACAAAGGAAAAATTACACAAAATACAAAATAGACCATATGTTTTTCAGTACTTAAGAACAATGGAACCTAGATGTTTATCACTGTGAGCAAGACCATAAATCAGTGACCCAATTCTCTTTAATGAGCTATTTTCACCTTTAAAATTCTTCTCTGAAATTTTTTGTCAGCATATCAAATATTGATCACTTTAGCTCTGTCTATGTACAAATTTTATAGCTATGTATAAAATTGATATTAGTATGCCTTTTAGGCTGTTCATTGTGGAATGACTTAACTTGCACCTTTCAGCAGTATTTGCAAATATGAATGTGACAGTTTCTGTTTTAAAATGTTTTCAGTTAGATCATTTAAAGTCCGATTGAGACCCTTACAGATACTGCCTCTGATGTTAAGCATGTTTTCTGACCTCATAATTTATGCATCTCTGCCTTTGTACAAACCTGAGTGTATTCTAAAATATTTTACAAGCATAAAATATATTGTTCTCGTTTCATCAAAAATAAAGGAAACCACCTATTTTGGAATGTAACTCAAGCTGGTACAATCAAGTTGCTTTTTACACAGGTTGCTTTCACTGTGCACCAGTGCTTTCACATAAATTTAATGTTTTTTTCCTTCAGAACTTGGTAAATGGTACTATTTTTCACAAAGATTATATTAGGCTTATTGCTGGAAGTTTAATCAAAACCAAGAACTAGTACAGAAGCTAAGTGTTTGCTTTTGATCAGTCAGCACGCATTGGAGGGCATCTTCTTATTTGTTTCTACTCAAGCCAGAAAGCTGGGACACAAAGCTCTGGTGAATTTCAGGATGCAATAAATAGCACATAGAAATAGCTGAAGCCTTCAGTATTTATAGATTGGATGGGAAATCAGATGACCTGAGCTCCATTATTTACCATGAACATTTATTGTGAACAAATCAGTGATTTATTTTATTTCACAGCATCAGAGTAGTAATGCTTATCTAACATAATAAAAGCTTTTTGCATTGTGGATGAGAAGTGTTGTGTAAATGTTAAGTACAAATAAATATTTACTCCTTGTCTGCAGTGATTCAGTTTGTTAATCTCTGAAACACTGTTTCCTATTATGCAGAGGAAAGATAAAAATATATTATGGATCAGGCAGACAAGTTTTATTGGAGAGGGAAACATGGGCATCTCTGCTTATTTAAATCATGCTCATGGTGGATCTTTCTATTTTCAAACATGCAGGTGCCTCAGCTAATTGCAAATTTAAACCACCTGGCACTGGTTTTCTTTCTGCTCAAGTCCTGAAAGCTGCAGAAAAGATGATTTGAACTTTAAACTGTGCTTTGTAGGAGCAGTAACCCTCTCTGCAAGTAACACATTACACTTTGTGATCTCTTTCGTATTTTCTTACAAAGACTCTTGATATGAAATTTCACGCGATTGAAACCTTAAGTTAATAGCCTGTGAAAGGAAAAAAAACTCTACAGGAGGCATCATGGGATGTGTGCTTTCCTTTTCGCATAAAATGTGCTAGGTTCAACAAAATTCTGAGAAAGTTCACTGTAGTCTAGGTCAAGTACATTTTTTTTTTGCTGTAGATGTTCAAACTGATGGTCCTTCTTGGATTTCCCTGTGAGGGCAATGACAAAAATTGCCTTCACCTGTCCATTCTGTACATAGACCAGAGGTTGCCATCCCCTCACAGAAGCATCATGAATGGCAGTTTGTCCATTCCTTAGCCATCATAACTTGCAATCTGTCACATCAAATTAAAATACCATTGGTTACAGTTTGCATTAACACATTAACACAGCAGGATATGTTGTGAGGAACCCAGAGTCTTAGGATGATGAAGCTCCTGTAAGTCCAAGCTAGCAGAGATCCTATTTCATACAGGTTGGAACACAATTCTAAAAAAAAAAAAAAAAAAAAAAAAAAAAAATAA
>VXAX01003848.1:418658-533073 GCA_013399835.1 Leptocoma aspasia
GAAAGGGGAAAAAAAAAAAAAAAAAAAAAAAAAAAAATTGACCATTTCAACATCAGTTTTACCAAGTAGCTTAATTGGGAAAAGCATGAAATCTCTCTTCCATGGAGCATGTTTTCTTTACATTTGTTTAATATTCTCCCCTCTGCACAGCAGTAAACTTACCTGGTTACACTAAACTTACTCAGGGGTGTTTTTGAATGGCAGAGAGCAAAGGGCTGACATCAGGCACAAGAATTCTATACTGTCAGAAATGACAGAGTTCATTAAAACTACACTATTTCCCTGCCAACTCCCTGAAATATCCCTACTTGCTTTCTTATCATCATCTCTCCCCCTCAGATGTTCTCCAATAAGATACTGAAGTGTTTAAATTAACTGCATGCACACAAGATATTTTGTAGAAGAATAGGAAATTCTGCCTACAAAGAGGTTCTTGCTTGTGCTGGAGCACAGAAAAGTCCTTTTCTCCTTCCCTTGTTAATATTTGGCTATTTCAAGTGAAGAAATTGTGTTATTTTCATACCACTTACTGCTTAGAAAACTGTGTTTTGAAAGTAGCTTGCTTGGATGTACAGCAATGACTTGGGTATATTCCTGAATTTCTGGACTATACAAATATGAAATTCAACAGAAACATTTAATGAAGTTTACTTACCTTACCTCTGATGACATGAAAATCCTGCACTTTAACACAGTGTGTTAAGGAGACAGAAGAATATATTGCAAAGTATTTTATTTCTTTATTATAATATTAGAGATGTGAGGTTTAACCTTCAGACGACCCTAAGGTTGACTCATTACAGAAAATGGATCAGTAAAACATTATATGGGCAGCAAAGACTAGGCATCTGAAATTAGGAAAGAACAATGTTCTATTGAACTCTTTAGCATGAGTTTCCCCTTAAATCCAAGCTCACATACTCAGAGTATTTATAAACTGTATCTAGTAATAGGTTAGCTTGCAATTGCAAAAAATGTATTTATTCATTTAAATAGCATATTCATTTTAGCATATTTATAAGACTTGCTGTACACCGAAGTGTAATCATAGCTCTATATGCATAATAAACCTATAAAAATATACAGTTTATCATTCTGCTATGATAACCATTTCTCAACTACAATATTCATTGGCTATCTTAAACACTTGTCTTGCAACACATCCATTGTTTGTCCCCTGAAGGTCACTTGATTATAAAACTAAGACCTTATGCAGTACAGAGGCATTTTACAACATGTTCAATACAATCCATAATGACAGGAAAATCACATTTTGATTGTGGATGTACTAGTGAGAAAACTTACCTGAGATATACCCCATGAATAAAAACAAAAAAAAGCCCCTGACACTTGAGGCAGAAACATTGTCCTAAAGGTCTTCTAAATATTATTCTAAAGGTCTGAAACCAAATCAAACTTGTTTATTGATTCCTTATTCATCATGGCTCTGCCACTAGGGCTGCTAAACCGAGGAGGCTGTATTAGCATTTTTAAACTATGCAACTGAACAGAACTCCTGAGAAACTTTCTGTACTTAGAACATAAATATATTTTTCTGCTGTAGACCACTTAGAAATAAAAAAATCATCACTAGATATGTTACATTAGTCAAGAGTAAGATGGTAGCAAATATAAAATGTCATTGCAGAATTACAAAAAATGGAACCAGCCTGCTGTCCACCTTTGGAAAGACTGATACTCTGCTCCTCTCTTCTCTCTTCTTATCCAAAGTCATTTTAATAACTGCAAAAGTAAATGACACTCTAATGTCTTTGGGATCTATAGCTGCCTCATTTCAAATTCTCCAGCAAAGAAATTCTGAACCATTCTCTTCCAGCTGCTTTTATTCTGCTTTGTTATGTTAATGCTCCATGAAAAGACGTCATGGAGGATCAAATAATTTTGTGCATACAATTTATACTAAAAATAATTTTGATTTTAACTTGAAGATTAAAGTAACTTTTCATTTTCAATAATGTAGAAAATTAAGAGTGAGATCAGCTATGTGACTGCATGTGGAAGTGTGGGTGAATCCAATAAAGGACAAAACCAGGAGGACCAGTGAGAATGCTTCTGTTTCATTTAAAAATAGGCAAAACATTTTATTTTTTTTTAATACCTGAATCTTTTTTTTTTAATGAATAAATGATTTTTTATGAGAGCATAAATTCAGAGATTTACCTGTCCAGGATGGCCAGGGTTTGTGGTGCAGTAGGATCTGTTTATGAAATAAATCTGTTATCCAGGAGTGAAGCATGATTGTGAAAGCTAATAAGATAAACTTAAATAAGTCTTTTTTTCTTGATCCATAAAAGCCAGAATTTTCCTTGCCGTGTTTTAAAATATTGTATGGAAAAATCTAGTCACACTGAAATAAAGAAATCACCAAAGATCATTGTGATTCTAGATTACTGCCACTGAATATCATGGAGAGAGTTTGATCACTGAAAGCTGAGTCTCTTATGCCATTGTTGCACGGAACATACTAATAATAGTCTTTCTATTTTTTTTTTTCTTTTTGAAAACTGGCTCTGAATTCAAACTCTTCCAAATGGAAGGAGAAGAGATGAAGGAAGGTGATTTGGTGAGATGCAATCTCAGTCCCAGCAGTGGTCAGAATTTTTACCCTCTGAGTGTTGAAGGAGGAAGGAGGGAGATGAAGGAGGTGGAAAATGACTGCTAACATATATTGAAATTTATTGTGGTAATAAAATATCTGTTGAGCAAGTCAGTGGTGAGGGTCAGCTTCAGCATTTCTGCTAAGAGGGAAAGTGGAACGTCCAAGTAGCCATGGTACTTGAATGCTGGCAACTTCAGAGCTTCTGCAAAGATTAGATGAGCTTCACTGGAAGCTCCCTTTGTCAAAATTGCACTAAAACAGCCACATTTCACTGTCTGAAAGCTGTTAAAGGCAGAATCGGTCATTGTAACAGTAATGTGAAGGCTTGATCCTTCCATAAATATCACATTAAACCCTCAATGTTAAGTCATAAGTCAAATTTGATACCACAAAGCAGCAATAAAAAATGCCAGCTCTGAAATCTTGTCTGTGAAAACAGATATTCCTTATGGTTTAAGAGGATGGGGTCAGTAAAAAAATTTTAATAAACATCAAACATTATTTTTACATCATAAGCATGGGAGTATCAAAATTGCCTGAAGCCAGGGGACCACGTAACTTCAGATATACAAAGATTTTTGTCGTAATACAATGTTACACTAGGTAAGCTAATAAAAAAAAGTAATATATGTACAATTTAATCAGAGTGATACCCTGGGGAATAGCAGTCTATTATCTGCATCTCTGTAAATATCAGAAGACTGAAGTTTAAACTAGACTGTAATTCAGATCAGTGATAATCCTTCATGAGAATAAAATTAATCAAAACAGTATCATACTTTTTTCTTTGAAAGCATCATATATGTCCACGTGAAATTTCCTGCCTTTCCTGCAAATATGTAATCAAAAATTCACAGATCTTATGAGGAACATTATTAAAAAAATTTTACTACACTGTTCTTAACTACTCCTCACTTATGATCATAGCATAAAATGAAATGTGGGGCTTCCTTTAATGGTGCTTTCCTAATATGCTAAAGTAATAACACATGTATCCACTCTACAATGTAAAGATTCTAGAAAATTCAGCATTACAGGGGAGGGACTCTACATTTGACGTGATTATCTAAGAACTTTAATATTTACTAGAGGAAGGAAAGGGATCATAATAAAAGGATTAGAATGAGGCCATTTCTCTCCTAAACTTCATATTCCTATGAAGTTTTTGTTGTGCCTAAAAAATGATCGTAAGTGAAACTGAATATGATTTTTGTGGGATGCATGTGTAATGTTTAAAGGATCAAGTGAAATACACACCTTGCTTTGTGTAGTTTGTCAGGAGGAGTGAAGGGAAGGAGAAACAAAAGGAAACTTATTACAGATATAAAGAATTCAGCAAAAATTTAAAAAGACTTACTGTTTATTAAGATAGTACAAAACATCTTTATTTTGTGAGGTGCTCAGTTTAAGTAGATCTAACAAGTTTTGTGTAGCATTTCCTGTGTAACAACATCCCTTTAGATATAGCAAGTTATGTCTACCCTACACTTGGCCAAACCAGATCTACAAATCATTTGTCTCCCCCACCAGTTCTATTCTGATAAATTCTGTCTGTTACATATGACATGAAATCAACGTTTGATGAGAGCCTGTGACTTGTGAAGATTTGGTAGACATTCAGTTTGATCCAGACAGTGACAGAAAAAAAAACTGAATAAACTCAATCTGGCATCCATTATTGCAGATTATGAAATTCAAATATTTTGTGTCTGTTCTGTAAACTTAGTTTTTCACACAGCTTAATTACTCTGATTCTTCTATTTGTTTAAATACTATTGCTACTAGACACTAGATCATCTAGAAAACTATGAATTCTAAATGCATAGGGAATTTGATAATAATTATTTTCACAGTTATGAGTTGAATGAATTAAGGCAGATAGGCTGTTATTTTAACACTACTTTTTTACATGTCTCCGTTTTGTTAATCTGTGTCTATATAACTGTTGGCATAAATTTTGGTTAGTAAATATTTCTTTTCTTTCTAATCTTTCAACTTGATGCAGAAAAATAATTTGGCATCTCCATGACTCTTTTAAATACCAAGAGGATTGATTGCAAATACTTTGGATTTATAATTTATGTTGTAGCCCAGTAGTTGGATTTTAATCCCATTGCAACAGATTGCTATTCAAGCAAGTGTTTTTCTTGAAATAAAAGTGAGCCCCAGGACATGGTACTCTCGCATATGCTCTGCTGTTCAGGAGATTGCAGAAGGTATTAACCTGCCCCAGAACTCTCCACAAAGTTGTTACATGGTGGTATCAGCAGACGGGAATGACATTTGTCCTTCAAGTGCTCATTTCAAATGAATCCACTGGTGGCTTTTGGCCTCTAAGTGAGCTGGGGAGGAAGGAGAAGACATTTCCTTGTGCTGACTAGAGGGACAAGGACACAGCAAGATGAGGAGTCAGCCTCTCACAGAGGAACAGAACAAGCAAATGAAAATAGGTACAACCTAAAGATTATTGTAGCTATGATAATGGTATTCTATGAGTTTTAATTTCCCTGGAACAGGATTGGGTTAGAAAGCATATTTTGATGGATAAGCCTTTCTGTTTATAGAGTTCTATTGTTCATTCTTATGTGTACCAAAATATTGAGATAATCTAGTTGGTCTGTTGGTCTGTTGAACAGTAATTTTCAATTCACCCACTTTGAGATAGGAAAATAACTGCCACATGACTCCATATGGTATGGAGTCCATGTGCTCCATGACTCCATGACTGCCACATGCCATCCATAACTTCACATTTTTGCTAGTAACACTTGCTAACTCATGGGAACTGAACACAAATAGCAACTGAAACTAAGAAATAAAAATCTATAAATTAGCCATCATTAAGAAGGGGTGTCAGCTCTCTGGCTTTGGCTTCATGAAACCAAAGGAACGGATTAAACCTGATACTAAACCATCCTTTAAAGTATTAATTGCCCATATGTTGGGTTGCATGGAACTAAAAGAGGTCTCTGCAACAACACGACCTGCTGATAGATATTTTATCATTTAAAAAATAAATAAATGGAAAGAAAATGTTAATCTTCAAGAGCACAGCATACATGTTTCCTCAAAAACACAGTAACCTCACACAGTAACCCTCAAAACCTAGTATGATGCATTAAAAAAAAAAAAAATCAGACATTTATAAATTAGACTATCATGCACAGTTCCACTGACTAGGATAACAATTACAGGGACAAGTAATCCTCATACTTTGTAGCATTCGTTGAGCAACAGACAGAATCAAAAAACAATTTCTTTCCATGGTTAAATTCTGTGTGCATGCCAAGGCCTCATGCTTTCCTCTGAAGCGTGCAACCATTGCCTCAGGCAGGATGCTGGACTGGATGGACCATTGCTTCTGTCCTGTTATGGAAATCCTATTGTTCTTAGCTGCAGTGCCAATGACATCTCAAAACACACCATCTAAATTGCATTTGATATATATACTGTGTCACACTCCAACTCAGCAGAGCAACACGGACAGCGTGATTTGTGTGGAGAATGTGCTTGAGCTGCTTCAGATATGAGGAAAATAATATCAGAGCTAGGCCTACAACCTAGTGCACACAGCAGGATCTGGAAATCTGTGACGTGTTTTGGCCATATGGAAGTGAAAAAGTGTTCAAGTGCTATCAATAAAAACAACAGAGTGTGTCTGTTTCTGAGCAGCACACATCATCAAGCTGCAGTTCCTGGGAGCAAGTGTAAGCACAGAAGCTGATGCTCCCAGTAGAAAAGACAGTCACAGACGTCTTTCTTACTATTCACTGACTTAAAAAATGCTCCACCTTCTCTGGAGCAAAATTTCCTTGCAGTTCCATTAAATTTTTTGTTCTCAAGTGGCTTTGTAAAGATACCGAAGAGAAAAAGAAGCAAAAAAGTAATCTGAAGAAATTCTTGTTCTTTGTAATAGAAAAACACTAAACAAGCAAACAAACAAATCTCCCCATTATCACCATAACTTGTGAAACATATATTTTAAAAATTTTGGAACATGTAGAACTTGAGGTTTTTACATGAAAACATAAGGGACTGGAAATATTTTAAAAGCTGAATTATAGAATAGAATAGGGCTGACTTACATGTGTGTGACATTGTGACGTATAAAGCATTAATAGAATTACTCTTCAACCTGTGTGTACAGATTTAGGCATGGTTGCAACACTGGACCCTTTGAAGCCAGTAATTCACTAGTCTAGCTGCCACATGGTATCAAAATTACAGAGAATTACATCCTTAGTAAGGCTCCCATCTCAAAGGATAAAGAATGTTTGCCTTTGCTGATGGTCTTATGGTTGAAGTTAAAGAGGGATGACTACTTTTATAAGAGATGTGATTGGCTTATTTCCAATGGTGTATTTCATAAAGGCCAGATTTCATTCAAGTTGTCACCATAATCAACAGCTACATGGCAAGTGGTCAGGTACTGGAACAGGTTGCCCAGAGAATTTGTGGATATCTCATCCCTGGAAGTGTTTAAGGTCAGGCTGGATGGAGTGTTCAATAACTTGGTCTAATGGAAGTGGTTGGAAGTAGGTGATCTTTAAAGTCCCTTCCAACACAAACCATTCTGTGAACATTTTGACCAACTTATTGTAGCTGACCAGGGACAATTTTTAAAAATCTGTTCAGAGAATAAGAGAGGTAATTTTTGTCATAAAAAAGAAATCCATTAAAATTTTCCTGGAGAGTAGATATCGAGAAAGCCAATTTCTAGTAGAATATCAAATATGTGGGAACAATTTCTTTATTTCTGTTCAAAATATCATATCTGCTTAAGAAGGTTAAACTAGATTGATAAAACTAGAATTTCTAGTTTAATAAACGATGCTTAAACTAGAAATTCAGACTGACTATCTCCCTATAGAACTTCAGACAGCAAGAGTTCCTGTTATGAAAAAAACTCATATTTTATTCTGAGATCAAAAGTAGCAGATGCCATATCATAGTGCATGCTGGTCCTGACCTAAATGGCAGCAGTCATCCATGATCAATATTGTGCAGTTCAAAATTACAGATTCCCATGGTGATGAAACATCCACAGAAGGAAAAACACTGCTCCCAGGCAATATGGGAAACACAACTTGACTCAGACATTTTTAAGTTTTGGAGTTTTTAAAAATATTTAATTATTTAGTGAACTTCTTTTCTGTGATTGGTAGATGATTGCTTTTGTTGACCCTTTCCTGCAGCCCAGCTCTTCATTTTCCAGGAATTTGAGCGCAGTTCCCTCTGCATTTGTAGTCTCAACTATAGGAAAACAACCCTTTTCTATCAAAAGTGATCTATTATTCAACTGAAAGATCCTGAGATTTATAGGACGTGCTGTAGAAAAAATGCTTTGGGTTTAAGAAAGGTTGTGTTTATTTTTTTAAAGTGCTCTTTAATAAGGTGCCACCTACCAATCCAAAACTGTCCCACTTGTATCCTAAAGCAGTATCTTCACAGAGCTTTGGAAATAGATTTATAATAAACCATTTATTTCTAATAAGCCTGAAGACTAAGGATGTATGATTTCTGATTTACTACAGTGTTTCCTGGTTCTCTTCCTTTTGAGTAAAATTTCAATCAACCACTCAGTAGTTCCCAGAGAAACAAAATATAACCATTCACTCGTTCTTCGCTAGTTCCCTGCTCACTTACAAAACATTATTCACCTGTTTAATTTTTGAATAGATTTTGTTATTAAAATTTAATCCTGGTGTTGCCTGGAATCAAAAGACAAAACTTTCTGAACAATATTAAGAGTGATGAGATCAAATGAAATTATTTAACAAAAGCTTTCAGGTGCACAAATATTGCTAGGTGTGCATGTGTGATACAGGATTTCTACAATTTTATAAAAGGTTAATAAATTAGTTTTAGTGTACTAGAAGGTACATCAAATATGACATCAGTTGCCCCAGTAACCCACTCTTGGGTCAGTTCCTTGGAGTTGGTCCAGGGGCTTCCTTCCCTATTTTTTGTTATGTCTCTTCAGTTCTGGTAGAAAACAAGATGTCCTTGTCAGAAATTCTCTTAAGAATAAGGCTGAACAGAATTTCAAGAATGTGTTAGAAAGAGCTGTTATTCTAAAATATGAGAAAGGGCAGGAAAAGTACTAGAAACTACATACAACTATATATTAAAAATCTACAAAACTAAAAAATATATGAAAAAACCTAAAAATGTTTAGGCATCACTAGGAAAAAGAATCTGCTACGTACTTTGGCTCTGTGTATTTGTGCCCCTAAACAATGCATCATCAGAATATGACATCATGAACATCAAAGTCACAAATTTTGTCTGTGCAAAAATGCTACAAAGCAAGCAAAACCTGCTCCCATCTAACAGTGAGGGAACAGAGAAAAAATGTAAATATATTTGCCTGCAGATGCATTTGCCTGCAGATTCATAGCAACTGAGTTCTGCAATGAAACACAGCTTTACTCTCAACAGCACATTTTCCCTATTTATCTGAATCATCAGAGACAGCTCAGACTTTGAACAGTGAGTGAACTTTAATCATGACTTTCAAGTAGATGCCTTCCTTCTGTTCATTGCAAAGAGGTTTTGCTCATGGTTAAAAATTCTCCAAAAGGTGGAATAACACTAGAATGGCATTAATTATTAATTTTAAATGAAAATTCAGGATGACAGTTGTTCACTTAGCATCTCTGAAAGTAAAACTTACGTTGCTACGACCCTGTGGATCCTCATTTTCAGGCAAGACCTACACGGGCTCTTTGCCTGCTCCCATTTTCTGAGGTTCAGTAGAGCAGCTTCAGATCTAGCAAGGAAATATTCTTGTAAGCAAGAGTCCAAACCAAACAGATATTTCTGAGAAAAATATCATTATAAGAGTACCTTCTCTTTAATAATCTAAAAATAAAATTGCAACCCTTGTCAAGAAGCAATATATCTACATCCTTCCCCATTTTATATTGGTCATGGGTGTTTGATGGCTTCAGGCACTGGAGATGGAAAGAAGATGAGTCAAGGTATCTTATCTTGGGGGGCTATTAGTCTCTAATTTGAGATGCTGCAAGGAAAAAAAAAAAAGGAAGAAAATAGTAAGCACTGACATTGGAAGCATTTATCACCTATTGTTATGAGAAATAAAAGGATCCTCTTTGAAGATAGTCCATTATCTATTTCTAGCTGGCTTCCTCCTGTCATATTTTCTCGCAGAAATAATAAATTTGGGAAGATCACATTGGGAGAATAAGTACTGCTATATATCTAAGTATATACATTGTTCTTTTATTTACAGTCACTTTTGCCAATTTTCTAGAAGAAAATACAAGTTTTGCATTTGTTATTTGTGGTTTCCTCACAGCCATTATTTTTTCTTCTCAGATAGAGAAAGGAGAGATGGTAGTGAAGGAAGCCTGGAATAACATAAAAGAAAATGTATGCAATATATTATTTTCTTACAAGGAAAACTCCAGCTAAGGCAATATCAATTTCTGTTCTGTAATGGTAGGAAAGGATTTCCATTAGGAAATTCCTATTTACATATAATACCTATTCTCCACATAATGTGTGTCTCTGTGTATATATCTATACACAAAAATATGGATTTATGTGCATATATACACATATGTGTGCATATGCATGTACATACACACGTGTATGCATTTGTGCATGTTGCTGGTATAGCTCCACCTCCTTTAAAAATATTTCATCTTTTCCAAATTTACTTATGTTTCTGTATAAAAATCATAATTATCAATATCTCATGATAATTTTATATCCTAACTACTTACTACCACTGTTCAGAAAATAATTTTGCAGATCCTGTGATTCAGACAGGGTAGCAATAACAAGCTTGCCAGTATGATGACAGCTTTCTGTCCCTGAGTGTTTCTTCATCTGCATTTGTACATCACCCCTCACAGTTCTAATTTTCAAATGCTGTAAACTGCTTGGATACTAAAATTGATCATTTACTAAACAGAAACAAGTTGCAGACACTTACTTTTAGATAAACAACAACTAAAACTGAGGGTAATTTACACACACATGACTCATTTTGTTCAGGAAACAAAATAAAGATCAAGTGAGGACTTGCCAAATATAATGTCCTACAGAAGGATTAGTTTATCTTTTCTTTAAGGCAGAGTATGAAATCACTGTGTTAATCTACTTGAAAAGGAGGATTTGCTTTAGCTAGGCGTCTTTTAAGATATGAAATTAAATCTATATTTGTGCTTATAATTATTATTCCTAAGGGTATTTTGGGCAGTAACCGTTTTTCCTACGATTGAAAATGCAAAAGAGCAATGGGAGTAAAGAGCATAAGTCCCATCGAATTTTCCATTCCAATTTATTGGCATTAGGGCAAATCTACAGAACCCTTATATCCTCTTTTTTCAAATTCTCTCCCATATCTATTTTTTTCCAGCTTGTGGACAATTTTTGTTTGTGTTCTTTCTGTAATGCATGACAGCACCATGCACAGATCTCCTGCCTTTCTCTCACACACAAACATCCTGCCTACATCACCACCAGCAGACTCCAGCCACAACCCGGAGTACAGCTGAACAGTGGCCCTGGCAGTGGTTTGTCTTTTTTAAGGACTCAGGTGTTATAACCTCTGTGTCAATGAGATTCTTGGTAAAAGATCTGTCTTCTCTCTAAAACACAGACTGTGTGGTTTGTTGAAGCAGTTTTTAGAGCTTAGAATGAGGTTGGTCTAGGATGTTCAGAATTTCCTCTAGGCAGAATAAAATCTCTGCACTTAGAACCTTGCATGGATAACATCTCATCCTGCCCACCCTTGTCCAGATTAAAGTAACCATCTCCTCACCTCCTGTCCCAAAACAATCTTAAAAATGCATGGAAGTATTTAAAGATTTAAATTAAACTTTCTCATTTCCATGTGCATTTCAAGATAATGCAAAGAACAGAGTTGTTTTATTGAAAGTATGCCTCCTAAATTTAATTTCTAAAATTTTAAGTGGCATATTAAAAAACATAACCATGTTGCAGTCTAACTTTTTTGAAGCACTATGGTTCATATAGAGGCTGCTGAACTCTCAGCAGCCTCTGTGGCTGTGCTGAGAGTTCTGTGAACAAACTGGGGAGCAACAGGAAGAAAAATCACAGACCTGAGGAGATGAAGAGAGAGCTGTGGTCAATCTCTGGTGGTTTCTCAGCAGACCTTGCTCTGTGGCTACTCACAGTGGTCCCAGGGAGAAGCTGGATCATTGTGCCACACTAAGATATCACAGTGATATCTTTCTAAATTGCTTTAAATGTGCAATTTGCTGTTGTCACTAAAGATCACTTGAAAATTTATCATTACAGAAAGGCTAGAATTTTCATTCTTTTACTAAACATCCATTTATATTTTCTTTATTAGGAATAGTATTAAATTATATCACAAATTTCCACCCACTAAAATTTCATGGTATTTAAAGCACAAAACTACACTTTTTGAAAGGAGTAACCTTTTGCTATCTGATTTTTGCTTTAAAATAATTTAAAAACAATAAAAATTGTTGATGTGTCATAAATAATTCCCTTGCTCTGTCTGAGTGCCTTTAGGACCAGACATGAAAGTCAGATTTCCTCATCTTTACTAAACCATGACTGTATTTGAACACTATTTCTTCCTGATAATGTTACAAAAATTCTATAAAATTGGAGAAAACTGTCAAGAATTTTCTTTGTGGTATACAGTGTATTCTCAGCCCATCTTAATCAGTAGTAAATGAAGTATAAAGATTTCCCAGTAAGACTGGAGTTAGTTACTGCAAGCTTTACACCCAGAGACACTTTGCCATTAAGAAAACAGTGTTTCTGCCCAAACCTGACAATATTTCTGTTTCAACACTATTTTCTCCATTTTAATGATTAAAACAATGAGTAGGTTGTCTGTTATTTTACAGTCTAGTTTAGTCTGTGTGCAACATTTAAGACAGACCCTTTGTTCTAATACTAATATTTGCCTGCTATGAGTTTTTCTGTTGGTTATTGTGAAATCATGGCATTTGCTTGGTTTAGAATGTGAAAGAGCTTAAATGACACATCTCATTTTTTTTTCTGTCATCACCTCATTTGAAATTAGAATAGTAGATTAATTGCCCCTTTAATGACAAGTGCTTGCCTAGATAAAGCTAAGATCAGGGTTAGCAGTGTGCCAGGCAATTTAGGTAGTCAGCAAACCATGAATTTCACACTGACAGTGCTAGAGGCATTAATCACATATATGTTTCCTTTCCTTTCCTGTAGTCAAATAAATGATTATTTGGGTTACTTTAGGACTTTAGTTCCCCAAGAATGTGCAGGGTTTTTCATTTTACCTTCTGACATCAGGAATATATTTTGCTTTGGCTTTCCTTTATTTTTTTCATCCATGTAGTTCAATTCAGCATGATATAGGGTGTTCTAAACACCACAGGGATCTGTGTGACTGGAGTGCCTTTGGCAAGAAGGTGCTTTAGATGTAAGGCCAGGAAAGGGGATAATAAAGCCAAGCACCAATGCTTGAGCTGCTCTGTGACAATACAAGGGGCAGTAACACGTTACATGTTCACTGTTGTATCAAATTTACCTTTGCTAGTTCAAAATTATCCTCATTCCAATCAACAGAATGCAGCACCAGATGGATATTTCAAGAGACAAAATTGAGGGATGCCTGTGCTTTGTTTCTGAGTCAGATGGTTGACTGAGAAATCAATAGGAAATTCTTTGCATATTCCCAACAATTTTCATGGAATTAGGCTGTGAAGAAAACAAGCTTCAGAAGAAAATGTGCCAAATACAATATCCTCACAAAGTCTTTCTTCCTCATGTACCTGCACTTTTCTCTTCAGCAGCGGCAAAGTCTGGCCTGCTGTGCCTGCCTGTGAAAGGTGACTCTGATGGTGCTCTCTGAGTGTCAGTGTGAAATGCAAGGCTGCCCATTTTCCTAAGAAACTAGGTATTTAATTTAGGTGCCCCTGCTAGCTCCCAAACACAGAAGCTGCAGTCCATTTCTTATTTTGTTATTCTTGCTTATGTTTGAAAGGCAGAATGGGCATCACTTTCCTAAGGCACCCTCTTTCCTTTCTCAGAATAAGGGCAGAGAAGAGTCAAGAAGACTAAATCACCCCTCAGCTCTCAGGAAAGGTGGTGTTTGATCTTCCCAGCCAAAATACATGTCATGAGTAAACTTGGAGGCAATTCAACTACGTGTTCCTTGAGAAGAGCTGCGTAGGGCACAAGATGTGTATCCGGAGCATGTGCAGATTTGAAAAGCAGCAGTAGTACATTTCATAGAGGGGAAGATGCTCTAAAGTGATCACCTGGTTAAATGAAATTCTCTGTCTCTATAGATAATTAAATCTAGATTGCAAGTCCTAATGCAAAACTTTTCCAGAGCCTCTGAAAAGTGTGGTTATTGCATCTGTTGGTTGTATACATATAAATAAAAAGCCTGGAGAATGGACTTGAACATATGCATATGCAACACTTGAATACTTCATCACAGTGTTCATCTTCAGTGCTACCTACCATCCTCTCATCTCTAAAAGGACAACAGCTCTCTTATTTGCAACAAAACTGATGGCTGGCAACATCCTCTTGGCTTTTATGCAAGCTTCTTCATTTTTATTCTTTTAACAATACCTTGCACGTAAAAGAGTTCTTGCAGATCGAATTCTAGGTTTGTTGTATAAGACTTAAGTATACCTTCTTAAGAACAAAGTAAATTATATTGAGTGTTTGAACACAAGAATTGTCTTTAGAATTCAGTCCTATTAATTTCTTTCATGTCCTTATTGCACCTAGGCATTATTGGGATCAATTTCTATGAAAAGTGAAGGATACAAAAGGTTTTAATACCATCTGAATGGCTATAACCTCATAGATGCCTCTAGAGGTATGAGGTTTTTACAGTGCTGAGACCTTCAGAATAAAAATTCAGATAAGGAGCATAGGAAGTAATAAGCCAGATTCACTACTGGGGTCTCTATTGACTTTGAGGGAAAGATATCCGGTCCAACTTTGGCCCATCCTATTAAAATAGTAGCAGAGGTGCTCCTGGTGAGTAATTCAGGAACCTTTTTTTAAAGTTTAAAGAACTAATAACTTCAGGATCTTTAATATAAATTCTAATACAATTACTATTTAATCCCTTTTAATGCATTCCAGTTTCATTAATTTGAAAGCTCTGATGCTATCAGGAGCCTACCTACTCTTGGTCCCTGAAGTAGTTTCCTTAGCTGAGGATGCAGTGTCACTATCTAATACCTCCTCATTCACCAGCTCTATTGTTCTGTTTCAGCCTAAGCTTTCCCACTTAATATCAGCATGATATAATTGTGCCATAGGTGACAAATACATTATTCCTTCTTGTTATACTGAACTTCCTGTCTTAATTACCAACCTCATTTTTCCTCCACATCCCACTTGCTCGTTACTCATTTTCAATTATGATACAGATTTCCCTTAGACTTTAATTACTTCTTGTGCTTAAAAGGATAAATTAATTTTCTTATTAACCCTTTGACATCTCATTAAGATCACTGAATAGGACAATTCTGTTTTCTTGTGGCAGGCTATCCACATTATGTCAGTTTGCAAAAATACTAGAAGGCTTAGAAGGAATTTGCTAAAAATATTAATAGTTCTTCCTGGTGTGGCATCAGCATCCGTGTCATATGAAATCTTTTGCCTTCATAGAGCCACTAGTTAAACTGGACCTGTGTTTATCCCTGTCTGACGTGGAGGAAACATTGGCTTCTAACACTAGTGCTGTTGTGTTCACTTTGCTCCTTAATTTGCACTTTGACTTTCAGAAATGTTCATAGGATGAGGGAGAGCACAAGGGATCTCCTTTGAGCTTGGACCAGTCTGATGGGATGGGTATCAGAATGAGAATTCAAGGTTTCTCTCCCTTCTGCATACAGGAGCTTGTAGCAGTGCCTTGTTTTTGGACAATGAAAATAATATCCCTTCAAAGGCTTTAAAAGGAATCCCATGTTCCAATTCCTCCTTATCATTTGGTACAAAAATCTCTATGTGGTGTTAGACCATTTAATCATAAATTTTACCATAAATTTGGTATTAAAATTTGCAAACTGCTAAATTTTTTCTCATTGAAACACATACTAAAATTGTTCAATGCTTTGGCTGAGTTTTTCCTTCTGCAATATTCCAAGTGCTGTTGTCTCCTTGCTCCTCTGGCCCTTTTGGATTCCCCACTGCTTACAGCTTTGTCCACAGGCTGCAGGCTCCCTGTGGGTGTGTGCCCTAGCTTCCCTCTTGTGTTTTCTTGCTTTCCTGAGACCTCTGGATCAAGGCAGCTCATCATGATCCCTGTTGATTCACCAAAAGTGTGAATGTGAGTCGCTGACACAGAACTGTCAGTGCAGCTGAGAAGACATTGATTCCTGGTGCAAAAGAGAATCCTGAAATGAAAACCTTGCAACAATTAAAATGCAGTTACTTTATTAAGACATCATAGAACTAGAAATAGTAAATATTTCATGTACCTAGCTGGTTTCAGTGCCTAAGGCTAGCTGCATGTTTTTCTGCCTATCAGATCTCCACTCACTGGAGACTCTCACATCTATTTTTTAAGAATGATCTGTCCCACATACAAGTCACATATTGGGTCTGTTGAATGCTATTAAGCGTCATACAGATGAACACTGATTAAAATGAGCAGATTTGGAGCTAGAATGAGATGAAATATGCATGGACAAATTGTTTTATGGATTAAAAATTTATTTTTTAAGTGTCTTACAGAAACATCTGGCCTCAATTGGGAAAAAATATTATTTTGATATTTCTTTGTGGAGCAAACAGCTGTCATTTCAGAAGAAAAGTTCCTCTCCCTTTAACAAAGATAGCAATGGAAATCCTAGGCAGGACTTTGAATAATTATGACATTTGAAACAGGCCAATGCAGAAACATGTCTTCAGAGTTCAGCTCTTTGAAAAAAATACTGAGGTGATTCAGTGACATTAAACTTACAGAAATGCTCAGGATATCTGTTATTTGATTTTGGATGGTTGCACAAAGAGGTTTCTATAAGGGAGGGTACTGAAGACACAGTCAATTTTTCCCTATCAAACACAGAAACATACAAAGTGAAAAGTATTTCCAAATAACACTATATGTATATATATATATATATGGAAAAAATCTAACTGAAAAAATTATATTACAAAACACAGGATCCAGTCATTGATGTTGCCTTTGGAACAAACACTGAGAGAAAGATTGATAAAGACATGCCTGTAGACAAAAAATGGGATAAAATGATGAGAGTTTTACCAAAGATAAGTTATGCCATATGATTCTGTTATCTTAAACACATTAGTGACTAAATAAAAGTGATCTAAAATTAGCAAACTTCAAAAAAACAGACCTCCCCCCAAGCAAAAACAAAAACAAAAACCTCAAACAAAACACCAAAACATTTATTGGATATATGTCACAGGTAAACTTATTAGTCAAGTAGTTTTTTTTTCAGCAGAACCTTGTTATGACAAGTAAAATCTGGGAGAGGTGTTAGCAAAGGGCTGTATTAAATACTAAAAGTTTCTCTAGGAGAGGAAATTTTTAGTTCCTTTTTTTTCAGTAATGAACCTGGCAAGGATAAAAAAGGGATCAAGGGATACCACTGGTGTTTTCAGTTTTTTTGGGCAGTGCCAGAGAAAAAGAGAATCAGGCAGAAGGAGATGAGCTGGGGGACTGGAGTCAAAGGAATGAAATTACCTATGGTAGAACAAAGTGCACTTGAGGACCAATGAAAACAAAACAAGATGACTGTGCCAAAATTCCTGCTGCTGGCTCATTGCCATCCAGATAACAATATCTATATTGTTATTATATTCATAGCTATTCTTGTGTTTTGGATTATCCAAAATTGTAAACTCTTTATTTCCTAGACTAGCCTTTTCCTTGCAGTTTTGAGGCTTGAGCCCCAGTGTGCAGTTTGTAAATATTACTCATACTACTTAATACTTAAAAGTAATATTACGATCCTTTTCAGAACAAATGATGAGACTGATTACTGTGGCTTGAATTTTGCATCCATTTTACAATTGCCTTATAAACTGGCAAAATAATGCTTTTAAATCAATGCAATTTTTTCCCCACTGTTTCAAAACCATAGTCTAGTCTAGTCGTCCAAAAATATAATCAAGCTTTTATGTACTGTAATTCTAGCTTTATCACAGAGATCTTGAGTCTCTATTTTAGAAAAAAAAGCCACATTCCTTTGGCATGTTAAATACAGACTAAAGGTACATATAGTGATATTGCCAAATACAATTTCCAAAAAACACATTTCCCTGTGTCCTCAGGTTCCTAGAAATGACATTCTGTAATGAGCTGTAGGTACTTTTTGATTAGCATAGGGATGAACATTCCTCTGTTTATCATTTTTCTTGCACCAATGTGACATCTCTGCTGATTACTCACATTATGGTTAATTTGCAACTGATAATCAGTCCTAGTTTCTTAATAAACTTTTCATTAAGAGGCTGGAGCTGTCACTTTACCTCCATGTTACTCTTCCTAAGTATAACCTGTGACCATTATGCAAAAGAAAGGACTGCTGGACGTCACACATGTCATTTGCAATCATGTACAAAAGCTTCAAAAAGAGCTTGTTAAGTAAATGCCCTTCATAAATCATTACTGTAAAACAGAAAGGTATAACTAATCACCATATTGCCACCCTGTTGCTGTATTCGGCTTTTTTGAACAGGAGGAATGTTTAGCCAGTAGACATTTTAAAAGGTCTTTACAAAATGCTTTTAGGGAACTCCCTGAACATTTTCTTACACCACAGCAAAACCAGCAGTTTAGTAGCAGAGAGGCTCAAACTAAATCACCTGGAAGACTCTTTGAGATTCATTCTGATTCAGGAAAAAGTGATGCGATGGAGTTTTGATGCCCAGGAACTTATCTTGCACCAACTGGTTGAAAGTAAATTTTCAAATTAACATTCTGAGCCCAGAGTAAGAATTAAGTAATTCAATGTCATCTGCAAAGAAATAAATTGCAGATATTTGTGTTAGTTCATACTATAAAAGAATAAATATATGCTGGTGGATAACTGTCACACTTCAGGGCATGTGTTGTTGCAGTAGCAGTTACCTTACACTACTCTGTCAATATTGCTTGCATTGCCACTATAAAATAGTCTTTGGTATAGAGTTTTCCTGAGTAAAATTCTTTAGTTTAGTCTTGCATGTGACTCTGAAATCCCACGCCAAGTTCTACCAGTCATCTACTTTGACAATTCTTCATGAAGAAGAAAAAATTGAACCATGAGAGTTGGAGTTGGAAGATTTGAAGTTAAGATACAGTACTTTGAAGGATTTCTTTTTGGGATTTTTTTTTTTTTTTTCATCTGAGTGGGTTTCATCTTGGCAGAGACAGCATAAGTAATAATAAATGCAGGGCAGGGCTTTGAAAGAGAATTAAAGATAAAATCAAGAAGAGAAGCCAGCCAGAAATAATCAAAAAACCCTTCCTCTTCTGCAAGGGATCCCTGCCCCTGTGCTTCCTATGCATATCTTCTATACATCAGAAACCCTCAGCAATAGCATGTCACTATTATTGTCTCACAGGGAAATGTTTGTGGCAGAGTTACTTCTAAAATATGCATTCATGATGTTTACTCATTGTCTTGCTTCCAGTCATGATTTTTAATCTGGTTTAGCAAAAAAAACCCCCTCCAAAAAAAAAAAACCAAAAAAACCACCAAAAACAAAAAACCAACAACAAAAAAAATCCCAGCTAAACATTCAGAAGTTCAGCAGTGAGTCTCAGTGCCTGTATCTGAGCTATGACCAGACAAATGGTATCTTTAAAACCTACTTATCCTTTGGCTTATGTGAATCTTCCTTTCTTAAATTATCTACAGAAACTCATTTCCAGTGTGCTCACATAAATTTAATGCTGCATCTCTGTATCTAAATTTTTTCTCCTTTTAATGTCTTGCCACTGCTTTCTGAGATAAAGATTCTTTGCCTCTGAAAAGTTTTTCCGTTTATTCTTTCCATATCTTCCTGAAAATGATAAAATTTAACAAACAAACAAACAAAAAACAAACTAACAAACAAAAACAAAAAACCCACAAGACAATAAAGAAGTCGGGATTTGCAGATTTTAGTGAACTAAATCAAAGTTTTCCCTCTTGGGTTTTATGATGACTTTACAGAAATTGTCACAACTGATGTCAGCAGGAAACACAGCTTTATACATTAGGACATAATGTGTGAGGTGATGACATTCCATGTTTTTCAAGAACTACAAAACATTCAACACAGAAGTGAATTTCAACATCTCTTATTTTCTCTCAGGGATTTTCAGTTGATGGGACACCAACATTTATTTTTAATATGTTTTAGGAACAGAAAAGCTTTCATTTAGAATTGTTCTCAGTAGTCATTCTTCCTGTTTTACCATTATCCTGCTGTGCACTGGCCATTCCATGGTCTTTCTTTTACATTATTTAATTCCTTTTTTCTGCACTTTTAGCAAATAACCTTTAGGACTTTATCACCACATCCACTCACAAATTAAAGCTGATAAGAATTGATTATAAAATACTGCATACTCTATTTCTCTTTACATTGTAAATTAAAATGTTTAACTCGGGAACAAGACTCTTGTCTAGTTCCATATGTTCTTTGATTGTGGCTATAAAATAAGCTAATTATTTCCAGAAACCAATTGCTTTTCATTAAGAAACAATTGCAAAGATTTGATTGTCTGTGAGTGTGTTGCAAAGATATTTTTACTGGATTAAATTTTTAGTTACACACCATCATCAAGTTCCTGTCACATTTCAGTGTTATTGATTTGAAACAGAAGTGGAATTTTGATATAATTTTTTCTGCACTGCATATTGTGTAATTATTCAGATGCTTCATTTTCATTTGTGCTTTCCTACTTGTTTTAAATGTTATTACTTGCTTCAATGCTTTTTCATTTTAGTGAATACACTGATAAATATTTCTATCAATTGCAGATGTGATTTTTGCATAAGTAACTGAAATCCTACTACCATGGTTTAATACAATATTAGACATCAGAGGAACTTGTAGAAGCAATTAGAAAGTCTATGCATGCATTTGTTGATTGAGTTACTTTAAAAATGCTCTAAAGGAATTGCTTGAGCAGAAAAAAGACATTAAAGCTGTTAGTTTTACTGTCAGATTTTTAGATGTCCTCACCGTGGGTAGACTGCCATCACAGTCACCCCAGTTTTCCTGTAAACTGCAGCTCCTTTTTATTCTCCCAAAGAAGGGGTGAGCACATCTGTGTGCAGTGGGACTGACAAGGCAACTCCCCCAGCTGCACAGGAGGGGCTGTGCTTCAGGTTACCCTGAAGTATAAATCTTCAAACTAGAAACATATCTTGGATATCTTCATGCATTTTGTGCTTTTTTTCCTCATTGAGATTGGGATTTAACATGGGGAATACAACATTGCTCCATGAGCAGCCATTCTAAAATGAGTGGGAGTATTTCAGTAAGAAACTAGCAGACTCAAACGTCCAGCTCAGGCTTCACCTTCCTTTCCAAATTCAGTCACAGAGAGGAGTTGTCTAAATAATTGTAAGGTGAACCTTATTATTGCTGGCTTTTCCTCCTCCATTTTTCAGATTAATAAAAAATACAGTAGAAAATTTTAAATTTCCACTGTATTTTCTACTTCTGCCTCTCTTATGGGACACTTGAATAGTTGGTGGGAAAAGCAGTGGGGAAATATATAACCTTGAAGTTAATAAAATAAATATTAATGAAGAATTAATTTGTTTGAATGAAAATTCATTCTGTATATAAAATTGGAAAACATTTCAATTTTTAGCTATGATATTTACTTAGGAACATAAAATACTTTCAAAATAACTTGTGGAAGTAACATATGGGCCACTTTGTGTCCCATCACACACAGAATTTATGTATATTAGAAACCCTCTTGGGTACTGTTGCAGACAGTGGAGAGACAAGTGCGTCTTTTGGTGGCCATGAAACAGGAACAGGAAGATCCTTCTTGTTCTCCATGGCTAAATATTGTTCATAGAAGGCTCTGAGATAGATGATGGCCACAGAACTCTGCTGGGAATGACCCAGGTATTGACTGAGCCTGAACAATGGCACAGCAGAATGTTTGCCAAAGTTTAGGGTAGGTGGTCTTCAGGAGTACTACAGGAGCAGAAGCCTAATGCTTGAACTTCCCTTCTGGATCTCACCTTTTTAATATCATACTTTAGCATATTATAGAGCTCATGTCTGTTAAGTTTTTATTAGTTATATAACACATATTAGCCCAGAAACAAAGAATTACAGGCTCAATACTTATTATCCATGTAGATGGGTTATTTGTAACTCAGTGGTTGGCATTATAGTATAATCATTAATTTCCTTTGCTTTTCTCTTCCCAAAAGGAAGCCTTCACAGCTAGCAAGGAAGAACTGTTTTCAGAACATCACTTGGTAATACTTTTAATTTCCTTTGCATATTTTAATGCAATCAGCACAGCTTACATCTGTGTAGCAATCAAGTTACAAAGTCAACATAATCCAATGAAAAGCTGAAGAGCCAAATAATCAAATTCAGATTAATATTAATTGCTGTAGCTTCTGCACCTGGATTTAAAAAAAAAAACAAAACCAAGAAAACCACCATATAGAACTTCCTCTATTCAATTGCAATGTTTTAAGTAAAAAACTCCCAAACAACAACACCGAATCAGAAAAATAACCACGACCCCTCTCCCTGCAGGATCCAAACCCAAAACTTTGGATGGTCTATTTTTGTCTTGTATCAGGAACAGGTCGTCAATATACAGATTTAGATACATAAACCTCACACATCCCAGTGAAGCTATTTATCATTTCTCCTTTCCCTAGCAACTTTTATTAACTAATTATCAATCTTTAAGATGGAAATGTTATCCTTATTTGACACAGCCATGGATTCTTATCGAACATTTGCAGTTCTAGTTCTGGAACTAAATCAGGGTTGTATGTCCATTACTGAAGCAGGCCCCAAAGTCAACAGGGTTCTTATTTTCAGAAAGAAATGAGCTCTTGGGGATGGGGGCAGAGGCCTAGTGATGCAAATTTAGTGGCTACAAATGAAGAAAAAATCACTACTCTGCTAGCAACTCGTGCATTTTAGTTTTCTGCCCTCATTCATACATCCTCTTTGGTTGCATCACATGCCTGATGAGGTGTGTGCACTGTTACACACAATGGGAGCAAAGTTTTCCAGTGGGGGAGTTTCACAGGAAAAAGGTGCCAACTGGAAACTGGAGAAATGTCACTTTTCTGAAAACAGTAGTTAAAAGAAAAAAAATATTACTGTTTATTTGGACTACAACCATGGGGCTGGTTCTGCAGGTTTTCAGCCTAAGCACAAACTGGACTCTTTCTCCCACTCTGACTTGCCTGTCCTTCACCCAAAGCACAAAACCAAATATATCATTGTTCTGTACATTCTACCAAAAAGGGACATGGAACTTTAATATTGTGTCAAGATTTAACAGTAGAACATGCTGATGAAGAGTTTAGTTTTACTGTTACATATCCTTACAGAAGTAGGAGAAGGCAACTACAATTAAAGCACAATTGGATAGAAAATGCTTCTTACACAGACAGAATGTGACATGTAGGAACAGGACTTTGCTTCTTTAACAAGAGCTTCCACTAGTCATTTAGGGCCCCCTTTGAACTAAAGGAAATGGCTGCAGGTATAATCACATCCTCTTTCATTTAATTACCATTAGAATTCAGAGAAGATGATAGCAAGGAATTGAGACATTATCAATTACTACATTCACACACTTGTGACCAGTAAGATCTCACAGATAACTCTAAATTTGGAGTTAAGTTTCAGCAGTTATTCAGTCATAAAGAAGTATTTAAAATTCCTGAAATATGTACTTCTAGCACCAGTGAGATTCATAACAATAACCTGAAAGTGTTAAAGTGCAAAATTAATTTGTAGATTGAATTTCAAAATCAGGCAGAACTGTCAATGGTCAAGTGGTAAAACAGATGTATTTGCTCCCTTGCCATTACAGGTTAACCTTCTCAATTACACACAGAGCACACAAAGCAAGAGAACTGCAAATATTGCAGTGGACTTTTCTTTCCAAAGAATTACTTTAAAAGTGAAGAGAAAGCTTCCTGATCAAAGCAGAAGGATTTGATTTTGTATTTTCAATCCTAAGAGTTGCCTCTTGACATTGACACTTAAATTTCAGTACAAGCATATTCAGTATAAGAGAGAAACGAGTTTGTGGCTGTGAAAATTTGAAACTAACTCAACCCAAATTTGCAGGGCAAATTCAAACTTACTTCCAGTTAGCAGCACTGTGAGTGCCAGCCAGTGCAACACTTTCTAGGACACGGGTCCTTTTTCTTTGTGCTTGAGGACCTTTCAAATCACCTCTCTCCTTTCCATGATGGGGCTGCAAGTGAGAAGAGAATATGGGAGTTTCACATCCTTCCTGATGAGGTTGTTTCAGTTCTATAGCAATTTTCCTCTGGACAGAAAAAGGAAGTGTAAGGAATAGGAATGCCAGGTCCTGATCCATGGAAAGAAATTCATAAATGCATCTTATATTTGATAGTGAGTTTAAGACAGACTTTATATAATGATAGAAGGTCTTTGAAAATAGCATTAAAAGTTCTTGTCACAAGGTGTGTGTCAAATGTCAAGTTATTAATGGGCATGCATGAAAAAAGAGCTAAAGAGCTGTGCAACCTGAAGGTAGAAACAGCTTCCTTGAAAGGTTATCAGCTTTGGGATTCACTCACAGTTCAGTCCAGATTCTCAACATCATGTCTGTGTGTTTAAGCACCAAAGACATCCCTCAGATTTCAGCCTTCGGTAAACCATTGCAGTGTGAGAAGTCTCTCAATTCCTGCATTTACAGAAGACAGACAGGCAGTAGCACAATTACTCACAGGTGTCCTGTAGTACCTGCAGGACTGCAGATAGCCATGGAGTTAGACACACAGCTGTCAGTAAGGCCTTGTGTAAAATCGTGTTAACACAATGTTATTCTTAATATTTGCTGTCATAATTATTGGAAATTATTATTACAAAAAATACTGGTTCCCAAAAGACTGAGGCCCTGGGGGTCACTAACAATGACAGTGATTATCTGACCTATGTGAAACACAAGTTAAACTGTAAATTCAGATGTGACACTGCAGACCACTGACAAAAACATGCAAGACAAAGAGATTGCCTTGCACTTTGCTGATCTGACCCTTGCTTTACTGACTCAGCCCTCTCCCTTACCACTGTGGGCTAGGGAGGGATCAGCTCTGCTCTCTGGGTCTACTCAGGGCTGCTGGACATGCTCTGCTCCTCTCGTCTGGGTACTGTGTGAGAGCATCCCTGTTTGGTGAGGGCACTGCCCTGCTGTCACCTCCATCCCACCTCATCTTCCTTTGTGAAGCCGTCTAGTCTTCTAGTCTGCTCCCTGGTGAAAAAAGACGTCAAAAACCTGTTCTTGCTGCCTGTGGATGTGTAAATCAATTTTTACAAATGTAATTGTGCCTGCATAAGCAGTTGGCACTTTCTCCTGGGCATAAGAAGCTCAAAGGAACCACAGGTGAGAGCAGAATCCTTTGCAGTGTGACATCCTCCCTGGTTAGACTGCTAATCAAGTTAATTTTTAAATAATCCTTCTGACTGGCCTGAGGTGTTGAAGTATAAGGACAATAGCTCCTATCCCCTACATAATGCTTTTCATTTTTTAAGCTATTTAATAATTGTAACAACTGAAACTACTCCTTCAGGTACCCTTGTAACAATTAATCCTTTATACTTCTACTGTGTCTGTCACCTGATATCCTCAAAGTATTTTATGTATTTAACAGATAAAGCCTCATGCAGTTTCTGTGTATGAAGCCTTACAGGGCCAACTGAGTTTTAGAGCAGAAACAACTTTAGAAAAAATCAGCAGTGTCTCCCTTGCATAGCAAAGGGAAATAAGAGTGATTGTCATGAATCTTTATTGAGATATGAAACTTCACAACTTTCAGGAGTTGAATCTTATGGCCTTTTTTTTTTTTTTTGCAAGAGGACAAGTTGAAGCACAGAATGCTGAAACAAATAGCTAATATCTAAAAACAGGCTTCTCATTGACCCATACGGCCTTGCCTGTGAGACACTAATTTGTCCTCTTATGTGGGACAGGGACGCTGTTCCTGTCACCATCAATGACAAAGTCTCAAAGGACTGTGGAGGTGAAGAGTCTCTGTGCCTCTGTGGACATTATGAAAAATCCTCATATTCTCTCCCTCCATGATTTTTCCACCAACATGATATTGGGAAAGTTTCTTTAGCTCCTCGAATTTTCCCCAAAAGTATAAATAATGTAATGAATGTAGAGTTCTGGCACATGTTGAAGCACCTTTGATCAATACTAGTTTAAGAAAAGCTTAAATATGCTGTGTTGCATACACTTCCAGATTCAAAATGGCAAAATATAACTGTGGTAAAAAAATTTCAAGGAATATGGTGCTACTTAGAAGCAAACATAGAGCAAGCAGGAAGTCTCTCAGGCTGAAGACACAGCTGGCAATGTGAAAACCGGAGTAGTGCCAGAAGGCCACCCCCCCCTCCTGTAAAACAATAAAACACTTGTCTTGGTGTAAGACATAACAAACCAAGCCCCAAAATACTGACTCTTCCAGGAGACTCTGTGCACCATGGTGATGCATCAGAGCCCCTGCTGATCACATGGCAAGCCACACAGATTGTTTTGCTTGTGCAACCCAATGCTAAACCCTAACAACAAAAGGCTATAAAACCCTCTTCCATGCAGTTAAATTTTTTAGAGCTCTTCCCAGGCTTGATGCATTGCTGAGATGACTTAACATGCCTCATTGCACTGTGACACTGTGTCAGCAGCACAGATTGCCGCTAGCTTTCTCCCTCACTTCCCAAGTATGGGACTGCAGCTCAGTGTCACTGTTTTCTTTCAGGAAATTGAGAAAGAAGAGAAGAGGAAAGCAAATTCACCAAGTGCACGGGAAGGGATGGTTTCTTTCTTCTACTTATTATTTAATTTTTTACGCAGGTGTTAACAAGTTCCTCTCAACATGCCAGATATCAGAAACAAGTATCTAACACAACTGCTGGTTCACCCTTCACACAGATCAAAAAAGTAGGACAGAAGCAGTGCAAAATATTCAGTGCATTGATAGGAGGAGAGGAATCAGGCCTATACTTCCCTTATATCCAGTTACATTCATCTGCCTAACGTCAGACTCTGCTCAAGTCCACTAAAATTTGCAAGCGAGAAAGGACACAGACAACCTTTAGACCTCAAACTTTGGCTCATAGCTTTGGGTTTTGTGATATTCTTGCATAAGCCTACCTACCTGGGAGCCTGCAGAGCTGTAATCATTTCACAGGGGCTGGGAAGCAGCTAGAAGTTTCTCTTACTGCTCCATCTTGTTTTGACAGGCTGGAGGCAGAGGGGACACCAAGAGAGGCACCAGGAGGACTTGTGAGATGCTGCAAGACTTGTGGCAGCAGGGACCTCCCTCCTGCTTAGGTCTGAGCACAGGGAGATGTGACATTTTTGGGAGCACTGATTAAGGAAGGCAGTCATTACAAGCATGTGAATAATCAGTGTAACTGCATTTTAAATAAGGCACAGAAAAAAGTGAAATTATAATTGCACTAGTAAGAGCCATCTGTTGATAGCACTGCCAGGAGCCCTTGTTCTTTGAGGAGCCAGTTAGCAAAGCTTGAGGGAGGGTGAGTTTTAATATTTTAACTTTCCCATCTTAAATAGTGGCACTGGTCAGACACTTGAAGCTCAGAAGTGGCTCAAGGATCTGGCTGAGTAAGGCTTTTAATCACCAATTCCTCTGGTTAGCTCACTGGGATGTGATCCAGCCACAGCAATCTAACAAGCTTTTGATGGCCTAATGTCTGAGAAATTAATTCCTCTGATGTCCAGCCTCACAACTGGCCATGCCTCCCTGCTGGGCACAAAAAAGACCTCCAGTATTGGCAGAGGCCTCCTGGAGTACCTAACAGAGAAGTCAAGAAGGTGCACACAGTTTGTTGGAGATTCAATCATCAAAGTCTATTCATGTTAGCAAGAACAGGTATGGCTAATACTGGCACACATATATACCAGGAATGTTTGACAGTTCTGAGTACCCTTTAACCCAAAGTCAGGGCAGTCTCAAGGAATTCAAATGTCTTCTTCATATTTGGCTTTTTCTAATTGCAGAATTCCTCTTAAGCTACAGTGAAATTATATTCTCTTCTGGTTTTGCCCTCTGCAAAATATAGGTTTCTTTCCATTGCAAAGTTTCCCAGTGTTTTTATAAGCCTGAGAGAGATATTCCTTCTTTCTACCTGCCAAGATCAAGCATTAACACCTATGTCTTTGTTTTTCTTAAAAGCTTAAAAGCTTTTTCCTTTTACAAAGCCAAAATTAATCATATATTTACTGTTACTATTAGCAGGCCTGATATATTTGAGCATAAATATGAAAATATGTACCTAAGGACTGAGAATTCTCTAGTAATTTCATTTTGGTGTAATTAGTTGCTGAATAGTTTAGATTAATTTATTTCATTCTATGAGATTCCTTGTCACATAAAGGAAATGCTCAGTGACTTAGGGCAGACCTAGAAATCTGTTCTTAATGATGCTGGAAACATTGCAAATGCATGAATTAAGGAATAGCTTTATACTTTAAAGAAAGCATTTGATTTTATTAGCCTGGGGCATTAGAAGACATAAAAGATGTAGTGAAGTTATTCCCCCGCCTCCTTTTTTGTCATGAGGAACTGAAATGTAATGTATATACTTCTAGCATGCATTTATCTCTTCTTCCTGACAAGCCTTTAAAGAAATGCTTGACCTAAATGTCAAAAACTTGGCTATAATTTTTAACTGAAAGACCAAAGGGGAGATATGTTCCTAAGATATATATCTTATTTTCCAAGAAGGAAAAAGACAAAATCAACATGTGTTAAAAACAGTTGCAAGAAAATTCAGATGAGAAAGTGGAGGTGAGAAGATCTAATTGGATTTCATGGGTACAGGTGCAGTGCTGCACTGGAGGCCAGTGCCTGAGCACTGCTGGGAAGAGTTTAGAGCATGAGCTTGCTGCCTGTTACAAACCAGTGCGTACCATTGCAGAGAAACTTTACACGTGGATGCGTACTCATGCTAAATTCTGGATCCAGGGTGAATCTCAACTGAGGACACTCTTGGCATTTTGTGAGAGGCTTTTTGGCTGTTGTTTCCCCCACAACCTGCTGGGAACCTACCTCCACAGCCCTTGGAGGAGGTTCCCTCCGTGAGTTCTTTGCCAGGGATGAAAAATGAACGAGACTCACTGATTCTTGGTCTTCAGGTTATTATTTATTCTTTTCTTATCTTGAGGTTGATATACTGTCCACACCAGACTCAGCACCACAGAAGCAAGGCACAAAATGGAGCCTCGAGTTCCCAAAATCAAGGCCTTTTAAAGATACTGAATCCAATTACTGTTTAACACGTATATTGTTTTTACTTTACTACCAATGACTTCTACTGATTTACACACGTAACAATTATGCTGCTACCATCTCTAACCAATGACTTTGTGCCACCAATACTACAGAAAATGAAGAAGAAGAAGAAACAAGAAGGAAAGGAAACCACACCCCAAATCCTCCATCTTGCCTTCCATTCACTCTCATACAAAATCCTAAAAATCCTAAATTCTTCACCCTGTGGTAGATTCCTACTACTACTGCTACATACCTAGTTCACACCTGTGTTCTCCAACTCATCCAAGCCTTAGCAATTTTTTCCCTGGGACAAAGGTTAAAAACAATGTCTGACTGGGGGTCAGGGCTCCCCAACACAGGCAGGGAAACACTCCCTGTGCCCTGGATTCCAGCAGCATTTGAGATAGAGTGGGGGTTGGAAATAGAATGCAAATTTGTGTTGGAAATAAGGCTCCAGATGCCCCTGCTCATGGCTCTAACAGCCCTGCCGTGCATTACCCGTGCCAAAGGCTGGTTGCAGATCCAACAGCCCCGTTACTCACACCTTGTTGAGCAGGTTCTCCCATAGCTGATATCTACTCACTGTTATGTTTTCCCATTTCCTCAGCAGCCACATTTTGATGGATCTATTTATCTAATTTCTGTTTTGCAAGCTCAGATGTCTTAGAAGTTTTTGTCCTGTGGCTTTGCTGCTAGAGGTGGAGTTCATCCTTTGATACACCACTTGCACTGAGCTGTTTTCACTTCCTCCTCCTTCTCCTCTCTGTGACATTGTGCTTTTTATACTCTCCAAATATTGCTACAACTTTGGAGCTAATTTTTTAATTTAAGTATTTAATGTGTCCATTCTGATTTGGTAATCTCTTACGGCAGCAATAAGTGCACTCAGTTAGATTGTTGGCACATTTATAAGTTTTTCATGACTTCAGGGTATTCCCTGGAAGTCACAGATCCAGGAAGTTGTTCCATTCAACCTCCCACACAAAACCAGAAAAAAAGGAAGCTTAGATAATTATTTTGCCCCAGTAATTTGTGACAGTTAAAAACAGGTCTGATGTGTTAAAAATTTCAACACTTTCAACATGGTTCACTCAGACCATTTTTAACTGTCACAGTTAAAAATGGTCTGAGTGAACCATGTTGAAAGTCAAAAAAGCACTTTACCTCAGAACACTGTTTCCTTTGGTATATCATCTAGCCTTTTTTTTCCTTAAAAATATGGATGAGTCACCATAAACAGCAATCTACTTTAATATATTATTTGCTATCAGTATATACATATATTTGTATACAATACATATCATTATTATAATGATATATTATCATACTTTTTTCATTATCACATAAAATATTTTGAATTAACAAATGAAATTGACTTAAATTGATTGTCTGTCTCTAGATTCAATATTTATCACATTTCTGAAGTGTGTCCTAAACTGAAATACAGACAAAGAACATATTATTTTAACTTCTGTGTTTGTCATTGAAGGGATATATTGTATATAGCATTCAAACAAATTGCATAGGATTGATCATTAAATCATTCTCCAATGTCAAATCCATGTACTTTACATGAACCTCTTATTGTGAGCTAACCTTTACTACAAAAAAAGGTTTTTTAACCTGAACCACCTAAAATATTTAGGGTTGATTTCACTTTAGATTTCATTGTTTGCTTTCGGTTTTTTTTTAATATTTTGTGGGGTTTTGAGGGGGAAGGGGAATTTGGTGTTTTTTTTGGTGGTGGTGGTATTTTCCCCTAGAAAAAGTGGCCTAATAAAGTTAAAGCTAGTATGTCTGTAAGAACCAAAATATGAAGTGTATTATCTGCAATCCGCTGTGCACCACTAAACTAAACTCTTTTTTCGTTTCTTTTGCTTTTCCCCAACATGTTTTAGATAAGAGTTATTTACATTTATGACCAAAGACTAAGTCATTGAGCATTTTACACTTTCATGTGTTCATTGTATGCCAAATTTCAGCTCACGTAGGAGCATTTTAAAACTGGAGTTTAAAATCTTAATAGTGCTTAAAAGAATTTCAGCAAACTACCAAATAAAGAAAAATAATTTCATTGCCATCTTTATCAATTCAGTAGAAATTTAAAAAATACAGTTGATAAAGCCTTCCATGCTGTACAAAAGTAATTCTATTACCTAGAAAGCTTTTAAAGATACTTTCAGCTTCATGGTTTAAAGATATACATCTTTTGGAACACATCCATATTTCTCTGTGTTCAGAGCTGGCAGAATGAGTCAGGTCACGCAGTTCTGAAGCTCTTTGAGGAAAGGTAATTGAAAGCCTTTGACACTCAGTCTAAAAAATCAGATGAAGAACTATGTATTACTCATTTTGCAATATTATGAGAAAATAAGATGGACAAAGACCTGGAAACAAATTTGTGCACATTTTTATACAGACCAAATAGTCTCTCCTACCTTGGATTTAGCATTTACAAATGATGAGACATTTTTAAAATTCAGAGCAATCTGTTTCAAATACCCTTTATTTTTCAAATATTCCTAATGCAATTTCTCTTTTGTCTAAAAACACTAAAGGAGAAAACAATACGTTTTTTCTATTTCAGCAGTGGAGAAAATTAAAACTATGTAGACCATTTATTGTTATATCCACAATATGAGATGTTGGCAACTGTAGGAAAAAGATCTTTTTTTTTTCAGAAAAGACTTCATTTTAATTTTAATTGATGGCTGGACTGTTAAATTTTGCTCTGAAGATGTTTGACTGGTTCAGTCTTTCTTTTACACGTGATGGAAATAAGAAAGAGAATGTTCCACATTGGGCAGGAGACACAAAAATAACAAGCCAAGGTCCTTTCAGTAAAGGACAAGGGATTGCACTTTAAGTTACACGTGATCAGAGAATCTCAGAGAGCTGAAAGAATGTGTCTTCCTGTGGGAAATTTGTTTGGACAGAACATGTCATCTCCTTTGTTCATAGGTGATTGTCCACGACAGAGATACAGACAGAGAAGAAAAGATTTTCCATTCCAACAAGATGATTCAAAATATCTGTATGCTTCCATAATAACTGATGCTATCATAATGCATTGTTTGCCTTCTTTACTGAAGATCAGCATCCAAATCACATAGATAAAATAGACATACAAACAATATGCTGGGATATACTTACAGTAGATACTCTTTCTGATCAGATTTAAGCATTCCACTTTGACATGGGGTATCACATATCATGGGTAAAGACTTAAGTAGGTGAAAATGGTGGAAATGAGAAGCAAATAATTAGATTTAAAATAAGCTTATAAGGTCAGATATCTTTTTGGTTTATTATTGTTTGGGACCTAATATTAGGTTAAGTATTTCAGCATTCAATAATTTAACAGTAACAAAAAGTTAGATGACAGGAAATATGCAAAAAAAGTATATTTTTACAAGAAACTGTATAACATCCCAAATACATTCCAGCTATCATTGCAAAATATCATATCACGGTTAAAAAAACTAGTCAAGACAATATTAAGGACAAACAAAGGCAGAAGGAGGATGGAGAGAGATTCTGATCAGATCAACTTGAAATAAAAAAAAATATATATTTATATATTTTAAAAAATTAATTTACAATTTTTGATTTTAAAATCACAGATAAAAATCTGTACACGCATATGAAAAATGTCCCCAAACCAACAAAAATCATTCACACCAAATTTAGTCTGTTAGAGTAGAAAGTTTTGGCAATCTGGATGCAAGTAACTGGGAGCAAGATGTGTTTTCTTTTTAAATCCAAGGAGGTACATAGCTCCAGCTGAAGGTGGTGAACTGGTAGGCACTGCAGTGGCCAACCAATTAACATAATTTTTCCTTAACGTTACTTACTACTTATTTAAAACATACACCGTCTGAAATGTATGTAAATGCAGCCGAGAGTCACTGGGGACTGTTTTGTTAGAAGTGATAATCAACCTGAGCATTACAAACATGCTGCAGGCTAAACAAGTTGGCCTGTAGCACTGCAAGAGGCACTTTGCTTTGAAAACCCTCATAACCATTGCCAATACATCTATGCCCCAGAAATGAAGCAGAGGAAGGGTACAATCAAGCCAAGCTGAGCATGTAAAGAATTATATGGGACATGAGAAAAAGCAGCCACTTCTGTACAGAGAACCTCTGTGCTCAAGCCAGATGTTTTACTGACAACACTTTCAGAGGTTGCATGAATATTTCAGTGCAAAATGAGCCCAAGCTACAAATTAGTGAGTTCTTTTTTCAAAGCCACTTAGATATGCTATTACAGCTAACAGCATTCTCCCTTTCAGACACAGCTATTTTATTTGGATGAGACAGAATGCCTTATTCAGCTCAGGAAAAAAATCTCTATTAAAAGTGTATTGGAATGTAAAGAAATTTGTGTAAGCATTTGTAACAAAAGACCCTTAAAAGTATAGAGACTCTCAGATGAAAATACTACAGCTCAACAAACACAGGACGAGTTAATGATATCCACAGAGCAGAATGGTCTGAAGTTGCAAGCCTTTTCTTGTCTGAGTAGTTTCCTCATACTGTATTCATAGTCCATTGAATATCTTTTGCGTCCATAAGAAAACAACAAAAAAAAAAGAAGCTGAATGTTTCAGCTGAAAGTCTGGAACTAAAATCTTGAGCTATGATAAGAATTACCCCTCCTAAGGCAGATGTTAAGACAGTAGACTTCTGCTTTTAGTGTATATTGCAACGGTTGTCTGTATTGCCAGAACAGAAGCAGTAATCTTGGGCTGCTGCATTCACAGATATTTTTGTCTTGGACATGCCAGAGGCAATATTTTACACATGAAATTAAATTTTGACACTGTTATGGTAGAATCTATTTCTAAGAATATCATGTCATATGATTATCCAGTTCAAACAGATGTTTAAATAAAGGAAATTGGTCCTGATTAAGAAATTCAGTAACCATCTGTCCATCGACTTTTCTGCATTACTTCTTTCATGCAATTTATTTGTATGGTGTATTTGATAAAAGCTTGTAGATACCTTCAAAATTTTTTCCTGACTTACATTTTTATGAACTATGCATTCATTAGTGGGCTACACTTTGAAGGTTTTCTATAAATTAAGGAGTTAGTCTATGCATCTTAATGGAACACATCAGCTAAATTAGAAAGTGAAGAAGTCTGTAACTCCATAATGTGGCTTTTTATACTAATTCTAATACTAATTTCATTTATAGTCTGTTGAAGGAAACCAAATTTAATTGCCTTGAAAACATGAGATTTTATTAGTGAGCAAAAATAAATCAAGTCGCTGTGATGTGATTTCCAAGAAATAGGTGTAATAAAAAGATTATTTTTACACTAAGCCTAAACCACTAGTGCAGATTTACCTCCTTTTCCTGGTGTAAAACACCAAAAATGTGATTCAAGAACCTTGTCTCTGCCAAACCCAACAGTGACTGTTGAGGCTTTACCTGTGCAGGTCTGACAGCAAACTGTTTTCCATTGCTATATTTGGTGTAGTCTTTACAGATAAACATGGGACAGGTGATTTGGGACAAAATTCTCAATAAAGACAATCTCAAATACAGAAATATGGATGATTGCAGGTTGTCTAAGTCCTGTCATTTTCTTACAATATTATGTTACAATGTAGCTTCTCCCTGTTTAACCTTCCAGGTTTGTCTTTGCTTTTCAAATCTTGGCTAATTAAAGGATTTCTCTTCTTTGTGACACTGGGCTCTCATGTCACACTTTAATTACAGGGACTATGTAGTGATCTATTAACTGTGGATTTTTGCTTCTTGGATTTGTGTGTTAATTGGTAATATCATCATTCAACTTTTTCTTTTTTTCCAAAAAGTTCTTCATTATAGTAATTAACCACGTATCTGTGACAGCCAGAATTAACTATTTATGAACTTATTTCTTCAGCCAACATCTGAGAAGATCTTGTATTTCCATTCCTGCTTATGCTGTGAAAATGAAGAGCCATGAAATTAATTTATCTTTTGAGAGAAAGCATCTTCTGAAATACTCATGCATCTTGCTTTTAAAATATTCAGATCAGTTAGGTGTTTGGTTTTGTTTTGGTTTTAATTATTGCAGTTATTTTACATTCTTAATTATATTTGAATCACATTACTGAGCTTTTCTTTCCAGCTATTGCATCTATACATTATAATCACTATATGTATATTAAGCCACTCATATTCATATAATTTTGAAAACTGTTGTCGAAGGTGAAATCAAAAATCGTCATAAAAGCAAGAATAGGTAACACAATACTGAATAAACACGTACAATTACATAATTTCTCTTCCTCAGTATTGGTATTTTGAACTGGGAAGCTTTTCTTGCAGTCTTGTAGTTTCCAATATCTCTCCAATGTCTTTTGCTTTCTTCCTGCCACAGACCCTATCTTTGAAATAAGGTAATTTTCCTTAGTTATATCTATCATGCCTGTTTCATGGAAATTCCTTGGGTCAGGATACACTTTTCCTGTGCTTGTACATGCTTTCCCATAGAGTCTAGCATAATTCATACAATGCCATTCTCTAGGTGGTCTCATCACTTGTAATGAGCTTGAAATTCACCTTTCACAAACTGCTGCTTCAAGTTTACAAAGCTTGTGTCCTCCACTTGTGTTAACAATAGAAAACATAGGAAAGGATATAACATGATAGTCAATGTGTGTCTAGGTATTTTCTGTGGGGAAAATTGCTCATTCAGAGCAAGATAATTTGAAAATTTGACATTGGTAACTAGGAAGACCTTCACAAGGCTATTGTTGTTGTTTTAAAAGGCACACTTATTCCTCTGGCTGGAGAGAGCTGGGTTTATAATTCACCTGTGGAAAGATCACATGTTGCACACATAGCTCAAAACATGACTGCAAGATGCTCAGAAATTGCAACAATACACTTGGAATAGAGCAAAGCAGAAGTTGGAAAATATATGCTACAGAAACTGACTGGATTTTCAGTGGTACTCAAATTGCTGATTTTCTTTACTTCAATAGAGGTGAAAAAAGTTCTTGAGAAGAAACATAACTGCTGACTAAATTTTTCCTTGTAATATGCACCAAAATGTTGCATAATCTCAATGGAAACTCAGTTTTCTGTACCTTTCAATATGACTAATTTATTTGTTTGTTTGGGTTTTCCTTTTTAAATCTAACAAGGAGTCTTTCTAATATGGTCATATTGTGAATAAAATAAATAATTTTCTAGGCATCAAAAATATTCTTACAACGTTTTCCAGGAATGCTGCTTTTCTGCCCACTCCCAAATAACCTTTAATCACAAAGTCTATTACTCTGAGTTATTAAGAAGAAATTTTACTGCCAAAACCTGATGACAATCAACTTTTTAGACCAAGGTTTCTCTCTGGTGTACAAAACTGCAATCACCTTTGGGCAAGCTATCCATCCTTCTGATTATCTAAGTAGGAATAGTCAAAGGATCATGATTTGATGATAGTATACTATATAACACAAAATAATTTTAAATTTTGTATATCAATTTCAAATCCATGGCTCCAATGATACTTCTGAAGAGTGGAAAATATAAACAGAGGAAAAATAACAAGGGAACTCATTGCTGCCTGGTAGAAAGGATAAAGGGTGATGGGGATGCAAAGCCCATATGCTAAAGGCCATGAAACCAAGAAATATGGCATATTTATATATTTAGTATTCTCTTGGAAAAAGGAAATCTGGATCTGCTTTCCTTCAAGCTGAGCAATATGCAACATCAACCTACACTTTCTTTATATGCTTATTTTACTTTTGCCCTTGAATTGGATATAGTGTGGATGTGATTATCATGCACCCAGTCCTCTTTCATTTAATTGAATACTGATGATCATCCTCAACCATGAAAAGACTTGCTTCTCTGGAGTAACAGCAAGGCTAGAAGTAGCGTAAAACCTAGCAGTCTGACTAATATATATATATTTATGTGTGTGTGTATTTGTACATACATATTCAAATCAGCATTCCAAGGGCAGCTGTTGCTATTAAGGACATTTCACTTACAAGCACAATATTAAATTAGATTAGCTTACAGAACCCATAAACATGTTATGTCGGTGTGTTATAACAAAGATAATAGAAGCAATAACAAATAGAATTTAGAATCACATTTTAATTAGTCATATGAACAGTTTAACACAGAAATACTGACAAAGCAGAACTAACAGTGTAATGAAGCTGCTTAAAGGTGTAGATAGGAGCCATCCTTGCCATATAAATGCAGTATTTAATAAGAATTTTTACTTAAAATAATGATTTCACTAAATCACTGTAACTAAAAAAGGCCAAATGAGAAGAATGCCCTGGTTGACTTTACCTAGGGGAACAAAGACCTTTTTTTCCTCACTATGAAACTTCCTATGGAAAAAAAAAATGCAATTCATGCATAAACTTTTTTATGTATTTGTTAGGATATCTGATTTGGAGTTCAAATGATGAGAAGTCATTGAGAGGTGTTATGTTTATCTCCTCTGGATAATTTCTTTATTTTTGAATTTGAATGGTATTAATCATTTGTCTGTGTAACCA
Source organism: Leptocoma aspasia (assembly GCA_013399835.1). Taxonomy (NCBI): domain Eukaryota; kingdom Metazoa; phylum Chordata; class Aves; order Passeriformes; family Nectariniidae; genus Leptocoma; species Leptocoma aspasia. The sequence goes on from VXAX01003848.1 coordinate 456,305, forward strand.
TTTCAACTCTTCCAGAAGTGGTCATCTGTTAACTATATTTTTCTGTCAAAATTTTTATTATATAGGCAACATCCAGACAAAATTCAGCAAATAATACATTGACATATTTAGCTCGTATAACTAAACAAAGCAATGAAATGGAAGGACTCAGCATTTTGTAAAACACTAATTGTGAAGCACCCACATATATACTTTCCAAATTATCCAGTTAGATGAAATTTAAATTAGTTTATTGATATTCTAAATGTTTCCTGAAACAGTGATATTTCTGCACCACACTGGGTGATGTGGTACATAGCCATAAGTGTATGAAACACGAAGAAGTTAATGTATAAATGAAATAATGAGACAAAAGGAATCTTTTGCATTAATTTATGTAGCTGAGTTTTATGTAATAGCAATTAGCAGATGTCTAAATCCATCATCCTCACTAAGGGAATAATATAAATAACAAACCCTGTAAATAAAAATGTAAGGATTAAGATAAGAAAGGAAAAATTAATCTAACCAAAGCAATAACTTTTAAGAAGTAGTGACTCTATCTTTTTAATACACCTAGAGAGAACCTCAGCTACCACACTGGGCATTGCCAAATGCATTTGAAGATAGAAAATGTCACTATTCCCTTTGTAAAGATGAGTCACTGTGGCAAAACCTCTCAATTATTTGATCAGGATTATATAGACAGAAGTTGCACAACAAGGATACCCAAAGCTGATATTTTAACCTCTAAACCTGCCTTTCCTTTAACAACCTATAATAATAAAATAATTTTTTTAAAAAATGAGGAAATGCATATCTAAATGGACAGCAGGCAAGAGGTTAACTGAACATGACTTTCAAAGAAGTGGGTGTTTCTTTTTAAGTAAATTCTGCAGTAAAAAAATGGCAGGTGAAATGTACTTTGAAAACACAGGCTAAGAGGGATTTTAAATAGTCAAAGGCTCAATAATATGTCATTAGAACCCATTGTCACAATACAGCATTCAGACCAAGAGCTTAGCAGGAATTAAAAAAGGGATTAAACCTTTATAAGGATAATGAGAACATCCATAGTTACTTTAGATAGGATATAAAATAATATTTGTAGAAAAAGAAACACAGGCATTCCTTGAGGCATGAGTGAACCCACAGCTTAGGAAAGTAGGTAAAGTCATCACCAATAGAAAAATTATTGTGCAGATTGCAACTGTCTTTGAAGAAACTTTGAAGAGGATTCCATTAGATATCGAAAAACATTGCAGAAAGCCCATTTGTAATTTATAGACATTTTAATTTCCTGTATGAACAAAGGAGAAGAAAAAAGTAAAACCTCCAGAGCCACCCATGTTGCATCCATGCTGCAAAATTCATCCATCCCAGCTTGGACAGAATAGCTTGTCTCCATGCACACACACTCACCTTCCTTAAGTAGGTAGGCCACACCACACAATATTTGACTCTGGATGTAATTTGGGCTTCATATGCTGCCTCTGCAATCCTAAGGAATAATTATTTTTTGTGTATATATTTGGATTTTTTCACTTTTAAGCATCTGGAACAGTAAGTATACATATTTGGGACAGTATCTGGAGAAGAGTGTATGCAGTGAAATGAGGTACACTCCTCCATACTGCCTCATATGAGCAATTTCAGTAGTGAACTATATCCAAACTAACAGGTTCTTCACAAAAAGGGAGACTGAGAAATCAAATAGCATTTTGTGCTCCATGCACACAGTAGGGAACAAGACCTGATAGTGAGCTGAGGAGCCATTATTCACCAATGCAGTTGTACCCACAAAGAATATTTCCTGTTTCCCATTCACAGGGAAACCACAGAGCCTTCTGACATTCCAAGTTATTCAGACTCAGAACGAAAATGCCCTACACAGCAAACTCTGAGCTATGAATGTCCCCCCATATCCCCCACAAGTAAGGTTTTGTGCCCTAAATGATGGCAAAACACCCAAGAGAACACCAGTCTGTGAAGCATGGTCTCTTCTCTGTATTCAAAGAATTCAGTGTTGTGACCAGAATTGAAAATTTTCTTACAGGAAAATAATTCTTGAGGTGGTGAAGTCCTGAGTTTTGCTTTCAGGAATAGTGCATAGACTTACCACTGCAAATGATCATTTAACTGGTAGACAGGATCTCCTTCAATTCTGTTTCTTCAGGGTCCACTATATGCATCATCACAAATTGCCAGCCTCTGAATATGGGTTGTTTGGGGTTTTTAACATTAATCACAGCAAACAAAGGCATGGTTTGTATCTGGCAGTTATGACCTTTGTAATGGTAGCACACCCGAACAACCACTTTGTGTACATGGAAACGTGGTAGAGTTAAAAGCACATTTCTTCTGCATAGTACAGTTCATCAAATATTTGAAATGTATAATACGTTTCAGAACACTTTTACACATTAGAAATTACAGGGAAATATAATTTAAAAATTTGTGCAACAAGTTCTGGTTTAGATATGTGCCTACAATTTTTTGAAGTTTGTTCTAAGTATTGGACAAGATGTGACTATAAATGAGCTAGCCAGCAGATGAAAAAACTAATAAGATTTTGATCTTTCTTCTTTAAGTGAAATTAAATTTAATTTTCAGCTGCTCTGAAAATATACTTCTATTTATTCCTAATTTTTTTTCCGGAAATTCTGTGAAATCATGATTATACCTGTAGAAAAAAGCTGAACACGTATGCCAATATATATGCCATATAGGATTATGCCAAACTCCTATAGGAAAAGGTACTTAACACACATGCTTTAAGAATAGAGTTTGTCACAATGGATTTGATCCATGAAGCACTTTGGATGCAACATCAGATTCCCAGAAACCAGGAGGTAAACAACTGTTGCCCCTTTTCCATATTTTTCCCAGTGAGTCCTGTGCCTGCCACTGCAATAAGCAGAGTTGGATCTCACACTCTACAGCTGTTCTTGCCCCCTTATAAAGACTGCAACAACTCATACGAAGTTGTCATAATAAACCAATCAGTTTTCCTTTCTTTTCTTCTTACTCCTAGTATTCCAGGCACAAATGATTTCATTGAAGTTATTTACATTTAAACTAGCATGCAGTTCTTCGTGAGAGGAAACTGTTTCACTGACTCATAAATCAAGTAAAAAATATAAGAGCCTACCTTGTGCAATGATGTTTGTAATAATAAGATTTTGACTAGTCAAATTTGTTGTTTTTAACCTCAGAAGCTGTTGATGCAGGGGATTTTGTTGTTTTGTTTTGGTTTTTTTAAATGGCAACTACTATTTTGGTTTAGATTTGCTAGCTTGAAAATCACAAATCCATTTTCACAGCTCATATAAACCTCACTGTACAATTTCTAGCACAGCAAGGAGAAACTCAGAAGATAAGTAGAGAAAATGATTTTGAAACTAAGTCAGCATTTTAAGGAATTTGATTTATAAAATGCAATTTTTTGCCTTCAGCAAATCCTTGAAAGTCATTACGGCTTTTTTTTCTAGTTAATTTTCTCCAGCATGCCTGGTGATGGAAATAGCTATTTACAATATTTAAAGTAGTTTTCCAAATACTATGTGAGAAGCATAGTTACCTTTATTTCTCTAGTACTATTTTCATTAATATTTTGGGAAACAAATTATAGTTTCACAAAAGCAAAACAGGATTGTAGGAGCTAAACCCAGTGAAACTAAAATCATGGATGTAAATATGAATGAAACAAGAGTTCTGTCATGACTATACTGCAAAGTAACTACCATTTTATCTTAGAGAATGCTGGAATAAAATTTCTATGGGATGCTGTGGTGTAGAGAAGTTTGGAAAATGTCTCTGTAATGTAACTTGGTGTTCTTTTCTATTCTAATTTTGTGGTCACAATTTCTGAGCATATCCTAGAGCTGCTCTGAACAACACAAGCCTGTACCATATCCAGGAGATGCCAGGCCCGCCTGGATATGCCTGCAGGGTGCTGACACACTCACAGCAGTCCACACTAGCAGTATTCCCCCCTAGAACATGTAAATTGAAAAAAAAAAGAGTTGGTACAAGATATTTCTGAGGTGACTTTCCCGGTAATTTTGAGCTTAGCATCCTCTCATATAACCAACTGTGTCAGAATATGGGGTTTGATAGGTGTTTGCTGTATGAAGGTCTCTGTGACTGCATGCATCCACCCTCCTGATGGCTGGAGGGACTAGGGTTTTCCCTGAATAATGGAAAACCAGAGCACAAAGCCAGAAAGGACTAGTGATTTTAGCCCTGTGGGAGATGAAGAGACTGTATGTACTATTGTTGCTGCTGCTTTTACTAATTTATTTAGTGTTCAGAGTAGAATGTAGTGAGGAGTCTTTTGTCACATCATTTTTTAGAGCCAGACACCAGAGAGATGGAAGTTAAACAAATTAAAACCTGTTCATTGCCCCAGGCATGTTTTACTTTGTCATTTGGTTCAGTTCATTTCAGCATTACACTTTTAATGGCTCACTTAGTTAAACTTGAACTTATGATTACTGTTACCACTCCTAATAAAGGCCTGTTTTGTGAGAGCTTCATTGCTGTTGCCTCAGGATAGCAGCTGCTAATTTGTTTTATTACTATAATATATTTTATTTAGATTTTCTCTTAAAAACTGCTGGCTCTGGTGCTTGCAGTCATTGTTTTCTACTCTAACAGCTAGTTTGCAGAGCTGGCATAGCCTACAGGACATTGTATATGGCAGGACTGTGGACTGATGAGTCAGATCTACAAATTGTCCAATTTATACCACAGGCTTGCTTCTTGACTTACACAAAACAATTTTTTCCCTCCTGTAGAACACAGACAGCAATATCTGTATACCTTGTTAGGGCTAGAGATGCTTACTGCTGAACACTTCCAGGTAAGACCAGCATATTTGCTAGCAGAGGTTATACACTGCTTTTTTATACCACTTGTACTTGAGCCAACTCAGCGTCTTCAGTCCAGTTATTGAGGATTTTCTTTGGTGAAGTCTGGTGTAATAGGTTTATGGGACAAATCCAGTTCTTATTTGGATTGGTGCAATAATTAAAAAGTACTGCACTGTTATCACGTAGCAGTTATCTCGGAAATGTAGAATTGATAGATGAACCCAAATTAATAACCCAAGCCAAGAAGGAAGCCTGGGTTCTGAACCCGTTATTTTGGCATTTGTGATTTTCTCTCACATGCCATATAAACACATTATTATGTTAGACTCATGAAGGCTTGGCTGCTCTGACTCTGCTTAGCAAGCATAAAAGACTCACATTGCCCAAAAGGGTCCTGAGGCAGCATAACAGCATGGCACGTGCCCCACCACAATCCATCCCAGAACTGCTGGGTACTCCTCTGCATGGAGCTGGGCCTCCAGCCCACCATCTTCTCTCAAGGTTGCACAGAAAAGTTGACCTGCATTTTCTGGTCCCTTGCTCAGAGGAAAGAGATGATCTTGACTGTGTTTCCTATACTTATATTTCTCTGTGCTTTATCTTAGGATAAGGCTATAAACTGCAGTTCCAATTTTTTTTTGTGGTGTATTATGCAGGTAGTTGCCTATTTTATCTAAAGCTGTTCATTGAAGTCGTCACAGTAACTGAGAATGAAAACATGATTCAACAAGCCAAGAGCAGAGGAGGAAGACTTTGTAACACTCAACTTTGGACTTGTACTTTAGGCTGGAGGGGTTTGGTCTTCCTAAAATCTCTTTCTATTTATTGGACAGATGTCAGTCTCTCCGAAACCCCTGGATGAAGCACCTGGCAACTATTCTGCCTAGCACTCATGTTCTTATGCAGAAAGAAGTGATCCAGTGGACACTATTCCCCAGCACACCATTGGGACCAAAACTAAATCTAATCTAAGCAAAAGCCAAGCTTTCATTCACTGAGAAGAGATGGAGTAAGGAAACCTCATAATACAAATTAACACTCCACAGTAGAATCTTGCAGATTTATAAGCACAGAGAAAGTGAATAGTAACTATCTTGTCCAGTGAGAGTCTGGAAACTTGGGTACATATCTTAGGAACAGAACATGAAAGAAATTTCCACTATTTATTGGTAACTAAATCTTCCCAAATCTTTTTATTAAAGAGGACTGATTGTATCAGTAAACCTGGAGTGATGAATTTGTGGCGATTCATCTCTGACAACTTAAAGACAAGTGATTATGAGCCTTAGGCCACCTGGCTTAGATAACCAGTTTTGAGAAGCTTGGTCTCAATGCACTTTTGGGACAACTAAAATCTTAATAAACTGCACCACTGACCTCTGCTGAAGATAGTCAGAACTGCTCACTTTTTTAAATGGTTTCTTATCAGTAAGAACTACAAGGGATTCTCCCTTCAGGTTAAACTGGAATGGCTGGAGATTGAAGCTGACTGTTTGGCAATTCATGAAAGGAAATAAAGAACATAGATGGGAGAGAATGACCTGAGCTAAGGGGAAATACTGGCATAAACCCACTAAAGAACACATTTGTCATGGAAACATTTATGCTGCAAGTGGAAAGAAATATCCTTCTGTGCAGCCAAAAATGTCAAACTGGATAGTGCTGGAGTTTGTGAAAAGGACTTTATTTCATACAGATATGAAGGAGGCATAGTTTGAAGCTTTGGTAAACCCTTTCCAGGCTTAAGTTCTTGCCACAATTTCCAGTGAGTATCACAGTGCTCCCTTTGAGTTTAGCTGCAATGCTAAATCACTGAAAACTTCTCATTCTGTTCTAAAGTGACTTGTAGTTACCAAACATCACTGATACATATCAATCCTCTTTCCTCACAGGTGACTGTGAAAGGAATCATATATATATACACACTGCCTACTTTGAGTACAATTAAAAACTTTATTTTCTTATCTGTCGATACAACCTCAAGTTTTCCTTTCAGATAGCCAGTATTTAACAAACCAAGACAGCCATATTTTGCAGTGTCACTACCAATCTATTATTCCAAAGCTGCAACTCCATTATAATTCATGGAGAATTCAAACTTGGATGTTCCTGCAGCAAAAAACAGTGGGCAAAAACATAATGTAACACCATGATCATCTAGAAGTTGCACAGGTTTTCTTGATTAAATCTAGGACACAGAGAGTCAAAAGCACTCAGGAAGCAAATAAATGTAAATGAAAGACTGGGATAGTATTTTAAATAATTTTAAGAACAGGCAGAATAAAGAAGATGGGATACACCATGAAGGGAAAAATGGATGGTTACGGAGGAAGAGCTGCAATTTCCTTCTGAGGGTTCATCCTCTCATCACATGCTTTCATTTCTCCTTTCTTTTCAACTTATTTCCCAGCCTATTTCCTTAAAAAATTAACAGCAAAACAAGGCATCAGTAATATCATGTACCCATTTTTTGCAGCATTTTTTCCTTCATTTCATGCCCCTGACATTTGTCAAAGAAGTCTGAGTAAGACTCAGCATTGAATCCACAATACAACATTCATTATGGAAAACAATAGTGAAATAAGACTGTCATAATAGCTGCATTTTGGTCAGTTGCTGTGTAAATTTTTGGAAAAGCAGTAGTAATCTTCATGTTTTAGTGAAAGAGGATAAAACAACTCTCTTCCTTGCTCCTCCAGGGAGCTAAAAGAATTTGTCACTGATAAGGAAGTCATTTAGAAGGCATTTCTAGGATATCAGTCAGGCTTATAAGCAGCGCAGCAGGAACCATATCAAGGAGACCAAAGCAATTAGCAAGAAAAAGCCAATTCCCTGGTGAGACTAAGAGATGTCTGAATTCTACTGCTAGCTGGTGTAATCTGAAGTTTTGACTCAGTCTTGCCTGAGTTTATTCCTGATTAGAAAGGCCATCAAATATTGTCCTTCTGAAAGTGGTAGAAATACAAAGCATATTTGACAGTCATAGGCAATACATTTTAAATTATTAAGCAGTGCAGCTCCACCAACCCCTCAAGGAATTTAGGACCTGTATTTTGGAGTTTAGAGTCTCCAAAACCTATTAATTCAATAGTTAAATTAACTATAATGCTCTGCATAATCCTTAATGGCCTACATTTCCAGGAAACAGTAAGAATGGGCATTTGGAGTACTAAATAGGTTTGCTCCTTATTCCTCCTAATATAATTCTCTGCAAAATCTTCATTCAAAATCCACTTCCCAATCAGTGCAGAATTTTTTACGAGTAAGTCAGAAGCTTCTCCAAAAGTATGTCATTTTACTTCCAAATATTTCCCAACATTACTGTTTATTACCAACACCTGAAATATTTGTCATATTATTGAGGATGTTCTTGCACTTGTGATAAATTTTCATTTACAAGAGTTGTTGAAATCAAAATAATTTTTGAGCAATCAAAGGATTCATTACCACATGCAGTCAAAGAAATTTTGTAATTTAATTACAGGGAGCTTGGGCTGCTCAAAACTTTATGTCTAGACATGACCAGAATTCTAGCTCATCTTCTTAACTGGAGATAATATATCCTCTCTATATCTTCCCTTTTCCATAGGTTGCTCTGGATCTGGACAGAGGTGGAGGGGAAATGCTGGACTGTAGTTAGAGAATAAAAAGGTGACAGAAAAGGTAGAAGAAGGAGAGAAGATCTATGAGAAAGGGAAAGACAAAACCACATTTTGCATGTGCTGGATTTGTCACAACACTAAGAAATTTCCATCTTCATGGTTACTTGCCCAGACCTCCTCAACAGAGCTCACCAGTGAATCTGAGAGTCCTGAGATGGCATAAACCATCATGAGCCCTTTACAAAAACGCTACAGAAAAATTTGCAGGAGAGTGACCATTTGGCTTGTCTACTCATTATTTATTCTAAATTATCTAATCATATAACTCTCTGTTATTCTGCCTCCCAGATTTCTGTTCACTCTAGTTGATCAGATATAATCATGGCATAGCTCTGGTAGTATATTATTGAATATTTTTTCATTAATTGTAGACTGGTTTGGGTTTAAAGGGTCCTTAAAGATCACCTTGTTTCAACATCAAGCCCTGCTGATCATGTTTCTTTTAATGCTGCCCAGGTCACATTTGGCTTTCTGATCTGTGAGTCCACTTTGCTGGGTCGTGTTGAGCTCCTTGACAACCAACATGCCAAATTGTTCTACTCAGGGCTGCTCTTAATCCATTCTCTGTCCAGCCTGTGTTTGTGCTTTGGACTGCTCTGACCCAGGTTAAGGACCTTGCAGTTGGCCTTCTTGAGCTTCAGCGGGCTTCCATGGGCCCCCCTCTCCAGCCTCACAGGGACCCTTTGGATGGCATCCCTGCCCTCCAGGGTGTCTGTACCACACAGCTTGGTGTTGTCAGCAAACTGCTGAAAGTGTCCTGGATCCCACTGTCCATGTCACTGACAAAGATGCTAACAGTGCACACCCCAAAATTGATACCTGAGGGGTTGGGATTTTTAATTATTTCAAACTATTTTAGTCTTTAAGGACTATTTTTCTAATTTCTATTTTTTTAAGTTAATGTCTCAATACAGTTTGTTAATCATTTGCAGCCACTAACATCTGAGATAGTCTCAGGTCCCCTGTCAGATTTCCTACTGCTGGATTACTCCCAAATCCAGTGACATAATGTCATCCTGGTAAGGATTCCTTGAATAGCACTACTCACCAATGTTTGGGTGACTGAATTATGTTCATATCCAGTTTCCACAGACACTGACTATTTCCACAGACATTTTGACGTAATTATTTGTTCTACCTACCTTAAAATGTCATATTTTGGTCTCAGCTTCCACTCTTATCTATATTCTGCTTCCTGGGCTGCCTAACTGTCTCCATTAAGCATAGAGTAATTTAGCATAAATATTTGATTTTTGGAGAGTTAAATTCAGTTTAATTGAAATTTATCCCATTTGTCTGTCTGTCATACTGGTTTTACTGACATTCATTGTTTTAGGTTGCAAGTCACAGTGAACTTGCACTCACTTCTCAGGTTTGAGCTGCAAGTTAATGTAGCTTTCCTTTGGTAATCCTTCTAAGTAATATTGCACCCAAAATATAATAGTTGAGGCCTTGTAATTGTATTCAGAACACATCTTAACATCTTAATTCTTTGCTTCTAAGTGTTGCTAAGCTGTCACGGAATACAAAAGACAGTGTAAAATTATGGCAAAAATTATGACAAAAACTTTCAGGGAGTCTGTTACTAGACAGTTAAAACATATGAAATGCTACTGATGTCCTTCATCTGCTTCATATTAAATAATTAACAAAAAAGTAAAATAGCATTTTTACCACAGAGAGATAAATTTGTTCTTACCACAGATATGGTAATCCATAAGTAAATTTGCTATAGTCACTTAACCATTCCATATGTCAGTCTTAGGATATGAAGATGTCAAAGAAAAATATGAGATTTTTCTAAATCAACTAGTAGAAATGGAGGGGAAAAAAAAACCAACAAAAAACAAGCAGCAATTCTAGGAAGAATTTCCTAACCTGTGCTGTATCAATACTGTAGTAGTTTCAGTTCAGTGCAGGGATGACCTACTTAGCTTCATGGAAGAAGGCTAAATGGTAATCTAGCACAACAAATTTTGGTATTCACCTATATCCTGACAAGAAGCAAAGTAAATTAGCCATATTCTTAGCTTGATATTGCATAGAAAGACAATTTCTGTTATCCAAGCTAGCTTTGTTTATCACGAATGTGAGAATCTTTCCACAACAGTCATTCTGGTCTATTGTTTTAGCACTAGCTGTAAGAGTTATTTCCCCAGTGATTCCTGATTTTTTTTTCTAACTAAACAAGACAGTTATGATGTCTGCCTAAATAAACCTATCTGTATGTATTGGTTAATATCTGACATTTGCAGGCAGTAGAAATAGAGGCTTTCAAACCAGAGATGGAAAGATTACAGCTACCCCAATGGAGCTGTTCTATCTGGCATCACCTGTATTGCCAAGGGCTGCATAAGAAGTGCCTTGGTGCATTTATTAGATGTTTGTATTTAGAATATATCTCTTGATACAGGATGTAAAAGGTTATTCTGCATCATGATAATGTGCAAATCTAAAATAATTTGTAAATACCTCAGTCAGGCTGACAAATAGGGTTGCTGTCAGTGGTGCCACTGGGGGAGGAATTCCTCACACAGAAAACAATCAGGCACCAAAAAACTTGAATCACCTGAGACATAAAAATGCCTCTAAATTACACTGCCCAGTGCTGAATTGTGTGCAGTTATGTCTATAGATCTTTGAAGAAATGCTGCATTGTGACTGGTATAAAATTGCCACCACAGACATGTTGTGGGCTTTTTTTTGTCATTATTTCAGAACAGACCTCAGTTTTGAAATGAAATATGTTTTCAGACATACACCTGAAAATGTCTAACATGGATAAATAAAGGAAAAGAACAGAGGATGTCACTGACACAAAAAGAGTAATGCACAGTTTAAAGTGAAGTTGCTTACACATAATTTGCCAGTAACCCAGTTCAATTGCATTATGTTCATAAAGAGCCCAGGGCAAAATTTCCCTTGTAGCTACAAGTTCTGCTCAGCATGCAGCCAGTAGGATCAGCTACAGGGACACCTTGACTCTGACATTTCTGTAATCCAAAAGAAAACAAATGCACAGACATGTAAAAAAAAATACCATACACATTACTTTACTGGTGAAAATTCCCTATAGTCTGATTCCAAACAGAAAGTATAATTGGACAATTAGACACATTATTAAAAATATTTATGGATATCAATGTAGAATTAATATACTGCATATAACTATATATCTTATTGTGTTAATATGTAATCAATGCATCATTATGACTATCAGCAGTATTAACAAACTAATTTTCTCTTCCCAGGTATTTTGTTTGCATTAATTCACTGACTCAAGGTAATGACATGTCATGCAATGCAATTATTCAAATCAATAACCTTCCACTTAATAAAGACAAAGAATAACATTAACATTGGATACTAGATCCTAGTTCATCCTGTTTTCTAACTATCTGTGAAATGGCAAAGTTTTCAGATTCTAATATGGAATAAATTATAAATACTGTAAAAGCTATCCACACCAATATAGGGTATCTGTTCTCCACTGATGATTCCCTCCTTGACATCTCCCTGGTCTAAATCCAGAAGGGACATAAGTATTATGGTGCTATATGTTACTGCCAGAGTGAAGTCGACAATCCTCAGTCAGATTTCTCTTTTTATTAAGGAGGGAAAAAAACTATACATCACTTTCAGCAGATAATCCAATAGACCAGAGCATATGTCAACCTAATTATACTAGGTGATAGACTCACTTCATTTGCCTAAGGGTAGTAACCAAGTGCTATCCAGGATGTCCTAAGGTAACATTGTCCAGAATTCAGGTCCAGAGAGACACAAATCTCCCTTGTGGCTTTTTTTTTTTTTGTTAAATGTCACATAGCATCCCAAATGGCAGTCCTGGTATATCACTTTTCTGCATTTCCCAAAGGATTTCTCTTAAAAATGTGACAATAAAAATGAGATTTTTATGTTCTGTGCATCAAAGAAATGCACAGAACAGCTTTGTACTTATTATCTGCAGCTATAAGCATTAGAAGGTATAACTTCTTCCTTTAAAGTGAGGATGAAAGTTGCGAAACTTGCATTATCTTGTGAATCTGAAAGTATATCCTTAAGAAATCACCAAAATAACTGCAAGGCAAGCAGTGAAGAAGTGACATTAGCAGAAGGAGTCTTCTTAAATCATTTATACAGTAAAGCTTCTGAGATATCTGTCTTAGAATAAAAACAGCTAAAATTCTGTGTGAATTAATGTCTCCATCCATCCATTGATTCATTTTTTACCTGAAGATCTTCCCAAAATTCATAGAACTTTTGGCCTTTTCTCCCCCTCACCCCACCTTTTTGGCCCACAGACTAATTATTAGATGAAAACATAGAAACATAATTATGATAATATAATTTCAATTCACTGCTGAGTTAAAAAACATCCTAATCCATATCTCCCTAGCTAGAACCCTCCCTTAAAAGTGCATTAATCCCTTTGTGGGAAAAAGATTTCACTGGAGAGATCTTTCCTATTTGATCCCATGATTTGATTTTTTCAGTTTTAAGTGATTCTGAACAGAGGCATCACACCCAAATACCTGGAATGACCTGTGCCTGCTAATTTAGGTCACTGGCCTAGCTGTGTTTTGCATATGTTCAATTTCTTTCAGGCATTTTGGACTTGCTACAAAAGATCAATCTGTCTGACAACTGTTACAGTGGTGTTACACTTACCATGCACGTAGAAAACATTGTTTTTCAACACTGCATTCGCTGTTCATTACCACTTATTTGCGCACTACTGCAATGAGCATCATAGAAGCAATCATCAAGAAAAAAAAGTAAAAAGAAAATCCAAAGAGTGCTTTAATAAAAGCCAATATTGAGACTTTAAATTCCTGAAAGATTTTCAGTCAGGTATTCAGAATTAAAAAGCACAAATTAAGTTTCTGCTTACTAAGGAAAAAAAAAGGAAAATAAAGAGAAAGAAAGTATTTATTTTCCCTAGCTCTCTAAAGGCTGTATATTTTTTGCAAATAAGTTTAATTTGTGGAAGAAAATAAAGCAGCAATAGAGGATGCACAGTGGTTTACTAAATTATTCATTCAAGCATTATTGATCTCAGATGAATTAGCAAATGGCATGCTCTAGCTGAGGACAAAGTTATTAATCTCTGATTTTAATCTTAGAGAAAACTGAGTTACATTATATTAATGAAAACCACAACAAAACACAATAGCCAATTTCCTCACAAAATTTTTAACAACATAAATTATAAAAATTGGTTATGTTCACATATTTCAACTGCAAAAATCAGAATTGTGACATTTGTGCTCCAATCTAATCAAAAGGATTTAGGAAAAGTACAGCGTGGTAAAAGTACTTTAAAGAGGAAGTGCAGCCCTATGATTGTAACTTTACCAGGAGCCTGGAATTTTCAGTTGCTATTATAGATGAACCATCAGAGCCATAGAACCCAGACTTTCATGCTTTTGTCTAAAATGAGGCAGTATAATTTTACTTCCAGCACAGTGAGGGTTTTTTTGTTTGTTTGTTTTGTCCAATGATCCCTGAATAGCAGGTAAAACTTGCATTATCAAAACTTTGTGTTAGATTTAAGTTTTGAGTGCCTCTGAGTACTTGACTGAGAAGATATTTGAGAGATTATAGGTGGCAGAAGTAGGGAAACAAGCCAAACAAACACAAACAAACCATAGCAAGCAGATAAGAAGACTTGTTGGATATTAGGTGTATCAACAAATTCAGTCCAAGAACAAGGCAGAGCCATCTTGGTAGGTGTGCACAGAATGTGTATAAGATGAAGCACTTTGCAACAGACCATGTGGAGGAATTAACGAGGATGATGAACCTTTTTATTTTAAAAGTAGTTGGCCCACAGATAGGATAGGATTATTGTCTAGCACAGTGTCCTGCCTGATCTCCAGGTGCTAACCCAGTGAGTTACATGTCCCCAGTACAGACTGTGTGATATTCATTTATCCTTTCAGAGGGTCTTCAGGTACCCAAATACCACAGGAAAAAAAAAAAAAACAAACCAAAAACCAAAAAACATGGATAGAAAATTAAAACTCACTCTCTCACTCTCCAGGTTCATTTTCTCTTAAGCTTGAGAAATTCAAAATACAAACAGCCACTTGTCCAAAATATTCTGGCCACTTGGCTACAGCCAAGAACAAGCTTCACCCCATCTTTGAAAGCTGCACTGTTCTGCAGCACAAGATTTATATAGCCATGAAAAAAAAAGAAGAGAATGGGACTTCTGAAGTGGTTTTTTTTTTTGTGTGTGTGGTGTTTAGTTAACTCTGCTAATATAGATAAATCTTTGGATATGATCTTTATAGGAAGAAGTTATGATTTCTACATTAAATAATCTTAAACCTTATGACAAGAATCATGTTTCAAAAGTAATTTCTCTTAGATGAATCCCCTAATCCCTATGCTACAAAATCTGTTTTATTCTTTCACCAGACAGAAAAGGAATGTGTCCTTCCTTTTCCACATTGTGGCAAAGATACAAGTAGCAAAAAGCACCCATCTTTTTACATCATAGCTGCTGTTTTCCCCCTAGATTAGGCCTTAAGTGTCTTCTGACTCACCTAGGTCTACTAGGTTAATGCTGTATTCTTCTAGCCATTTTATAAAAGGTATAAAAATCTTTAGACTCTTCTATGAAACCCAGAGTTCATAGTGGACCCCCAAGGGTCATTAAAAGGAGACATGTCTGGTGGTCTCAGTGCAAATGTCCATTCTGCAAACCACCCCAGCATGGGCAGCTGCAGAGGTGACACTGACCCAGTCTAGCTCACCCTGAAGGAAAACCAGGCAGAGGAGAGCTGCTGTGCACTGTGTGTGTCAGCAGTCTGCTGGCCAGTGGGCAAGCAAGGACCAGCCAGAACTAAGGGGCACTGTGCTCCTTGCTGACACCTCACTCCTGGGGAGAACATCGTGGCAAACAAGGAGGGCTCCCTGGATTAACACTGGAAAAAAAACTGTTTTCACTATGATACAGAAGAACACTTTTCAGTTTATCCTGTAGACAAAATGCTATTGTCTCAATAATTTTTGTTTTAATGTATGTGAAACGCAGGTACAGTTTCAGCACATGAAGTCAGATTTAGACCCATATGCTCAAGGATGTTCAAATGAGAAAATTTTCATAGAAAGACAAGCATAAAAACCATATGAGTAATCCAACATTCACAGTGGTAGTACAGCTGTGCAGGAAAAGCAGTAAGAGTTCTCATTTCACTTATAAAGAAACTGCCAAAGGCTCATTAAAAGAGATCCCAGAGGATATTAGAGGCCCTGTGCCCCCTTGGCTGTCCTGTCAGCTCATCTACTCCATCTGCTGAAAGAGTGTCTGTAGTCTGTTCTGTCAAAGGGTGCAATCTAAGAGTGCCTATTTACAGGACCTATAAAAATTTGACAAAGAATAAGTTTATAAATTGGAAATTTAACCCAAATCTGGTTGCACATACACTTTATAGGAAGAATTACAGAAGTTTACCTGAAAAACTAGACTAGAGGCAGGGTGGTCATGGGGTGCCTTCTGCTCTTCTGTTACAGGACCTAGGTGGGCTTTCTTGTCCACTGTGACGTGAAACATTCAGTTGATATATTAAAGCAGTGGAAATCTATACCTTGCATCAAAAACACATTTTTTATTTCAGTATATTTCCTTTTTAATCCATAAAGCATAAGAATTTTGGTTCAATCAAGACATTAAAAAATTTTCAAGTGAAAGATATTTTCCAGATATTTGCTATATTGGCCAAAAATGTAGTGGTCTTTTAATTCATTAGTTTATTGAACTTTAAAATCAAGACACCAAAAATTTTGTAAAACTTTAGCCCAAAAAATAGATAATTTACCCCATTTAGTACAAATTTTACATATGCTAGAGTGGGTAGAATAGTGCTATATAGATGTCTGGTTTTTTGCCTTTTGTCATAGCACATAGCTGCTATAGGAGATGATATAAGGTTTGCCATAGATTTACATCCAAAAATTAGAACCTGACACAGAAAATGGTAATGGAAGAAAAAAAAATTAATTAAATTATTGAGAAAGACCTCTAACAAAAGTCAATATCACAACTCTTGCTCTAAGTCTTAAGAGATGCAGTGAAAGTTAATCAATAAGGAAGACACTAGGAAACTGCAGCAAGTCTCTCTTTAATAAGACTTTTACAGCTTCTTTGCATGTGAAATCAAAATTCTTGTTACTTCAGTGGCTGCAATATATTGTGGTTGTATTATAATAGGTTATATATACTACAGATTAGATTTTGTGTAGCTCAAGTTCTTGTGCAAAGCTTCATATCATTGGGGCATCTTCTTGCATATTTAGAATTTGTAAATTGATGAGCAGAATTAATTCAGAGCAGTTACAGAAAAACACTAGCTGGAGAAATCAGTTGCCTACTGGTAGTGGCCGTGGGATTAAAAGAAAATTACTTAGTGTGAAAACCAACTGACAATTTGTAGAAATTTAAACCAAAATTATTTCTTTTTATTAGTGGGTTGATATTTCCTTACATAATATATACCCACTTATTCCAGTACTAAGTGAAATCTAATGCATTAATGTTTTCTCTCTTCGGTGATAGACTGCTGGGCCAGAGCACCAGTGACTTGAGCCATTTGCTGGCCTTTCCTGCAGCTCACTGGCATGGATAGATTGACTGGTTCATGTGCCCTAACAAAACTCTTCCTCCCGAATGGGAAACTTTCAAGTGGTTGTGAAGCATGGCTGGAAAATAAATGTGAACAAAACTCAGTCTTATCACCGGATAAGAAGAATGCTGGAGAAGTCCACAGTGATAAATTCAATTTGAAAAATTACTGCACTGTAAATGCATAATATTATTTTCATGACTCAAAATAAATGTCAGAGGTGACTCAGTCATTCCATATCTCCCTATCTCTGCTGCTGCAGCTACATGGTTTGAGAGAGGCTGGATGCTGAAATGTCAGGGGGAATATCAGGTAAGAAGTCTGTGCCTTCTGTTTTGTTCAGCAGTTATCCTGCCTTTTTATTTCAAAGTTTCTAGTAAAGCACGTTCAGTTAGGATTAATGGGCTTTTAAGTACTAATATATGGAATCCAAGATAAGCTGCATAAGGCCAGAGAAAGGTCTTTACCTCTAAAACTCAAAGGTCTGTTGAACACTAACTGCTCCCTTTGCTGCTGATCAGAGGAGAATGAAATTTGCCTTAAATGGGAAAAGCCTTTTTAATTCTGTATCAGCCTGTGCCTGTGGTAAGAGTTAGGCTGAGCTGACATTGCTAGAGATGTAACAGCTATTTGGTCACCTCTCAAGGACACTGGAAGACACTGATGTCTGGGCAGCTGTTCCTGAAGTGTTTCTCTAATAATCTGCGTGAGTGAATGATCCACCCCATGGAAGGGCTGTGTTCTGCTCACTCACAACTAGTCCCACATATTGGCACATAAATATTGCTCTGAGATTTTCATCTTGGTTCAGTGTTTCTCTTCCCAAGAGCTAGATATTGATTGACATTGGAAGATATGCAAATATTTTACTTCAAGAAACTTTATAAGACTAGTTCATTACTGCTGTTAACATTCTCTTCTGGAATAAAAATCCAAGCTCTTTTTCCAACTTTAGTAAAATCAGGTGTCTTTCATAGCATGCGTCAAATACTGTAAGGTCATGTTGAAAAATATTTCTCTGATAAAACTTCACAGTTCCATTCCCAGTTCACTGACAATATTCAATACATTGTGGAATAACTTTCTGAGAGGAAAAGTAGTTGTGACTAAAGTAGTTGTCACATGAAGATGAAATTTTGCTGTGTTGCAGGATATTGCCCTTCTGCTGGACCTTATAATAAGAATAGAAAACACATTAAAAAAAGCAGTAAGTTAAGATAATGCAACTTTACAGGATTTGTTTCCAAGAACATCAGCAGTTCCCATTAATTTTAGTAAGCATTAATACCTCTCAGATATTCAGACTTTTTGAGAGGGCAGATTTCCCAAGTGATACGAGTTGGATTTTTTCCCACAAAATCAATTAATGGATTCTATCTACTTTGGTCAGTATAAAATATTTCAGATTCGTAGTGTTAATTTAACTTTTAGAAGAGATACATTTCATGCTTTTGACTTTGAGATTAAATTTAAATCAACCTTAGACCAATTATAATGTCTATACAACCTCATATTGCCACATACTGTTTTGGCTTTTGTTATTACAAAGACTGTACACATGCAAGAATTGCTAGCTTAACACCTTTGACTTCTAGACAGCTCTTGATAATGGCAATCTATACCCATGGCTATACTGAGTCTCCAACCCACAGGACTGAAGAGCAGCAGAATGATCCTCTGCATGACAGTGTTTTACCACTCCAATCATATAAGTATGAACTAGAGGTTGTACTAGTTTATGTTGCCACCATAAGCTGAACTGGAAACCAATGTAAACAAGACAATTGGAAATAAATGACTCAGCAGAAAAAGCTCATGGCTACACCAAATTCAAGCCAAAATATGTGTTTAACAGTGTTCACAAAAAGATCAGATGCAGCAGCCATAAGTGTGGCATTTGTTAGTTATGACAGAAAGATGTTTTCTGCACAGTGTAAGCACATATGTTCAAAGCAGAGTGATGAGTGGAATTAAATTCCATTGAGTTTCATGCATAAAAAGTGGTCTGAGATTATAAACATTATGTGTGTGCCTGTATTCTCTGCCTGTGCTCATCTCCTTCTGGGAATTCCCTCGAGGAATAACATGGCTACATCCAGGTAGGTAACGTGTGTACAAACACTAGGTCAGTCAACTTTTGTGCAGAAGATTTCTCTCCACCCTGTGGAATATTTTGGCAGTGTTTCATGCAAGGAGATCAGCAGAAACGGTCACAGGAAAAAATAAACTTAGACATTCAGGAAATGGAGTCCAAAATCAAGAGAATTAAATTAACAAAGAAAATACAAGTTTTCCACTAGGAAGGAGAAAAAAAATATACAAACACAAAAGATAAGACTATAAAACAGAGAAACTAAGGGATCTGGACCTTAAAGCAGATAGGTAGCAAGTGTAACAGTTAATGTTAGAATGCTATTGCCAAAAAGTAAAAGTCTCATTCTAGCTGAATAAAAATCTCAAATTGGGATAGATTGTGAAAGAGAGAACATAAAAATTCCTTAGAAACAGGTTAGACAACTGTTATAATAAGCATCTAACTCTAGAAACTTAAAAATATGTAAATTAATGATGCATCCTAGAGTAAACAAATACATAAAAGTTATTGAATAGATTTATTTCTATAAAAATATAAAGATTTAAAAAGAAAAAACAGGGAAAAAAGTTGGAAGAGATAGCAACCTAGTGTGTAAAAAGCAGGTGTCAGTCATTCCTTAAAGATTTTAGGGAAGAAATTGATCTAAGTCCAATAATAGTTTGATCTAAGTTTAATAAAAATTCAATCTAGGAATTAGGAAAAGCTTTCATTTAGGTTTCTAAGACCATGTATCAAGCTACCTGGAGTTACCTTCCCTGGACCATTCAAACACCAGTATTTGTCCTGGAAAGATATATATAAATGTATATACATTCTTAGCAGGTTTGTAGCATTTCTCATATGCATAGCAGTTTAAGTTATCAGGCTTTTTTAGTTCTTTTTTAGCCATATAAGACACATAAATTAGTATGTGTACACTTTTATGGATTGTGTACATCTTTGAAAAAGTGTGTACATTTTTATGGAGTCTAAAGCTAAATTGTTAATTTAAAGTATATACACTTCTTTACTAAAGAAAGTGAAAAAAACATAGCAGGGGTGTAAAACTGGAATGGCAGCCAATTGTGAGCAAATTAACACCTCTTTTCCCTCTTATGGACTGCATCAGGCATAAATCCACTGTAGTTTAGAGGCTAAAGATCCAAATGAATGACTGGCAAAATTTAAGACTTCATTGAAGTGGGTTTGGTAACACTTAAACACAGGACTTTAACCTGACTTGCCTTCTGTAGCTGTTTCCTTATTTCTCGGTCTGAGTGCATTTTGTGAGATTTGCATGTAGAAAAACAGCATGTAGGGATGAAAGATAAAATGACACCAGCAACAAAGGCATTGCAAAATAATTAAAATGTTCTGCCCTTGCTGCTACTGCTGTGAAGTGTCTGAATTGTATGATTCAAAATCAGAACCATTATCAGATGTGAATAGGA
Organism: Leptocoma aspasia; assembly: GCA_013399835.1. NCBI lineage: Eukaryota > Metazoa > Chordata > Aves > Passeriformes > Nectariniidae > Leptocoma > Leptocoma aspasia. The sequence continues at coordinate 476,978 of VXAX01003848.1, forward strand.
GGCATAATTTCAGCCAATAAGACAAAAATAATGTCTTTGAGATGACTGAACATTGCAATTAAGGAAGCCATACAGAGAGTAGAATTCTCAGAGGATTAGCTAGCAGAGTTGTTCAAAAGGTGATAGTTTTGAATCTCTAAATCTGTTCCTTTCTTTAATAGCATTTTGGTTTTGGGGTAGCTTATTCTGGCAAACCTCAAATAAAAACCATAGCCAGACAACCTCAAAAAAACCCAAAACAAACCCAAAAACAAAGAATTCAAGACAAAACCCCAAACCACCCTACAAAAACAAGAATATGAAACTGAAACTGTTCCTGTTGCTTATACTTGATATCTATTCCACACCAAGGGAATCCACTGGTTTAGGTTTAGGTTTGGTTTTGTTTTTTGGGGTTTTTTTCCTGCAGCTGAATGCAAATAAACTTGAAAAAGCATCACTAACCAAAATAACGACAACATATGTATTCATGTGTGCCAATGTCAAAACTAGATCTAACACTACTTAAGACTCTGTTAAAGTTTTGTTATGAATCCAGCCTAAATTTCTCAGCATGATGAGCTTTCACTCCTGCTCTTTCTGCTGAGTGCAGAGCATTACTGACATGAGCAAAAGTGAACTTTGCTGGGCCCCTTATCACCTATCAAGGCTGAAAACACTTTTCAGAATATGATTGAAAGGCTTGTTGATCCTGCACAGTTCCTCATGTTGAACTCTTGTCATGGATGAGATGAACTGAATAAAATCCTGTATGGATTTGAATACTGGGATTTACTTAAGACCTTTCAAACTTATAGCTTTTACCCTTTTTGATTATTTCACACACTCACAGATTTTCCAAAGCCACATTCACTCAAGCCTTCACTTTCCATTGCTGGGAAAGCTGGGCACAGTCCTGTCAGCTATGTGCCACAAAGTTTTTCCAGCTTATTTTTACATTTTACAGCTTGTTTTTCTCCATTTGAACACTCTGTTTGCAGATGCACAATGTATCCAAAGCGGTGGTTCTGCCTCATGTCTGGTATTAACCACGATTCAGTGTGTGTCTCTTCTTTTAGTTCCAGGTCTTGCCAAAATTCACAACCAGTCTGTACCTGCTGCAGGTAGCAGTAGGGTTATGCTTGGGAGGTCAAAGGTTCTGTTTCAGTCATTCACATATAAATACAATTATCTGCCACTAATCAGTATTCACCATCTAAAGCATTTCTCACCTCCCCCAACCCACACACCATGCCCCTCCTCCGACCCCAATTCCCTTCTTCTTTTGAGCTTTTGGGCCCTTTCAACATCTTGAGTTGCATTTTCTTCTCAGGGAAATCCAGGGGTGGAGTGGGGTGCCTGGTTTCACCCCAGAACCGAGGCTGGGGGAAGTCACTTGCATCCCTTAAGCAATCCCTTACAGGACATTGCTTGTTCCTAATGACGGTCCAGAAAAGTTTTCTTTCCCATGGATTCTGTAGAGTGACTGAGGAAATGAGCTAGGCTGAACTTAGCTTTTGTGAATACTCTTTCCTATGTCACTTACACTAGTGACCTCAATGGTTCTGACAAAAATTATGATCCATTAGGCATCTATGGATTTTTTTCTAAATTTAAGTCTGTTTCCAATCTGAGTCCTTACTGCCTAAGCACTTTTGAAAATGCTACAAGTCAAAACAATTTGTAAAGAACTGTACAGAAACAGTCCCATTTAAATATGTCCAGGGAAATTAAGGCTTAAAAAATCCAAATATTAAACACTTTCAAATATATCTTTAACTATTGTATGGTCCTACTTCTTTCCCTTGTAAGTGGTATTTCGTTTTCTACTTGTATGTTCCACCCACGAGCAGCAATACTAAGAAATTCTTGATGTGGTTGTACTTCCAGACTATCTTATCTTAAATGATTTACTCTTCATCCCTGAAAAATATATATGTATCTTAATCGACAAACTTATTGGCAGGTGTGCATGAAGTTGAATTTATGCAAGAACATTTGCCTGAAGAGGACATTAGAGGTAAATTCCAGGTGTGATCTATCTGGGTTTTCTCATGTTTTAGTGTGCCTTGACCTGCTCATCTCTTTTAATGTCTTCAGGCACCCCTGGGAAACTGCAAAGAGCTCTGACAGGCTGGTCTTCCCTGATAAAAGACAGCAAGAGAACATTCAATTTCAAAGGTTTGCTCCTAAAGGACAGCGCTTGTTGCAAGGTGGCTACAATAAAAAATAAAACTATTTTTGCTGGACCAGATTTTGCTGCCAGTTAAAGAGTCCTGCAATTTCAGGAACAGCTGAGATTTGCACCTCTGCAACTGATAGGAAACCAGCTTTTTATGTATTAAGGCAGAAGAAGAAATTTCCGTTACAGGTTTTTTTTCCTCTATATTTTTTTCCCTTTTCAAACTCTTCTCCTTCAGTTTCTTGGAAGAACTTGAAGCTGTTACTTTTCAAGCTGAAAATTCCACACTTCAGAGACCTAGATGCCCAATATTGTAGCTCTTGAGCCTGCATTATCTCTGTGTATCAGAGTGCATCAAGTGTTTATCTCTGCTGTTCTGGTTTGAGAAGATTGGTGCTTTCCTGTTCCTTCATAAATTGTTTCTCAAGTGTGAAGAAAAAGTGAAAGTCTCTCCAAAGTGGATTTCAATGAATTAATTTATTTTTGTAGAAAGGTAAGAAAAATATTTGGGAACTACTGCAACATTTCTATTAAGTAATATTTTATATAACATTTTAAGCACTTTAACCATTCAGCTACTGAAGCCCACTACACTGTATGTTGCTTTTACAGGTATCAAACAGATCAAAAGCCATAGAAATCACTGATATGAAAACTGTGTTTCTTAAAAACTGTGTTTCTTAAAAATCAACAAATGGCTGTGTTGCAGGTGTGCTGTCACTGCACCTGAGGACACAGGGCAGCCAATCCAGTATCCAGAGCTGTTCCTCTCTGCTTCTTGTATTCACATGCTCTCTTTTGTCTCAGATCTCTTTGGGGAGCAATTTTTAATAGATGTAATCTTAATATGCCAACTAGAGCTTAACTACTTAGCTAGTAACCCTCAGACATTGCTACAACTGCAGAAAATTGAGATGTTAAAATAGCAATAGTAGTGAGTCATTCCTGTGTGTGTTCTTCATGTGAGACAGACATCACAGGGTGGTGATGTCCTCTGTGCCAAGACACTGAGGTCCTGTGGCCTATGTGTGTTTGTGAGAAAGTTTCACTGCACTTTGAATGTACTCTGGGGGTAGTTAATTGCCTCCTTCCTGAATTGCACCTAGAAGCTCTCTGGAAAGGAACTACACTGGACCTTTAGTGCTTCACATCACTAAATCCCCAATCCGAGCATAGCTCTTGTAAGTGCTTTCAAATGAGTGAAGTGCAAAACTCTTGAGTTTATTTTTAGAGCACCTATGAAGTGGAATGAGCTTGGAATAGCTCCAGGCATATGCACTCTAGGACAATTTGAATGTGTTCAGACAAGGTGCCCATATCCAGAGGGACACAATTACAGACTCAGCCATGTATAGGTGTTGCTATTAGCATATTATGCTGTTAAACCATGAATTCTCCCACTGAGCCTCGCTGCCACTAAGGGGATGTGCTTTCTGAAGTGCTATAAATACAAATGAATTTTTGTGCTTGCTAAGGTCATAAATGGAAGCACAGTTTTATTTAAGTACACTAATGTGCACAAAGTTTCTTCAGCTTCTGTATTATTTTCATATTCGTATTTGCAATTTTAGGCTATACTGCTGTACGGTTTTTAGGATTCCAGTCAAGACCTTTTAAAAACAGCTGACTGTAGGATATAATAAGAATTCAAAAGGCATTGTACTGTTTAGAGTGACTTGATTTTCCTGTATTTATCATTCTTTTGTTATTTTGGCATTGTTTTTCTGTTATTAGCCTGAAACAAATCACTATTTGTTTGCCAACTATGTAATAAATATTAAGGTCTTTTTATTAATAAAATAAAGGTAATATTAATTAAGAATTTACAATATAAAACCTAACCTTAGTAAGCATACAAAAATTATAGTAAAAACATTGAAATACTTTTCTAATTTATTTCAGCGAAGTGCCTAAACTTGATTGATAAAACCAGAAGCTTCACTGAAAATGTATATGTCTGTAATGAATTGTTCAGAAATATCTAAGCCACTCCTCAAAAAGGAAAAATACTTTCTTCTCTGGATGGGATCCTGTGTACTGCAAGGTCATTTAAGCTGGCTCAGATCTTGCCATAAATGTGTCAAGAACCACATACAACAAGTAATAATCATAATAAGGCCACTTGACAAAAATGATTGCCTGTATGTTGCAAATTAAAGTCTTTCCTGGGAGCTATATGAAATATATAGTGACAGCAAATAGATGTAATTCTTCAGTTCCTTGCTTGGAACCAGCCAGTGCTTATGTTCACACAGAGAGAAAAAAAATACCCATAGCAGCTATTCAATGTTGAAGCTTATAAAGTGAACTGTCACTCTCACAGGTGCACAGGGATATTAGTGAGGCTCTGCTCCTCCCGAGGGCTCCAGAAGTAATTGGTCATTTTTCTCCTTTCTGTGTCCAGCAACACAGAAGTAACTCGATCTGTGCCTGAAAGAGGAAGGATTTTTTGCAGAGATAACCCTGAACCGGGTAGAGGGGAGCTGAGCAGACACTGCAGTGACATTCTGGATCCTCGTGGGGGTTTTGAGCACTTCCTCTCCTGCTGTCCCAGGCAGCCAGGCTGATACCAGCAAAGGTAGCATCCTCTTCTCTGCAACCATGAATGTTCTTGTGGCTGCAGTCTACTTTCTATAGCTTCATGCCTAAAACCAATGTAATACCTGCTTCAGTTGACAGGGCCACATCTGACAAATCTTACCTGCCCTGCATCTACCCTTCCCACCTGACCCATCCTGTGATTCTGAATATCAAATAATAACTACATACACATAAACTGTGTGATCCTTTTCAACATTTTCTGCTTCTTTCCACAGTCTTCACACTGGCATTTGGAATCTTGTTTTTAAGCATGTTTCCTACAGCCTGTCTTGAAAAACTTCACTAACTTAGGACTTTCACAGTTGAAGATTGCCGAATTTAAAGATTTTGCTATTTTTGCGTCTCTGTGTACTAACTACCAAGATGTTCAGGTCAAATGGTGGATTTGGAAGTACATGTTGATTCCTTTAGCTTGGGTGTTGAATAAATGCTCCCCAGAGGTGCTTTCTGACCCCAAACCTTCTGTGATCAAATCTGGTATTTATTGAAGAAAACTTGTGCAACTCAAATAAGGTATTTTTTTAAATACATTTAAATTTTTTTCAGAAATAAATTTTTCCTTCTAGGTTAGGACTATTTTAATCTATGTCCATGATTTTAGTTCTCAAAACACCAGTATGAAAAAAGTAAATTTCATAACTGTGCTTTGGTGGTGGCTAAGGCACAAGAATAAATACATTCTTACATGCACATGAGAGGACGAAGATGATGTTTAATGAGTTATTTATGGTTTTGAAATATCCTCTCAAATACTGAAACTAATGTGACTTTAATGAGCCACGTGCAATCGGTAGCTTTTGCTTTGTTGAATATTTCCCTCAGGGTAAACTGAGTCATTAATAATAATTAGGAATTGAGTAGCCAGTTACAGGGTTGAGTAGGAAGTGAGGTAAAAACCATGCTGTCTGGAGGCAAAATATCTACACATACACAGCGAGGGAGTTTGAGGTCATTAAAAGCTGTGGGTTGGGATTAGTGGGCTCCATCATGTGTATTATCTACCTAGCTCACGCAATTGAAATTTCTGATTAATCATAAATGAAGTATCTGTAAATAGAATAATTCAGCATGAGGTAAACCACCGGATTTTAATTTCCAGTGGATGGAAATTGTAGCAGTAGATGGTAGATGGATTTAAATTTAGATTATATACAGAATTAGATAAGGATAAATATAAATCAATAGGAAGACTGACTGCATTTCCTTCTTTTTAAATCTGCCTGGCACTTGCTTCATTCACTGTGAAGCTTTTTGTTAAGGGAATGTCTTCATGTACTTCACCTTTTCAAGATTTTTCTACTTTTACAGATTTCACTATGAAAACTGAAAATTTTTGCACTCTCTTTTCTTTGCCTTGGGAAACAACACCTCTCACTAGACCAAGCTGCTCAAAGCCCCATCCAACCTGGCCTTGAACACTTTCAGGGTTGGGGCACCCACAACTTCTCTAGGCAAACTGCTCCACCACCACCCTCACAGCAAAGAATTGCTCCCCAAGATCTGACCTAAATCTCCCTTTCAGTTTGAAGCTATTCCTACTTGTCTTACCATTACAGATCCTGATGAAAAGTCCCTCTCCAACTTCCTTGCAGGTCCCTTCAGATACTGGAAGTTTGCTATGAGGTCTCCACACAACCTTCTCTTCTCCAGGTTGAACAACTTTCTCAGTTTGACTTCATAAGGGAGGTGCTGCAGTCCCCTTATCAACTTGGTGGCCTCCTCTGGACTTGCTCCAACAGTTCCATGTCCTTATTGTTTTGGTGGCCCCAGAGCTGGATGAAATACTCCAGGTGGGGTCTCACAAGAGCAAAGGGGGGCAGAATTCCCTCCCTTGACCTTCTGACTGTGCTCCTTTGGATGCAGCCCAGATTCCAGTGGCTTGCTGTGCGCACAGTGCTGCCTCTTGCTGAGTTTTTCATCACTCTCAAGCCCTTTTCCACAGGGCTGCTCTCAATCACTTCTCCACCCAGCCTGCTGGTGTGTCTGTAATTGTCCCAAGCCAGGTGCATGGTCATGTAAAATTGAAAGTACTATAGTGTATTTTTTCCAGAGAATTCTTCTTCTCCAGACCATCTTTAAGTAGGCAGGGTATTAAGAACCTGACCAGATTGTGCCAAACCCTATGTCTGTAAAGCATTCAGGTACTTCTTTGGAGAGTGGCTTAGACCATGAGAAAAGTAATTATTCTGCCTTTAGAGCAGATTTAGCTTTCCCATAGTAAATAAATGCTCGGGCCACACAGGGGAAAAAGAAAAACTTGAGTAGCTGCTCATTAAGTAATCATCATCCATTCCATCCACTAAATGATATGAGAATGTGATGGAAAATTGTGCAAATTCATAGAATTTCATATAATATGTAATACATATCCACCAGAGGGCAAATTATGGTAACATTTGAATTATTCTGTTCAGCAATTTTATACTTCGCTTTCTGTTTCTTAAAACATTATATCTGATAGCTATTAATGAGTAGTTTTTTCCCTCAGGAGTTTTGCTGATGTTTATTTATAAGTTGCCATATTCTGCGTGATTGCTCAATTTTTTAGCTTGGATTTCATATAATTTGTGTACTAGTGCTTGGACAGCTTGGGGCCAAGGAGACAGTTAAGGCCGAAATCCAATCTGTTTCATTCCTTAATTGCTGGATTCTCATAGAACATAGCATCTAGAAGCTGGACTGTGATTAATCCTAAGCCACCATAGCATGAGTCAACAATATGTCAGCCTCTGAGGTCCAACACAGGAAAATAACCCCAGCTGACTAGGGAGATCCACAGGTAAATTAACATACCTTTTATAGTGTCTGCAGTAACTCACCGGCTTTGAAAAGTTCCTGCAGCCTACAGGATTAATTAGGGATCCTCCTTGCCTCTGCACCACCTTTCTTCATCTGCTAGACAACCATTGGAGTTCAAATGCCTTGATGCACCCACTGCTCTGAGACAGATGAAAACCACTGTAGCTTCTCTAATTGCCTGATTTTTCTGTTTAGTAAATACCTAATAATCTCTCGAGTGAGCTCTTAATGGTGGCTTAGATGACAAAACTGATATTTCTAATGGCAACAATTTGAGTATACCTCATTTAAACTGGTTATTTTAGAATGAAAAACCAAACAAGAATATGATTTGCCAAATATAAAGCGAACAATTTCAGCAACGGTAGTTAATTGCCACTGCATGGCATCTTTCAGCAAAGGATCTCCAAGGAAATTATAAATATTAATTGCTAAAATTAAACTAAACCAAGTCGTACCAGACAGGCCAAAGACATACGAAATTTTTATCTCTTTCATTCAAATTATACCACTTTCACAGCACCTAAAATATAAGGTTCCTTTCTATTTTGAAGCTACAATGTAAACTCATTGTCTCAGAGAAATGAGATCTGCATTATTTATTTGTCCAGGTTTGGTATTTTGACATGAACATACTCCTCATAAACTTTCATAAGAATTTTGAAAGTTATAAAACATGGTATTGTTTGTCCTCTATGACAACTAGCAGGAGGTAATGAATAGAGGGAGTGCCAGGCAGGCAACCACAGTGTGGTATCAGTTTTACAGCTCAAACTATCAATGAACACAACTTGGTGAGATTTCATTTTCAGGGGCAAGTGTAACATTTTTTCCTTGTTGTAGAGTCTCTGTACAGTAATATTTCCTGAAAGGTTAATTTTTTACATGGAGTAAAAAAAAAAAAAGTAGCAGCCATGAAAATGAAAAATAAGACATCAAGTGTCTTGCTAAAATAGTTGAGGTGTCATTTTATGAGCCACCCATTGTCCAAATTAACATGTGTTAGGAATAGGCTTACATTAAAGAATCTGCTTAAAAGCTGACATTTTCTTTCCCCTGAATCGAGGTTTGATTTAATAGATCTAGCAGAGAACTCTGCTCTTTGTGTCTCTTTAAATGGCTGTACACATAATATCGGTGTGTCTGAAAACAGAGGCTTTCCTTTGTAGAGTAAGGGTAAATTTTCCCTGGCATCACATTATTTTGAATATATCAATAAGCAAATCCACTATTCCGAAACATAACTAAATAGGCAATATTTAAATCAGTCTACATAAGATAGAAAATGAAATCTAAATTTTAGAAAAGATTGCTTATGAAATGTTTCTATTTGAAACTTACTGCTCTATCTTAGCAAATTCTTCACTACCTTTGTAAAACAAAAAAGCTCCTTCCACAGTGTCATGCCTTGAAGCATTTTCTTTCACAACAGTATTAATGGACTGATATTTGTAAGTGTATTGCTGCGGTTTCTAATTAATTTACTTCAGTCAGGGCTGAGCCTCTTTTCTATCAGCTATTGTAAATACATGCACAAGTGTTCTTTCTGTCCTTGACTTATTAGGAACCTGAAGCATATAAAAAAAATGTAGTATTCAATAGTTATCATTTAAACTTTTTGAGTCCATTCCAGTGTACCCTAGTGCCTCATTAAAAAGCTCTAAAATATTGTTGATATCTTTGATGATGGCCGTTGTGACAGACTGTTCAGACAACATTTGAAAAATACTGCTGAAAAGTGCATGGAGCAAGAGGTTATGTTTAGAATGATAGCTTGTGGATATAGCAAATATAAAGAAAAACATCTTTCAGTCACTTTAGATGTGTATTAGTATAAAAGAAGCGTTCATATAGTGCTGCAAGTTATAGGCTACTAAGAAAGAAAGCTAACAAAAATATATAAAAAATAACAGTAGTTACAAAAAGGATTTCTCTGACCACTGGAAGACTACAGTGCTAACTATTAAACCTCATGAATGCAAGTAAACAATAGAATTTAGATTACTTTCAGCAAGTAGAAGACAGTTTTCAAAAACAGTACTGTCACTGCAAACTCAAAAGCAACAGGTAATTAGGGAAAAGAGCTGAAAGCTCCCTGCTTTAAAATCATGTTTTTAACTTCAAAGCATCACAGAGTCAGCTTTTACACAGAGTCAGCTTTTACACAGAGACAGAACTCATTTCAGTGTTAGCTTACAGAACTACATTGTAAGTAGTTTTCTTGGAAAATACACTTTTAAGTGTTTTAAGTTTAATGTATACCTTTTGGTATAAGTTGCAATTCCAGCACACTGTACTCTGCAAGGGTGCAAATACATGAAAACATTTTTCCCCTTACATAAGAAAGAAATAAAATACTTAGTAAATCAAAAAAATCACAGAATAGAAAAAATATTATTTTAAAATATAATTTTTCTGTATTTTAACTTGTGCCCATACTACCTACCTGTACTGTTCCTGGGCACTAATAAGAGTCTGGCTGTGCCATCCTTCTTACCCTACTCCAGGCAGGTATTTACACACTTTGGTAAGATCCACTAAACCTCCTGAGTCCTTTCTTTTTGAGCTGAGAAGCCAGAGTTTGCTCAGCATCCCTTCATATGTCAAAATCTCTGAATCACTTAATCACTCTCAGGGCCCTTCACTGAACTCACTCCGACGTGTCCGTGCCTCTTGACCCCTGGGAGTCACGACTGATGATTCATCTTCACTTGGTCTTTGAGCCACTGATCACAACATTAACTGCATCCTTCTATAATACAGTGTAGAATTCACACATTAGATTATAAATGTCTATAGCAATTACTAATTCTTGTTTTCAATTTAAAATGGCCTCATTGTTCTATGCTGCAACACAGCCCCTTTCACTCTGAATTATGTGTTTCATATATGAACAAATGAAAACATAAATCTCATTTTTAATTTTCCTTGGACAGTTTTCCAAACATATTTTTCTTTTATTTAATAACAAATTGCACTTTGGAATGTTCTTTCCTAGGGTGTTTGTCCGCGAATGTTTATTTCAGATGAGGCATGCATTTTCGAGTAGAATTTCTAATTCTCCTCACATCTGTACACATCACAGAGTAATCTGAGCACACAACATGGATTTTTCATGCAGGAAGCAGGACTGGAAGATGTTGTCCAGTAGCACATCAATTGTGCTTCAGTTGCTAAAGGCATTGAGTTAAAGAGCTTTGATCACATGCAGTCCGAAATAAAACACCATAAAACACATAGAGTTCATGCTATGTTGATATCAAATAACATCAAAGTGAATAAGGCCTAATCAAGAATAATGTTTGATGCTCCCTGAAAAAAAAGGTGCTACATAATCTCTATGGAGAGTTTAAATACAATACAAAGAAATTGCTTGCACATATGATGTAGGATGATGGCATTCTGTAGGTCCCAGTTTAAATCTAAAATTAACACAAAAAGGCTGGAAATTTTTGTTAAGTCAAAATGGATGACTTCAAGTAACTTGTAATTAAATCTATTGATTATTTGAATGAAGACAAATAATGTGATAACAGTTATATTTAGGGGAAAAAATCAGATTAGGAAATACGCTTGAAAAATAATTTTAAAAATGAGAAGATATTCTGAACAACTTTTAAGACAGAACATTTTGCTAAAGTTCTCTGGAATTCTCCAAAACCCTTTGTAGGAAGCATTGGGGTCTTTGTGGTTTACAACTACAATTTAGAAAGTTTTAGGAAATGTGAGTCCTTTCTGAACTGGCATTAAGACAATTACTTTGAATTTGGTACATTTTGGAAATGGAATTAAGCTGGTCTCTGTACATCTGCAGATCCCAAAGAAAGAGGACGATGAACTGCACACACCCTGTGTCTTACAGCAGGACTCTTACACTGTGTGTGTGGCATGGGGTTCTCAAAGGCACTTAGTGTAATGAAGTTCCTTTGAAGCTCACTGGGATATGGTCATTACACTTGGAAAATCCTTTTAAAATCCTTTAGCCTCAAGTCCCTCTTTTACTTGTTTCATATTCATTCATCATATAAATGATTACCTGAAGTGATCTTCAGGCCAAATGATACCATTCACATTTTGAGTGAGTAGTCCTATACTCTTTCACTTGATACACTCACTTCAAATGAACTGCTTGACATGTAAGGTACCAGAGGAAGCTTGACAAAACCTGACCAAAGTACAAATTTTTTGATTGTCTTCAATAGGCATTAAATGAAGCTGACTGAAAGTAGGTATCAAAACCAAGTTCTGTGAAACAGTTTTGATTACCCACGTGGAAAACAGGGTATAGTTTTGAGCATGAGTCAAGGGCCTGACTATGTCTTTCATAGGTGTGCCAAAGTCCACCTTAGAATGGTTGAGATTTTTAACACCATGACTCTACTTGAAAGTCAAACCTTACTGTAAAATATCTTTTTTTTATTCCATAAGTATGGAAAGCACTTTAGCAACATCGGTGTCCCAAGGGAAAAAATATTTTTCTCACTCTTAAAAAATATCTGTTTAAATAATTATTAAAATTTTAGCATTTTGGAGACTTTAAAAGTGATCTATTTCAGCAATTGTAGGACATTTTTCTTAATTCTTAACTTCAACTTCAGTCTTTGCTACATTAAGTAAAATGTTTTTCCATCTCTGTGTAAATGAAGAAATTTTATTCTCTTTCTCTGTATTTTATATGAATCTTTTATATTCACTTATATCTTTGTATTATCACCTATATCCTTTATCTTATTTTCTTTAGTCCAAATAACCCTGGTTTTCTCAATTTTTTCTCGTAGCATTCCATTTCTTTTAGACAACCTGAGCATCTATATTGCTTCCATCTCATCTATTCTCATCTGATCACATAAATTGTAAAATATAGTGATCAAAACTAGGAATAGTATTCTGGCTTAGGATCCTTGAGTACAACATCAGATTATTTATTTTCTTTTACTTCAGGTGTTCTGCTCAAACATGCCAAAATGGTGTTTGAATGTTTGCAACAGTCAGAGGCAATTGGCTTAAGTTCACTTTGTGGTCACAATATAAGCCAAAAATTCTTTTGGAGGTATTGTTACCTGTTTATTCATTCTCCATCCCATATATATGAAAATAATTTTCTTGTCTATAGATAGAATTTCACATTTTCGTATTAAATGGAAATTTAACATTTCCATTTTAAATGATCTAGTGAAAAATGTCCCTTTTTACAGCAGGGGACTTGAAACTAGATGACCTCTAAATCCTCTTCCAACCCAATTTATTCTATGATTCTATGATTTTATGGTAAATTGCAACATATGTTATCTCGAAGCATTTAAATTTTTCTAGATAATTCTAATATGACATATGAAACAACAGGTTATATCATCTGAGCAATTAATTAAACTACCCTAATTTACATCAACTGAATTGTAGACGAACATTTGTGATACAACCCACGTGACAAAGTAGATATTTCTACACAGCCACTAAGAATAGCTTTGCAGTATGGTTGTGCACACACCTGCTAGGTTTTGTCTGGACTTTGTGGTCTTAACAAAGAGAGTTTGAAATCTTACTAGCATTATGTGTGTGCCTATGGGTTGTTTATTTACCTGTACTTTATGCTAATTTTAGAAGCAAATCAGATTGGCTGTCGGTGACTTTTTCCTGACAAATACATGCTGGCAGTTAATCATCTCCTGTTACAATCTCCACCGAGGCTGATTCCTACCTTGGGGGTAACGGTGTCCATCCCCACCAGACCTGTACAACACTTGGTGAAAACTTTCTGAGCTTTACTTCTCTCATGCTTAGTGCAGAAGGTGCTCTAGGAAGCTGGCTCAGCTCCACACAGGCTGTGCTCGTGCTGCAGCCCCACTGGGAATTTCCCTGGCTATCTCTGAGATACCCCCTCAGACATGGGACTGAACACCTAAACTAATGGACACCCTGTTGTACCTAGGTTTTTTTTTTTTCAGTTAAGTGCTGAGCTGGATGTTTCTGGTTCCAGGGAGATTAAATGAAGCAGATTTTCTGAGCTGACAAATAAAATCAACAAGTGTTCTATGGCATTGTTTTCTACCTTGCTCTTGCTCAGTGTCCCTCCACGGACATTTTGCTGGCTTGTTCCCAAACTCTACACAGAGAGATATATGGCAGCCTGAGAAGGTGATGAAGAGAGTGCATTGACAAGGTGCTTTAAAAGATAGTGGCCTTTTTTTTAAGTATAATAAGTTAATAGTCTTGCCTTGGGGATGTTACTTAGACAGAAAGCTTCACAGTCTTGTTTCCTTTGCTATTGTCCCCTTAGATCTCTGCTGCCTTACATGCACACACACACTCACAATCACACAAACATGCATATCTGCTACAATATTTTCTGTTGCACTCCCCACCAGCTACAAATACTAGATCTGTCACTGGTCTAGGTGATATTAACAGCTTGCAATTTTCTGTAACACTTCCTATTCCCAGGAGCTGAAAGTAAGCCAGTCAAACCCATAGCCTTGGTTTTCCAGGTTCCCCTTCTCACTACCACCCCTGCTTCTAAATACAATCAGATTAGTTGGATTTGGAAGCTCAGCCACCTATCTAAGTTCTTAGAGAAAATTTCCATATGTAAGTAGCCCTGGAAAATTCTATCAAATCTGGGCATTTAAAAAATAACGAAGTATTCTGATGCTCTTCCTTCTTCATTTCAGACAGGACCTGTACGTTTTTGTTGATGATGTTAGCCAGCTGATTGCAACTCCCCTTTTCAATGGCCAAAATAAGGCATTAAAGTATTAAAAAAAAAAAACCAAACAAAACCAAAGATCTCAGCATGATAGTTTGACAGATTTTTCATTCCACAGCAAAGTAACTGTCTTCTTTGTTTAACATTTTCATAGTAATGCAAGGCTTTCCTATTATGTTTTACATCCAGTGTTAAATAGATGAATTTTTGAGCTCTGACTCCCTGATTGTTCTTGTATTTTTAGTCTAAATATATTCACAACCATGACTCTATATATCCTTTTGCTTGAAGATTTTCCTCCCAAAAGCTTAAACCGCTCTCTGGAAGGTTTGTAGACAGCAATATTATCCTCTCTCAGCCTTTGTTTCACGAGACTAAATAGGTCACACACTACTAGCTCATGCTTTGATGACAGATATTGCATTTCCTCATTCATTTAAGTACCTTGTCTCAGCATCTGTTCCACTCAGAGCTTGCCTTTCTTTTTGCTCCCTTGCAATCTCAGTTTCCAGACCCACTGCTGTAGCTCAGACAGGAGCCCTCTTGACTTTTTCCTAAGACAGTTGATTATCTTTTGCATTTGCTTTTAGGCATGAATTATATCCATGCTCTTTGAATGTAATCCGTTTCATTTTTTTTCCAGGGAGGCTGTTTTAATGAGGAGGATGAGGAATATATCCACTTAGCAATCAGGATAAAATCAGATAACATTAAAAATTGATACAGTACAGATATACTTTTCTGACTGTTATATTTCACACCAAGGTGCTTTGACCTCGTTTCATTTAATTTTCCTATATAAATAATTTTGAGATGGCTGGTAAAAGCCAGTCCACATTCAGATTACTGTCTGCATCTTCAAAAGGAAACAGACTATCAGAAAATATATTTTCTTTTTCTTAAAACACAATCCCATGAAGTTTTCACATTTTCAGGCCCAGCTCTATCAGACTGTTAAAAAAAAATTATACTCACTCTCTGATCTTGATTTTTTCAGCTGAATACTGATGAATCTTATTTAGTTTTTAGTCACGTATTCAGTGTCATTTGACGTTTAAGTAATAACTTCACATTTAGACTCATTGTAATTTACATCCTTACATCACAATATTTTAATGGGTTTACTTCTGAGAGTAATGGTTGACCTTTAAATAAACAAGTATGATGTGATTGCAAGAATCAAAGTTCAATTTTATCGTTATGTTATGTATGGATAAATTGCACAAGGATATGATATGGTAAGCAACATTGGAAAGGGGCTGTATTTCATTTTGCTCCTTCAAAAGTTTAAAGATTCAAGCCCTGGCTCACATAATGGAAAATGTATCATTTTTACTTACACCCATATATATATAAAGTGCAAATTTCATTTATCTTCAGGAAAGCTTATATATTGCATATAATAAACAGGTTATAAAAATATACTTATTAATGAGGATGAGAAATTAATTGCATCATCTACTTTAATCATGCTTACTCTTTTCCTATAGTAGATTTTTTTTAACAGATGCATTACCTGGATATTTAGAAGGGTAATTCCAGAGTTTTGCCAATGAGTTCATTTTGTTTTCCACTAAAAAGAATTTCAGAATTTGAGATAGTGAGGTCTTTGGAGCTTGAAATCTGTTATATTATTTACTATTTCTTTTCTTTCTTTTGTCTTAGTGGGCTGAAAATATTTAGTAGAATGCTTAATAGAGTGAGGAATAAAATAAAATAAATCTATTATTCTATTCTAGCACCTACTCTCCTCAACTATTGACTCAGATTGCACTGGATTTATTTTTTGACCAAATCCATTCTCAGAGTATAAATTCACAGAGCATAAGAAATCCCTTCTCAATTTCACTTCCTCTTCTTGGAACCTGTGAGATTCCTGTACTCAGGATGGGCATAGATGCATGGTCAGCTGTTCATGCTTAATCTTGTGATGCACTGAACCAAAGGGGTATGAGCTGCTCAGTGAGCCCCTGATACCACATGTAAGCTCCCAGGATGTGCTCCTTATAAAAATGAACAGTAGAGAATGAAAAAAATTTGTATTTGAAAACATCCTTTAATTTTGAAACAACTCCTAGTATTTCATCTCATTGAGGCTGGACAGTGATGCCAGTCATTTAAGGGTACAGAAAGTCATTACATCCTTCCATGACTCCCGTGCTTGGGGCCTTCCACTCCTGGCTGAGGTATGGTGCCCACATTCCATATGTACCAGAGCCACAATGGAGTTTCATTCGTTAGAAGTGTCCAATATGTGCTCAATACACATAGGGAGTAAATCTGTCAGCTAAAGTATGAACAGGAAGAAACATCTTATCTCTGATAAAAAACTGACTTCTGGCTGTAACAGTACTTGAAGCGGCCGACAACAAATTAAACAGCAACTTTTTTTTTTTTTTTTCAAAAAAGAAGACAAAAACTTTTTTCAACTCACTTTTTCACATAGAAAATTTCTTCAAATCAGGCTGAATAACTGGAGTCTAGGAAAAAAAATCTCTAAGTATATAAAGAAAGCTTTGGTGAAGTGTCAGATACTATAATTAATCTAAGCTTTCAGAGAGGAACTGTGATGATATTCCCTGTCAAGTTCACATGAAGATCTCTTACCCAAAGAGATAAACTGTCTCTGCTTTCATTTAAAAAAACCTGTCATGATTTCATGAATCAAGAGAAGTTGGATGGACTGTTTCTTAGGAATCTTACAACTCCTCCAGCTAATCAATCGCTTCATGAAAAAATGAAAACATAAGCTCTTTTCACTTTTATTCGTCTTGAAAGAGGTTAATGGTGAAGCAATTTGACCATTGGTTTATACTGGCCCATCTCTAAAAAAGGAAAAACACTCAGTTTATATTACACTGCTGCTGGTTAACAGTAGTCAAAACGTCACTGACCCCACTGACAGACTGTCTGTCACTGTAAGAAGGCATGGTAATCCAAATAAATTACAACTATTAGACTAGCAGAATGAGTTCTCTGCTGAAAGCAAAACAGGTTACAAACAAGCATTCAAGAAGATCCGCATCAATATTAGTGAAATTTAAGTAATAACAACATTAATGTTAACACAGGAAAGTATTTGACACAAAAGTATCTGCTCTCAGAAAACAATTCCTCATAATAACTGTGAAAATCTAGCAGTCTAAATATGTCAGGTTAGTTATTTTAAATTAGTGAATTGGATTTAGAGTTTATTATGTTGTAAATTCCTGAGGGAATAAAGAATTAAATATTTGTGCACAGTCAATATATAAAATCATAAAGAGTCCAATTAAGTGGTTTAAAACACACTTAACTGAAAATAAAGACTTCTTAAAGTTGGGTCCATCTTTATATCACAGTTCATTACATAAATGCTTTTCAATTGTCACTGTTAGAGAAAATTATAGATATTTTGATTCTGCATCTAGCTTTCTTCTGTTAGTGTTTTTCCTGCTATTTCGGGTATTTTTAACATTGAAGATAAATTCATGCTTTTTGGCTTCCTTGTAGCATCTGTTTTATGGAAGCAACACACAGTGTGTGTCATGTATTATAGCCAAGGAACATATGCTGTGAATAAACAAGAAATGTATGAATTTGTATTTAACACTAGGAATCTAGAGGTTCTCCTATTAGAGATAATCCACTAGAAATAAAAATACTGCATGGTTCCTGCAGAAATTATATGAGCAATATTGAGAGTAGGACAATATATTCCTGTATTTTCAAGGTTAGCCTTCAAAATTCCCTGCCTAACAGTACATTGCCAAGCTTTACAGCTGAAACCAACAATTAGGATTTTTTCCCCTGGCACTTTGGTGTCGTCTTAACATTTTATGAGTTTCCTAGGTACAAGCCTGCTGAGGTTTTCCTTCCCAGGGGAAAGCTCACTTTCTCAGCACAGAATTCTATAAACATATCTCTGAGCTGTGTTTTCAAGGACACAGGTGGTGTTTTACTGCCCTGTCTCCCAATATGGGAGATGTGAGTTTTCTCTCTCTCAACCAATGATGTGGAGAACTGTTATCACTAAATTGTAAGCATTCTAGCATTCTTGTACTAAACATGAAGAAGTAAATATCTAAACTCTATACCTAGACACATAATAGCCCAAGCCTTCTAAACAATAGAGTCATCTTAATAAATTATATTAAACCTTCTGATATTAAAATCAGAAAGTCCTGTTTCGCTGTCAAACCACAACAATACTTTGGCTGATGCATAATGCCTAGTGAAGTGGATATTGTATGTGCACAAAGTTTTTTGTCTCTACTGTGATGATTTATATCAAGAGAGCTGTGATTTGTGATTAAAAATTCTCACCTTTCCTGCCCTTATCTGCCATAGAGCCAGCCAGCAGTGCAGTTATGGGGTATGGCTTGGTTTGCCATGCTAAACCATCCCACCAGGTGATCTAAACACTTGGGACAGGAAAAGAAACTAATCACAGAGGTGACCCCATTTCCTTCCTTCTACTGTGCAAAGGGTTGCGTGCCTTCGTCTTTAACCCCAAACCCCAAAAAAGCAGACAATTAAGGAGGAAAGTCTGTTACCCTAAGTGAAGTGAGTGGAGCACCAAAGGAGCTCCTCACAGACCCCCTGCATCCATCAGGCAGTGAAGGGATCACACACTGAACTGGTTTGTTTCTCTTTCCTTCTGATTCACTTTGAATGTTCTCCATCAGCCTTTCACCAGAGGAATCAAGGTAAATCATATTATATAAACAGATCAACTCTGCTCATATCATGGAATTAGAGTTAGCACCCAATCACAGCGTTTTACCTCACACAGCCTCATGGGCATGATGTGGAGAAGAAACTGGATTCCTTCCCAGGAAGTTGTTCATCTGCCTGTGATGAAAGTCTTCCCATATGTGAGATTGAGATGGAATGATTGCCAACCTAAAAAGCAGTACGTGAGGTTATGTTTGAGAGCAGGTTTATTTGAATTTGGGAATAGGAGATACATTTTTTTCTCCTTTTAATATTGAAAGCAATTAAATTATTAATATTTACCAGGTATTTAATGGGTATACACATTACTGTACCTAGTAAATTCTTAAATATCAGTTTATGACCAAGACTCAGCATTACAGATTTTTCTTTATTTTTTCTTTATTCTGGTTCTTTTGTACTTATCTCCTATACCTTCTCCCTGTATAAACAGTCCCAGAAAGACACACAGTTAATTTATAAACTGATTACTAGAAGGATTCCACTTTTCAAATAAAGAAAGACACAACTACACCACAGCTGTGTGTTGTAATGTGGGCAGGAAAAAGGATTTTTTTCATTTGAGGTTTGAAGGTAGAATGAATCTTGATTTGAAACAATGTGCCTACAATGCTAAGCCAACTATTATATATTTTTAAATTCCAGCATATTCATCTGAAAGAAAAATAAGCTCACACGTTACAGAGATTATGGACCATCAGACAGGTCAGTTTTTCAGCTCCTGTGTATGTATAACATGTAATTTCCACATTTTATCAATACTTGCCAAAACGCTCAGTGAATTATGTTATTTATGAGTTTCCAATTTCCAATTTATGAGTAGCCAATAGTTAACCAGTCTACAATTGCTATTAATTTTCATAACCCAAGAACAAGTTAGATTCACATCTGTGTCTCTACCTGGCTTAAAGGTTTTTCCCGTGTGGTTTGATTCCTAGCTACATTTTATATGTAGATTCAACAATGAATTTAATTATAGTAAGCTCATTAGGAATGGAGCCATTGCTTATCTTAAGTTTTGTAACATAGTGTATATTTACAGCACTGTATAAGCAGTACTTAATAATTAATTCTCTGTACTCTGTTATATTAATGTGAAAGCATAAAAGGATTATCAGAGGTAGGGAGGGCTTTTTACTTCTGTGAAGAATACAGAGAAGAGTCTCTTTGAAAATGAGAATGGAAAATTAAAGCCTGATGAAATGTGACCTTTTTGTGTTTCTTTCCAACAGCTTAGAGCTGGATATTTATTATAAGACTAGTTTTTTAGTTCTTTATCAAGTTTTCTCTCAGAATAGTGGCTGATGATGATGGAAGAATAAGCAAATTGTTCCAGAAATATTTATTAAAAGATCAGGTATCTCTAATATTTTATTACTTGTTCACTTGATCAAACATGTCAATGGCCAAAAATAAGATAAACAGGAATAACTTGTGTGATTATATAGACTGAGAAGAAAACAGACTGCAAAAGTATAGAATTGTTGATGCAGCTTGTGAAGAGCACAGAAAACAGATCCATCCTTCCTTCCTTCCTTCCTTCCTTCCTTCCTTCCTTCCTTCCTTCCTTCCTTCCTTCCTTCCTTCTTCCCTCCTTTTCTTTATTGTTTTCTCTAACAAAATTTATTCAATGGCAAATGATACGATAAAAAATATAAAACCTTTAAAGCTTTCAGAATACTGTATGAGGGGTCAGTGTTAAATTCACGCTGTGATCAGTGATGTAGCTAGATGAGGAATTTTTTTAGGTTGGAAATTGGTTACAAAGCAAAAAAAAAGTCAAAAATGACATTTTCATGAGCATGAATTGATGCAATGTGTTCAGGTCAGAAGAAATGTGTATCACTGTATGTTTCCAGCATGAAGCTGACATTTCTGTCATGCTGCAAAGAAATTTAAAGTGACATTCCTTTATTTTCCACAGAGACAGCTGCTGTAGTTCCCAGCTGAAAATGGGCCTCAGCTGGCATGTAATAAATGGGAAAACATGTAGATAATAGTCATGAACTAGTGAGCACTGCTGGCTGACCAGTTATCAAATTGCTGATAAGCTGTAGTTTCAGCTGTACCTCAAGGTGACACACATGCTCTTTTCTCTTTTTGTCTCTTATAATTTACATTTGAAATAAAATTATGATTTAGTGCATATTAAGACCTTGCTGTGCACCATTATACTTTTGGAGTAAGAGGGCTGATGAATATTCTTTTAAAAGAAAAAATAATATTCTTGGAAGATTTTTTTTCTAGCAAGTATCAGGAAAATGTCAAAATGTAAGTTCCCTTCCAAAAACCAGATGCAAACACAGATATCTGCTCTTATAGAGCTCAGTCCTGTGAAAAAAATCTGTCAGGAATTTTGAAGCTTACTTCTATGTGGAGAATGATGCTTTGTCAAAGCTGAAGTATTGCATGGAAATAGGTTAATTTTGATGGAAATAGAATGATTTTGATGCACTTTTACCAGTGCAGAGTTCGGCTGGGAGTTCAGATTTCAAAGAAGCACAGTTTCAGGCCACTTCTGATCTGTGGATCAGATATAGCAAACCTTCCTACTGCCTGCAGCAGCCCCATAATTCACCTGCAACTCCTGGGTTGCTGCTCATGTGCAGCAGGGAATTGCCCCAGGGAGCAGCAAGATGTTGAATTTCATTTCCATGCAACCAGCTTGAAATATTTGTTTTCCTGAATTATTTTTTAAAATTTTCTTTACCTAGAAAGTGTGGGAATAACTTCTTTTCTTTCTGAAGAGAAGGAAATATGTTGATTTTTTCTACTTTAGTAAATTGTATATGCTTATTAGTCCTAATTCCAAAGCCAAGAAGTGGGTGGTGGTTGAACAAATAAAGCAGAAATTATTCAGCAGCAAACATTGATTTCAGTGACAGACATACAAGAATGTCTGTTTTTAGAAATCATTTAAGTGGTGATGAAGTGGGTATACTACCTGTGATATTTCTGCTTATATTTGAAGTAATTCAAATAATACTGAGGACGTAATTAGACTTTAGGGTGACAATATCTTTCTTGGGGTGACCCTGTCTTTTGCCATGTTGGGTATGAACTTCTCTCCTTCACAGCCTTCTGCAGCTCTGCCTCATTGTGCTTGTCTCCCTCTTGACTCCTGCTCTTTCCTCCTGTTGTATTCACACTGAGCCATGGGTCACAGCAAAATATCAGTCTTTTCCCTGATCCTGACTCTTTTGCTGGAACTCTGTCAGGTGTGATAATTCTTCCTCTGCATCTTTATTGATGTCTTCGTTTGGTTTTCTTTTCTATAGGCAACCACAACTGAAAAATAGCATACAAAAATTGGAAAATTAATCAATGGATCTATGTGTGTATATATATTTTTGTGTGTGTGTGCATGCATGTAATTTTAATGTAAAAAGTTGATTAAAAATATAATCCTTATTTGACAATAGATTGCTTCTCCCGCCCCTCAGGCACTCTTGTCTTTTAGTGTAGATGACTGGGACAAAGGTTACCATGCAGCATCCAGCACTGATGTTCACATGCCCAAATTCCACATAAACCCTTGAGTCCAGTGTTTCATACCAACTTATTGCCTTCAGAAGTCTTGTTTAAGCCATTAGGAAACACTGTGAAGAAGTGGTGTTTATTACTTTTGCCACAAGGAAAAACAGCCCAGCTACCTATACAAATTTATAGAGAAATTTATAAAAGAAGGGATTCATGAAAATCAAATCTCTAAAGCATGTATTCATATCATGTCTAATGAATGTGAGAATGAAAATAGAATTTAGGTCTTAATATAATTTTATTAATTGATCAGATGAGTTTTCTGGCAATTTGCAACTAAATAAAAAAAAAGACAGATAAGGAAATAAGTAATATTTAGCAGAAAACCAAAGGAATGGTGAACTTAAAGGAATCAGTTTTATTATTGTAATATATTAATTTATTCTGACCAGAAATTTTATTGTGACGCTTCTTGACCACTGAAGATGCTCAAGGATATATTTATCAAACTGGAAATAAAACCATCACCATTTTTATGCAATGTGCGTTTGCAATGTGAAATTCTGTGATCCAGTCTTATCTTTTTTTCTCTCTTTTTTTTCTCTTTTTTCTCTTTTTCTTCTCATCAAACCATGGTTGGAATATGCACAAGAATGGCAACTGGAATTGATGGGTTTAAGTAAGGATTTTTTCTTGGCAGAGCAACCCTGCTGTGGAAAGGCAGAGCAGATCTGCTCCCTAATGGTCACATCAGAGAGAGGAAAAAACAGGTGGAAACCATACTCCCAGTTGTGGCTTCAGGAAGGCTTCAGCTGGAGATTGAAGGTCCAAAGAGCCCAGTGCTGCAAGGAAGAAGCTGCATTTTGAGCCTGTTGACAGGTTTGAAATCAATGTTTCCCATGCATTTCACAGGGATACAGCAGAGAATAATACAAAGGTTCAGCTGGTCAATTTCCAGCTCTTAGATATATAAAATATTGGTGATACCTCTTCAGTGCACCCCAATATAAGTAGAGTTATTATATTCACCCCAGGCTTTTAGTGAAAATTTAACCTATATTATTGAAAAATAAATAAGTTCTGAGTTTAAAGGGAAACGGGTGGCTTAGATGAGATTAATAGGAACGTGATTTTGCCAAGAGTAAATGCTTTTGACTGTAGAGAGGTCAAACTTCAAATTTAGGAAGCCTCCACAGAGGAAAATGTCTGTCCTTAAATACTGTTTCTGAGGTTTTTTTGTTGCAATACAAGTATCCACATGGTAGAAACCGCACATTCGTTTCCTGAGGAATTCATGGTGTGATAAAGAAAATGAGAGCCTCTGAGGGAATAATTGCTTCACCATGGGAAACTCATGCAACTTAACTTGAACTTTAAATCGATCTGCTTTCATATTTGTTACTGCTGGCACACAGCATTATGAGGAGGAAATTGTGCAGCCATAAAATGGGTTTTTTATATTATGCAGCATGGTAATGCTGTGACAATTTCTATAAATGTGTGGTTTTTGGGTGGGAGTTTTTTGCCATCTCAGTTCTAAATGTATCTACATAAAAACCAAAAATATAGAGCTAGGTGCTTTTAATTATGAATAGCAACAATTGTTCTGAGCTCATGCAAAAGACTTGAATAGCGAATCTCCCTATTTTTAAAAAGTTTTCATTATTTTCATTTGCTTCCTGGGCTGCAGAACTGTGATCATTACCATATTTCGATAGGTGCCCCTGTGTGCTCATGCTATGACTGGGCAGAGGGCTTACAGGATTACACGCTTGATTTCCCCTGAAAGCCTCTCTTTCCAGTAAATATTGTGGCAATTTGAAGGGATTACTTTCTTATGTCCCTTTCAATTTTTCCAGCCATTTTTGATTTGATAGCAGCAGCTGGTAGTCACTTAAGGGTGACAACAGCACTCTCATCATCTCCTTGTGAGGTGGACACACACTGTGCTCCCCACATCATGGTCAGGGTTCCCAGGGAGCTAAGGGACAGAGCAGACATGGGAGGAAAGAGATTAAGTTTTGTCTCAGAGACTGTAAGAGCATTCTTTTTCTTTAAGAACATGCTACCTACTATAGGCCATAATTTACAACTATTAATTGAGATTTCTAGGTTTTAACAATATGTTCAAAAAGCCCAGTTAATTCAGCTAGGAAGAAATTTTAGTATTTAAGCCATTTTACAGCCACAGTTATTCGGGGGGGATGGAAGAGTTGCTGTCTTTTGATCTGTGTTTTCATCTAATTGTGCTGCCTTCATCTTTCTTTGGCAGAGGCCTTCATAATTGATTCCCCATCCTTAAAAACTAAAATACACACGTTCTCCTGGTCTTATAGAACAATGCTGAAGAGTGACTCATGTGAAGCAAAGGGAATAAAACTACTGAAATATTGCCCCAAATCATTTTATGATATGTATAGAACTGATATTTAGTAGTGCTCTTTCCTCTACCAGTGTGCTTCATCAGGACATTTAGCTTAACTGGAAGACTGGGGAATTGATCCTCATTCCTCACTTTGCTCAAAGGACTTATTTTTTGGATGATGAAAAAGCAAAGAATCTCTATTGTAGATTAAGAAGAGAGGTGAAGTAACATGTCCAGGGTCGTATTATAAATCTATGAAGGAGTTTGGAATTTGACAATTTTTTTCTTAATCTCAGTACTGGAATTTAATCACATAAACCCCTCCTTGCACCTTTATTACTGAGTCTGAATGTAAAGTGATTGCTCAGGCATTGTTAATGCTCTTTAAGAAGAGATCCTACTCATAACTTTCATCTAAGGAAAGCAACTTCTTACTGTGAATAATTCCATATTTTTGGAATATTTATATGTAAAATGTACATAGCCAAAATAACAACACAAAGACACACTACTGGTTTTAGCTCATCATCAAGGCAGTTTTTGTCCAAAAATGCTTAGACATCTTACCTATATATTAATGAAATTTTCCCCACTACACGTGGGAACTAATTTGGTCCCCTTTTTTCTATAAATGGAAAGCTCATAAATACTGTTGTAATAAGAACAATCAAATGGCATTTTTTTTAGTATTTGCTGGACTTACAGAATCATTGAGTAGCTCCATGAAATGCACAAATGAGAGATCTTAGATGCTGAGTAATCCTGTGAAAAGGCATTTTTTACTGAACAGATATATAAAGCAAGTATCTAAACACAAATATCTAGGATAAAGTAAAGGCAAGTCTGAGTTTAGGCCCAGCAAAATTGTAGGTCCAAGAACAGCCAGGTACAAATACCAGTGGTGCTATTTCAATCTGCCCAAGTACATACACTGCAGAAAATAAAAAACCAAAATTGGTGTTAAAAAATGCAAGTTTTCTTCTGGCGGGTCTTTTCTTTTATTGGGACCTCTGTGTTCAGAGGCAAGCTCAGACCTCAAAAGAATTGGAAACAAAAAATGTGTTATTTAAATGTTTGTGTTTGATGGGGTTTTACCATTTTCAAAAATAATGTGAAGTGAAAATATTTAGATTTTCCCACTTTAACCAATGGTGTGACTCATGGGTCGCCCACAAATCTCTTGCTAACAGATTTTATCTCTACACAGAAAAGGAAGAAAATTAAGAAAATTCATCCAATGTTGATTTGGGAAGTCACTTCAGAATCTTAAATAAAAAGGAATAAATATTGGCAGAAAAGAACAGGCTGTCAGGCTGGATAGACCCTACACAGCTTGTGCAGCAGGAACAATGAAATAGGCTTATTACATTTTTATGCCTTTCCTGATTTTTGTGTTCTAGGGAGGAGTAGAAACAGAATTATAAGAACACTGTGAGAAAAATCTGCTTGTATCAGCCAGAAAGACTGTAATATTAGACTTGGTTTTAGCTTTCTGTTATTCTTCTTACTATTAACTTATACCACATATTGTCGATTTAATGCTGTTAGTAGTTTCAGATGGAAACCAGATCAAATTTACAAGTATTTTAAAATTAGTTGGAATTCGTAATTTATCTTTTTAGTGTTTGCTTGTCCCAGTTACCATTTCCACACATGACCTGCAATGTGTCACTTTTCTGCCAAGCCAGTCTGGGTCTGCCATCATATCAGCTGTAGAAGCACAGGACAGAATGAGATGTCTGTCACACCATACACAATTTGCATTTTCAAATTCTTGCAGTGTGAGTAAATAATGTTAAAATGCCACAGGGATAGTATTTACTGTTTAATTTTTGAGTTGAATTGCCTTTCAGATGTGTGAATAGTTAGCAAACTTCAACTAAATTTATTGCAAAATAATATTTTGTCTTTATACTACATTAGAAGTGCTTTACAGTCTTGTTAATATTTAATTATTTCAGGGCAAAGCAGGGAAGGAGATAATCATAACTGCATTTTGCACAGAGATTCTCATGTTCTTCCCTTCTGCAATCAGTCATTATCAAGGAAACCCATGTGGTTAGGGAGAAAATCAAAAATAACACTCATCTTTAACAGTAAGGGACCATTACTTTCCCTGATAATTGGTAAAACCTGCTGAAGTGGATGAATGATTGAAAATAATTTAAACGAATCATTAATTGATTCATTTTAAACCCTAATCCTAAATCTTTCAATGCAAAAGAAATCCCCCTAGGGATACATTGTGAAGAACTTAAGTATTTTCAAAAGTCACTTTGGCCACACTCATGGTTTCTCCGCCTCAGACGTGCAAAGCTGGCAGCTGTGTGGCTTTTGCTGGGAAAAGTCTGTGATGGGGCAGCTGGGAAGTGAGAATTCCAGAGAGAGCAGGTGAAAAGCATAAGAAATTGGAAAGAGCATAGTTTGAGATCTCTTGGGACTCAAACATCCCATAAACCTGAACATAATGCCCAAGTCCCTTCTTCTCACAGACCTTGTTTTCTCTTGTTGCTTTCACATCCAGGCTCCTTGAATCCCTCTTCCTGAAATCCAACTGTCATTCCAACCCTATGTCCCAGCTCTTTTTGGTGTCCTAAAACCACTCAGTCCCCCAGAAGCTCTGCTACCCCATCCTTTACAGCAATAAACTCTGTTACTGTCACAGCACTGAACACAGAGGTCAGAATCCTCGGGCCAGCTAAGGGGTCCTCAGAATTACTTCAAGATTGAGACAACAACAACAACAAAAAATGGTTTTCTGAGAATGTAAGTGGAACAAAAAAAAAAAAAGGTAACATTTTCCCACATTCATATGACATTCCACATAATTTTATTTGACCTGACATTTGCTTAATAATCTCTTTTCCTCTCAAATATCTGTTAAAATAGATTTTGTTTTATTGCAGAATATTATTAGAAAAGTTTCAGTCTTTGTTATGAAGAGATTTAAAAAATCTTTAATCTGACAGATTTTCATTTTAGTCTCAAATGAGAGGAAGACGTAGCAAGTTGTAGTCAATCCATTGCACTTTTCCTGTTATTTAGAAAGGAGTTTTTTAATGGGACTCAAAAATCAAATATTTATACCATTAATCAAACAATTTGTTTCCAAAAAGCACTTTTGCTTTATATGTCCTCTTTACCTCTAGATCTTATTCTCCCATTGTAACTGAATTTTTTTCCCTCTGGTCATCGAAGCTGGCAACAATTATTTGCAAATTCTAGCTCTGTTTTTCTCATACAGTCACTTGCTAAATCCATCAGTTTTTAAAAGACTATCTTTCCTGCTCACCCAGCATTCCAGCTCTGTCTTACCCACTATGAAACATGGATTTGTCACCTATCTGAATACTTTATGTCATACTTCTGGCATTTGTTTTTATCTTATTTGTCCACCTTCCCATGAGTCATAGCATACAATATGCTTTTAAAACCCTGTTTATTTGCTTTTCTTCTACAAAGCCCTAAAAATATAAATGCAATATTTTTATCCAAGAACATTTAAGATAATATTTACAATGTACCTCCTTAAACATATTTCTGAAGTTTCCTACTTATAATAATGGTACCCTTTTACACCTATTGTTCATATCATTCCTGATTTCTCAGATTTTGTGTGTTCTGTTCTTGTAAAGCCTCTTCTGTCTTGACTCATACTTCTTATTCCTATACTGATATATTCTCTAGGAAAGACAAGAGCAAATGGCATCTGACCTAAACCAGAATAAATAACAGCAAAACACCCCCTAGAAATCCATATGTCATTATATATAATGAGGTTGATTTCTCTTTGCATAAGGTTTATAATCTATAAAACCCATAGTCAGTATCCCTAATAAAATTTTTTATGTGTAAATTAACTTAAACTTGTCACTTTGACCATTCCCTCACCTTGTCCATAAGATTTATCATCAGAAGTTAAAAAACTCATTGCGTGGAAACATAGTCCACCTTGTCAAGTTGACTGTGTAAATTGTTTAAAGGATGTGGTTCTTGAGCATAGTGATAAATTCTTGGGAAAGCTGCAGAATAAAGACAGCTTAAAATGGCTACATGTCATGTAAATCTAACTACCTAAAATACACCTGGTGTTTTTCTCCAAGGATGAACCAGTTAAGGTTATCCTAGCATCCTATTAGCCTGCAGGAGAGCTGGTTATTTACTGGGCTTTTTTCAGATATGAACCTGAGGGGTTTATGGATATTTTTATGTGATATGTGGTTACTGCCCTACATGCAAGGAGTTGGTGGCAGAAAGACCTCCCTGCCCCAGTTGAACCTCATATTATCTTTAGCATTTTGGCAGCTTTGAAGTCCACTGAGAGGAAAGACACCAAGTGGAAGAGCAAGTTTTCATCTCCTTCTTTCAAACGTTCCACAGTAATGATTTTGACACCTAGAAAATTATGTGAAGAGGGTTTTTTATCCAGCTATCCCCTGGATCTCCTGAGGAGTCCAATTATGTCTAAAATAGAATTACTGATTACGTATGCAAAACACCTAAGAAATCATGTTTCAGAGAGCACCAAGATGTTGTTTTGGGGATCTAGCAGAGCTTTAATCACCAATCCCATTTGGCATGGTACTGCACTGTTTTTTTGCTATGCCCTGTTGGTATGGCCACAGTTCTGTTGGGCTGCACACACCACACTGAGGTTTGCAGGCATATTTGACTGACATAGAGGTGTGTTGAAGACATCTGCTCCATTATCCAGAGTAGCAGTGAAATAGAATGCAAACTCCCATTAAATTTTCATCTGTACTTGTAAAATAAAGACTTTCTTTTTGATATTTAACTCTACTGTATGTTAGCTGTCAAACTTTCAATAGAAAACACTATAATTAAGTCTTCATTTTATGACATGTGATTTCATAGACTGAGGTAGATTAGCAGAAGTTTTGACATTTGATTTTACCTTTGAAGAAATCATCATCTGAAAAGCTGTTTGTGGTACCTTGTGTACTACAGGGTGCTGTCTGCAGAAATCAACAGTAACCTCTCCAGCAGTTTAGAGCTATAATTATATTCACTTGTCCTCTTGAATGTGTTTTGCTTATCTTTACTTTCATACCTGTATTGATTTTTATCGATAAAGCATTCCTTTCTTTTGCTTACTCCACCTCATATATTAGAAACTAAAAGTGAAAACACTTAGTTAAGTTTCCGTTTCCATTTAGCATGTTTAGCTCTTTTGCCTAGCAGCTGAGAAAAAAAAAAAAACAACAGGGCTTTGACCACGTTGAAATAATGATTTTTCTCTTTCTTAAAACACTTTAATTGTTCTAACAGATAAATTGTTCTGTGATTTTCATTTTTTTCCCATATAATTGATTTTTAAAATAGTTTGTAATGTTTAGGTTTGTTTGTTTGTTTGTTCTTAACAATATCAATTTTATTCCAGCAGTTCCTCACTTGTTATTTACAAGGGAGCTTAAAGAACATACAGTACTTTCTTATTGCATTATAAATTATTACCTACTTGCTCACCAGAAAACAGCAGGAATTGCCCAGAGATCTTAAGCAGTCTCTTCACAGAGTTCTATTCAGCAGTTACTGCACCCCAAAGGCTGTATCAATTTCCCCCTCTTCCTGCTTTGGTGAAAAGTACCGATACTTTATTTAGCTCATGACTTTGAGCCTGGCTATTCTCACTGGCCCTGCCTATAAAAGAAAGGCTGCACTCTCTAGAGTGAACTGTCATGGGGAGAGAGGAAGATCCTTTTTAGAATTCCCAAGCAAGGGCAAAAGGAATTGCAAAAAGGGAAGACTGTAGCTGGGATGTCCCAATGGTGTTTCTAACAGTGTGTGTGCTTTTCCTTTATTTAATAATTCAAAGGAACAAAACTGAAAATCAGAAAGCTTAAGTCCAGTGCTGAAGCATCAAGAGAAAAAAAAAAAAAAGAACTGTCTTGTCTGATTCTTGCACAAGAACAGGCAAGCAAGCAAGCTGCCTTCCCCAAGAACAGGTCTGCCCTGCACACATAGAGTTGCCAAGTCCCATCTCCTCCACAAATGCTGAGAAAAGCTGCTGCAATGCCAGAAAAAAGCTTAGGGGTTTAGACAGAGGTGCTGGAAAAGGGGTCTCTACAAGGCATCGGGGAGAGCAGAGAGGATATTGTCTGCTCTCAAGCCTCATTCAGAAGATGCCATCCTGTACTGCAGAACAATGGGTTTCAAGTGGTATTATTTCTACTGGCTTTAAAACCTAATTAATCTTCTCTGCTCTTTAGCATCCTTTTCACTGTACCCTAGCCAGTTCTAGATCAGACTAATAGGGAAAGTCAATTACTTATATTTTTCCTACCAGATAAGAAATAAGCACTGAGGAAGCAGTAAAAAGAATGTACATGGAGTGTGCAAAAATAGTAGAGAATGAACCTCATACTAAGAACTTCAGCACTTCTTCAGTGCTGAGCTAATAACTTCAGCTACAGAACAGCAGGTTATTCTGTAAATGTGAATGTATAGACAGCAGGAGATGTCCTGAGGATATATCTAACTGAGCTACTTGCAGTTTGCAAACTTATTAGACATCACTCATATTTCCACCAAAAGCTATTAGCTGCTGTTTAGAAATGTGTAAGTGCTTGATATGTGCTTGTCTGTAGGTATAAGGAGCAAATGCTTCATACTGGGAATCCTCTTATTGAAGATGACTAGGAACTCAGAATAGAACAAAGAGAGAGCATCTCAACAGTGCAGGTTTCATCTCTATAAGGCTTTTTGAGGAGTTCTGTGCTGACAGTTTTTCTAAAGCACAGATTGATGCAGGCATATATGTGTTAAATGCCATTTCACAGTCCTACATTATCAAAATTCATCCTGCTCTGCCACACGCACATAAACTGTAGAGATTTTCCCATGGACATTACTTGTGCAGACCTTGTCCAATAACTTTTATCTTCGGTGGACTAAATTTTTCTTCCTCCACCATTACTTAAAATAGATGGGCTATAACTCCCTGAATCATTTTATAACAGAAATACTGACTGAGTCTGTATTCTGGAAACATGCATGGCATAGTGATAACGTCAATGTTGATGACAGCTGTCATTAGTTTAATGACCACGGTTATCTATTGTCATATTTAAGTGAGGTTATTAATGGAGTTAAATCTACTTTCCTTAATGGCTAGAATTAAGGAACTATGTTACATCTACATTAAGCTTATTACGTGTAATTTGTACAAAGAAACCCCTAACTTGAATAATTACCCCTACTTAATATACCATTAACCAAAAATTGAATGAGACTTAGTAGAGTCTATTTGTGATTTCCAGATTTGTTTAGCATCCGTGTTTGGCCCCTCACATGTAACTTCATTAATGTTTTATATTTAAATTGGCTGAAATGATCTGCACTGAGGAGTAATTTGATTGTTGTACTGTGATGAAAAAGCAACTTTGAAATGGATAAAAAATAAAATAAATAAATGGGTAATATATGCTATATGCTTAAATTCTTCCATATTGCTTTTTCTTAAAGTGCTCTGTTATTTTAGTGATTTGATTCTGAGTTCAACAAAATTATTGGTAAGACCATAGCCAGCTTCTCTGAGCTCTAGATCTCTTACCTATGTCCACTGACTGCTTCTCCAAGTTCCCTTCTTTTCCCTTTAGTCTTCCAAGTACAGTAATAGCTTGAAAACATTTTATTTGAAAGAAATAAAATAGTTCAATCAAATTATTTTCATTTTATAATCACCATTTCTGCATTTTATTTTTTATTTTATGTCTAATGAATAATATTAAGCAAAAAGTGGAGACAGGCATTATACAGAGTAGGAATAAATTTGCAGTTGACAAGGAGCATCATGGAAAACATAACCCATTCCTAGGCAAATAAAAACCTGTTCACTTTAGGCTAATGACAGAGTGCTTTCTCTCTCTAGCATTTACTTCAATAGTATGTGAAGAAAATTTCATGTCAATGTATAAACCAGCCATTCCTCTATCTCTGGGTTCAGCCATATCTAATGTTAAACTTTTGTACTTTTACATCCTCCTTAAATCCAAGATGGAAAATAAAGGAGCTGCATCTCTTACTTGCCAGAATTGAAAGACTTTGACCAGAGTTAGCTGATAAGAAGAAAGGTCACCAGGCTTGCTGTGCTGTCCCCCTGCATGGTCCTTCAAGCTCACTGACGTGCCATAGGCTGTCTGAAACCCTGTGTGAATAATGTTGTCACCAAATTTTGTCCACAGAATAAAATTAGCTCTGGAAATACATTCATTTACTTAAAGGAATTTTTTTTCTATCATCCTTGTACTATTCCTTCCCCTCCCATAGCGCACTGAAGCTGAAGATATCCTTCACATGTCCTTTCTCTTCCTTTTCTCGTCTAACTAGAAAACCTTTCTTTTAAAGTCTTGGCTCTACACTGAATTGACTACTGTGGAAAGAAAGTCTATGTTCTGACCACATCATATTTGTTTTACTATAAATTTTCCATAAATCCTGCCTCTTCTCAGTATTTTATCACTTTCTGAAATTTCTGTAGTCAAAGTGTATTAAATGCACAATATAAAACCAAAACCAGAGACCATAAAATATCATAAAAATATCGATTTTGAAAACAAAATTAATAAAACTTTTTCTGTCATTTATTTGTATTACTAAACTTTTTGACCTGTATCGTGTGCAACACAATTCACTGTGGTTACTCAAGAAGGGAAAAAAAAGCAGAGTGGTAATGGGAAAAAGTAGGAATGTGTAGCTGACTACTTAATATTTCTAAACCACAGGAGAAGAAAAAGTGGAAAAGAATTTATCATTTCGCACACAAAAAAAAACCCCAACCAACAAATGTTTTAATTTGGTCTCTGAGGATTTTTATAAATTATGATTTTCAATAGATGGCAAGCAGACACAGAGGCAAGTCAAGTTTCTGTTTTCTGCTGGTTAGGGTGCTTTCTTCACCCACTTTTTCTCTTTATTGCTAAAGGATGTGACAAAAATGTGGAGAATCAAATAAATTATGCTTCTTTTAACAAGAAGAAAATTATCTGTACACCATATTTTCAACATATTCCTTAAAAAGAAGATTAAAATTTAATATGAATAAATATTCTGAATTAAACTTCTTATTGTGTTGAATAGGACAAGATTGTCCCTGAGTCTAAGACCAAACTAAAGGGTTTAGTCACACTGCCATTTCCACAGATTTTAATGGGAAGTTTGCCTGAATCAGGATTAGGGCACCAGGTATCTTACTAAATTATCCCTTTATGTAGCACTATTAATGTAGGCTGATCCTTTCATCCATGAACTGAGAAATTAAAAATATATTAATAACAAAGCCTCCATAATAACTGCATTGATGGACAACACATAGTTTATATTTAATCACCTCTTATTCATAGCATGTCATAATCATCCATCATGGCAGCAAGAAAATTGTCCAGCCTAACTCCTACACTGAATGTAGTAATGAAAATATAATAGAGGAAAGAAGTTCAAGGGGAAACCTCATTGCATAATTGATGTCATGGACTGGTGATCTTACAGAAGATGATGTCTGTATTCTGCACTAGGGTATTTTATTCAAGCACAGATACATGTGTGAAGATGTATAGAAATTACATCTCTCTGACATCTCATGATAAACTTCTCATAAAAAATCATGGCTTAACTTCCATGAAGCATTCAATTTCATTGAACAACAAAAACCATCATCCATTTGATATTTTTAGTTTTCTCTTGATTTCTAGTTTCAAATATGTTTTTAAATTCGCAAGAAAAAAGGAGTCTACTTCCTTTTTCTCCCTTAATATTTTATTTAATGTGTTGGTCAAAGTAGATTTTATAAACAGTCCTATTTTCCTTTAGAGCTGTCCTAACCAGAACTTCTGAAGTGTATTCTGTAACTATAACTGATTTTGCATATTTCAGAGGGTTTTGCAGATGTAGATGACAATGATTGTAGTTTATTAAGTTCTTGAGTGCATTGCCTTGTAATATATTATAAGCAATAACAAGTTCCATTCCTTTTGTTCTCTTCTCCCTGGCTATGGGTTTACTGTGTCATGTTCATCCTCTGACCTCTAGCAGTGTTTTAAGTTTCCTAGTTAGGGCTCTGTTGCCAGCTTTTTCTAGGCAAAGGAGAGCTCATTTCATTGCTCTTAATATCAAGTTGATAGAGGTAGCCTTATATTTTTTGATAGAGGTAGCCTTATATTTTTTGTTGTCAGACTCATCCTTTGCTGTGGTTTTTCCATTCTCATCAGTACCCACTTTATCAACACCAGGCCCAGAGTTACACTGATAAGATCTCTTTACTTCAATGCAGAAGCTTCAAAGGTCTCAGTGAATGATGGTATGAGTCCTGGAGGCTGCAAATATTGCATTAGCAGCACAATAAAATCTGTCATACAGTCATTGGTTTAGTAAATTTATGTGCAAGAACTTCTACGAGCTTCAATGGGTACATCCACACTTGTGAAGCTGTCTGTATTCTTCCATCAGTCAGAGATTTGGGAAGGAAACTATGGCAGTTATACTGGTATGATCTTCACACTTTCTAAATTAAAAAAAAAAGAGACAAAAAACCCCAAAAAAACCAACCAAAAAAAAAAAACCTCACCAACCAAAAAGCCCAGAGATGTTAATCATCTCACTCAGCAAGGACAAATATAAAACAGATTAAAAAATTCAAACTTCTTGACCTGTTAATATACTACTTATCATCTAAAGTGAAGAATTTGTACCCAAAAGGTGAGTTCTTGCACTAAGAATAATTTGCACTGCAAATTATTTCCTTTATATTCTCCCTTTTTATGAAGTATGTGGCTAATCCAGACTGTGAAAACTTCCATTTAGCTTAGAAATCATGGCCCTTTATGACTAATTTCCTGTGCCAAACTATAATTACTTTAATTCTACATTGCTGGAGAGAATTCGAAAACAGGATTTCTTTAGAACAAAATTAACTTATATAATGAGTGAAAAGATAAATCATATTAGCTTAATTACAGTATATTAACATTTTTGTTGCGTATGAATAAAAAATCAGACACTATGAAAGCAGGTTTCTCATAAAAAGAAAATTTATGGAGATTTATGAAATTTTAGGAACTTGTAAAATTCCATTATTTAACATCTCTATTAAGATCTTTACAAGCATACATAATGAAAGACCTAATAAAATATTTATTAAATGGACTTCTGTTTGAAGTCACTTTGATTCAATATGAGCAAAGGATTTGAAGTTAATTTAGAAGAAAGGGATAATCAGTAGTTAAAATAAAGATAGTTAGTATTTTTTTAAGGATTGTTAAACAAACATAGAACAAGCAAACACTGCCTTAAAATGCTTTTTAAATCACTCCAGCACTGACATTTTAAACATTTATTTTACTTGAAGTTTCAATGTATGTCTGATCATGGATTACCTGAAAAACTACTTAGACAACAAATTCTTATTTAATAGAAATTTTAATTTAAAACTGAACCCATTGGAGAGGTTACCCATCAATAAGGATAATTTACCTGTCAGGGCTATTCAAGCTAATGCATATTATCTCAGGGTTTCCTTGTTGTCTTCCAGTAATTTGCTTCCTCATTGATTTATGCCTAAAAAGTAATGAACTATTTTTTAGTATTGCCTTTATGAAATATCCTGCAAAATTAAATTGTGGTCCACGGCAAGATATATTAGTTCTCCTGTCACACATAAAGGTAACATCAACATTGTATTTCTAGATTTTTTATGCCCAGATCTTTTACTGATGTTTCACCTAATTTTTGCTATCCAGTTATCTCAAAATTCTCCTGATGCATGTGGAAAATTAGCTGGTAATGTAGGTGAACATGTGACTAGCATAAACTTTACATTGTGTCAACTTTTTTTGTCCAGTGAAGTACCTCTAGTCCACAAACTCTTTTTTATCATGATGCTCTGCAGCAGTGGAATCTGAAGTTACCGTCCCTTTTGCTAAGACATGTAAGATGGGGAGGTGATGCTGGAGGATGAGTTGACAGTTTAGTTGTTTCAGAACTTCAGAATATTTGTAAGAATCTTATTGTGTGGAGGAAGCTGTCTTCTAGAGTTCTGATGATACAGTGTTATATCTAATAAAAAATTGCTCATTCTTTTCCTCTGATCATTTGATTGATATGATCCAAAGGGATTAATCTAGTTACTTAATTTAAGAGAACTGGAAATTTTTTTTCTGCAAGTCTACAGAGAAACTTCAGTGTCTTCAGTATACATATATGGCAATATAACACAAGAGCTTTCTTCAGGGACATGGTCTCAATTCCTTTTCCCTATCTGCTCCCTGAGCCCTGAGCAGGTATCTGGTTGTAATATCCAATTTAGCAACTGTGTACCTTGTCCATAAAAATTTGGAGTAAGAATAACATTGATTAAACAAGATACCTGGTGATAATAAGGTACACTTCTTTTCATTTCATGTTCAAAGGGAATATAATGTCACTTTTGCTTTCAGGTTTGCAACCATTCAATTATAATGTCAAAATCCATTTGACAGAAAGTATCAAGCAGAATAGATCTTGAAACGGAAAAATCCTTTTATCTTAACAGATTCTAAAATGTTTGCAAATAAGTCAGTTTTGAGGTTTCTGAGACTTTCTGGCTTTTTCTGACTTCATGGAAAAAAACTGTAATTAAACAGATTTGCATAATTCAGACAGGCTTTCTGATCATTGTGTTGAGGTACCCTGAATCTTATCCTTTGTCTGGCTTTGTCAGTGCAATACAGACAGTAGACATTCATGGAAAAAAAGGAAATAATCCACTCTACACAACATAAGTAAACTGTAGCGTAAAGAATGTAAAAATATATGGCAAAGCACCCTGTCTGGCGAACTGTCAAAGATGAGACAATAGTCAGGTCTAGATCTAAAATCTAAAAGCACTTACAGAAAGAAGAACAGACTGTGGGATAGAGAGAACAGAAACCTCTGATATTGTCATTTCACTATTTAAAGGGCTGAAATTGCCTTCTGCCTTCAGGCAGCTGCTTCAGCTGGCCAAGGGGATTTGTCTCCATAGTGTCTAGAGAAAGCATTCATGGAGAAACCTGAAACATCTGTTGTTTGTCAGAGAATCACAAAATGGTTGGAGTCAGAAAGGACCTCTGGAGATCATCTTGTTGAACCCCTCTGCTAAAGCAGGTTAATTCAGAGCAGGTTGCACTGGTTCCTGTCTGGATGGGTTTTGAACATCTCGAGGAGACTCCACATCCTCTCTGGGCTGCCTGCTCCAGTGCTCCATCAAGGTGGTTTTTTCTTGTATTCAGATAGAACTTCCTGCCTTTCTGTTTGTGCCCATTGTTCCTTATCCTGTCATTGGGCACCACTGCAAAGGCTGGCCCCATCCTCTTGTCTTTCTACATTCTATTATTTAGAACTACATCGTTAACTAATGTGTAAATAAGTTGAAAAATCATAGATCTCAAGGACTAAGGACTCATAAGCCCAAGGAACTCAGCAGAGTAGTGATGGCAATAATAATACAGTGCTCTGAGCTAGCATGCTAACAAAAAATGAATAAAAGCAGTTTCTAGGTTTGGAGTACCAGTATCAGTTCACGAGCTAACTATATCTTACTACTTGTGTTGCTCATCTCCTGTGTTCTTTGGACTGAGTTGGGAACAACACAAATATTTGACCTCCAAGCATCCTCCCAAGGAATGAAATTCTTCTTCTGAAGGTCAGGAGGACACAATGAATTACCTTTCTGAAGCCCTTCATATCCACTCTGGAGTTAGGAGCCTCTCCCTCGCTCCTATGAGCCTTGAATGGTTGAGGTGGTGTTTGAAAATTCTCGTAGATGTTCACAGTTAACTTCATGTACTTGGTGGCTTCAGGAAAGACACTGCTATTAACATTCTTGCTAGACAGAAAAAAAGTTAAATTTAATAAATAGAGTAATTATATCATCCTGGCAGCACTGAATGTTTGTGAGTTCTCACAATGTGCACAGATTTAGAAATTTTTGAATATGATCCCCCTGAAAAAAGGAAGGAAAAGAGTGTATATATAAAGCATGGACTGCAATGTATTACAGTACATATTCAAAGCTTTAAAGCTGAAAAAAAAAGTATTGAGTATATATTTGAGTTATTTATTTCACAAAATCCTGAGATGGTTATTTTCAAAACAGAGGTGTCAATTTCCAGGATTTTTGTGCACTAGGAACTCATTTTTTAAGTGTGCTGCAATGCTCAATATTTATAAAATTTGATGCTGTTTTTAAGGGCATAAGAACAGTAATGTTTTTGTGGTTTTTTCCCAGTGGAAAGTGTCTCCTCCAAAGGAAATTTGAATTTGTAGTTTTATATCCCCCATGTTTATGAATTGGAACCAACTATTAGCGAGACTTTCTGAGATCAGAGATGATGTTGACTATGGTAAAACTACAGTAATAGATTACTAATCTCATGCTAAAAAGGTGGCATTTATTTTATATTTAGTTTCACATAGAAAAAAATAGAAGAAAATGAAAATATAAACTTTTTCATGCTTAATAAGATTTATCAAATGCATTTCCCAAAAAAACTTACAACAGGATTGATAGCCACAATTTCTTAAATATTCACAAATGTTCAAACATTTTGTATTTTACCACAAACTATAGAGCTTTTTAAACCATTTTGAAAGGCAGTTGAAAATTATAAGAGAAAGAGAAAAAGGAAAGAAAAATGCCTACCTTGTCCTAGGTTTTCTTAGCCTTACTTAAAAGTGTAAGAAGGGGACAAGGTCTCTGACAGATTGGAGTGGCTCAGGGGATTGGTAATGGGCTATGGAGTTATATACCTCTAGGTCATAATTTCAAATCTGGTCTGTTACTAATTAAAGACATAGCACACTCTGTTATTTGTATTTTTAAGGTCTATAAACTTCTTTGAGCTTCTCGGTTAATGACTTAAATTAAATTGATTGTGAAAAGGAACGTCTGTCCTTGAATGACTTTACTGAAGCCTGAGGTAAGAGGTTATTTTTCAGTAGAATAGTAACAATTCTGTTGTTGGATGTAGAAAATAAATGTTTCAGCTCTTAATAGCTTAATTGAACTGATGAGGGGATGGTTTGTTCAGAAGTAGGGGCAACTAGGAACACCCTGGAATATTTACAGGCATCTAATGTTACCTGTCCAGTTACCCCCTGCTTTCTTCCTATAGCATTAACTATTCATTTGCACAAAACTCATATTCTTGTAACATAATGCTGAAAATGGAAGCAGAATCCAAGCAAAAGAGAGGTAGAAGAGAGTGGAAGAAAATGGCAAGCAGGCAGATACCTTCCTGGAAACTGAGAGAAAAAGGGACACTGAGAGAATATGAAAATTCCTGTGTTCTCAGTTTAAATTTATTTTAGGCTACTACTGCATCATAAGAAGTATTGAGAGTTTGAGGTAAAAAACAAAGGAAGTTTTTCTCAGACAGGAAAGTTGATGGAGGGGAAAACTGTATAATTTTAATTGCCTTAGATCTCAGAGTAATTAGGAACCCAGCCATGCACACAATTACAAAGTTGTCTCTGGTCACACAGATGACTGAATTCACAAGTCATTTCAAAAGGGTTTTGATTCACACAAATGCCAAATTAAGAAACTTCTTAGATAAATGATTATAACAACACTTCTTTGCCTGTCTTTCATGCCACTAACTGCATCTTTTATGACAAAAAAAAAAAATTCATCTCTCTGTTGAAACGTCTGCTTTTGTAAAGAAATCTCAGGATTTGACAGCAGACCATCATGAGTCCTCTTTGATCCCTTGGGAATACAAGGTATCTTATCTTTCAGAAGCTTATTGAAATTACATTTTTAATTTAAAAGGGCCAAAATTAA
Organism: Leptocoma aspasia; assembly: GCA_013399835.1. Taxonomy (NCBI): domain Eukaryota; kingdom Metazoa; phylum Chordata; class Aves; order Passeriformes; family Nectariniidae; genus Leptocoma; species Leptocoma aspasia. Next base: position 517,620 of record VXAX01003848.1, read on the forward strand.
TATAAATTCTCAAGTAATAAATAATATAAGACCCAAATAACAAGATAGAACTTATTGCATTTCCATTTTCTAGAGGGTAGAATAGAGTCTTAGTCACAAAATCAGGAAATTCAAGCCCTTAAAGATTTCAGGTTCCTCTTTTGTATATGGAGGATCGGGCAGTGAAGGAGAGAGAGGGGCATGTGAGACTCTAAGTTTTCTGTACTTTCCCCAAACATATTCTCTTCCTTAGTTTGAAAATGTTTACTAGAAATGTTTACCTCTAGCAGCTTAATCAAATGCAGAACACTTTCACTGAACTTTAAATACTGCTCTAAATAACAAGAATCATCATCCAAAATTTCCTGTGTCAGTTTCCTCAAAAGTCTATGTCATTTTTGAATATAGGTTTACTAAAGTACTCAAAACTATGCTCAAAAATATCCTTTCTCTTAACTTGAACTCTTTCCTCATCTTGCCCTGAAGTTTTCAGTTACAATCTGCTCTACTGCAGATACCACTTCTGTTCCTGGTATTCTTTAGCCCTGATCTTCATTCATGGCTGCTAAGATAAAAAGGCTATTGAAATATTCTCCTCCATGCTTTTGGAAACATGGACATCTTTGAATAATGTTAATGGTTCTTCATGGTTGGCTTCTGGGGACAGATTTTGGCCCCTTCTAAAAATGGCTAAACATACAAAAAATTCTTGCTCTGGCCTTGCCTGTATAGAATGAAAAGACAAGAACAACTACCATATGTCCCATCTATTCAAATTTTCTCTACCAAAAGTAGAAAATAAACCTATTTGCTTTCAGACATTTCTTGTTCCCTTTTATGGGATCGAGGCAGAATCTGCCACAGTGAGGAATGAAGACAACATGTTCCTCTCTCCCCATGTCCAGCTGGAATCAGCCTCTGGACTCTTCTTTTTGTCAGGTCATATCTTCCCATCATGAGTCCAGATGGTACAATTTTTCCCCTCTTATATTTTTTCCTCAATTCCGAAAAAAAAGAAGCCCAAAGCAATGTTCTATTATTTTAGTGTGAGAGCTCTCTCTAGTGGCAAGGATGTTATTTGCCTTTATGTTTGAGTTATAAAACATTCCAAAAGGCTGCCTGACTTTTGTCCACGCTGGAAGCACTGGTATTGCGTTAACACTGACAAATTTTTAAAATATTCTCCTAAATTTTTATTCCAGATTTTTTTTAATAGTAACATGGCTACAAACTGTTCTCAACTCAAACCAATAGGATTTATGTCTGTTTTCATCTCAGCCACTAGAGCCTTTAATTGTTTTCAGTTTATAACCTAAAACACTCTGGTGTGGAGAATGAGAGGACATTGAGAATATAGATGGGCATCCTTTGAGTCTTCATGGGAAGGTACAGAGTAAGTAGGTTTGAGAACAGCCCTCATATTAAAAAAAAAGCCAGAAGGTTTGTTAAGATTCTTCAGTACAGATGGAATTAAGATCAGGAGAAAGATTTCAGATGGATAAAAGTGGACCTGTTTACACAGTCATTGCTGATAGTCAGAGTAGAATTTCTCTAAAAAATTAGGATCTAGTCAAATCCTATCATAGAAAAATGTTCATCAACATGTAACACAGGAGAATACCAAAATAGAAGAGAGTTGTTAAAAAAAAAATGAAAAAGTTAGATACAACTTTTATAAACAGGCAAAATATTTATGCTTTAAGTTACATGTAATTAATCCCTGGTCTTTTAATTTGGGGGTAAATTAAATTTAAAAAGTATTTTTCTTGAAACAAGAATTAAAAAAGAATTTTTTTCAGAAAAAAAATGCTAGTGTTCCATTTTATTCTCTTAACATTCAAAGTTTCTGTTTTAATGAAAAACAGAGAAAAATGAAACTAAATTCAAATAAAATGTTTAAAATGTAAAAATATTTCAAGCTGATCAAAACAGTTATTCTGAAATAAGCTTTTTCACAAAATTTTGGCTGAGGAACCAGATCAAAATGCAATCATGTGAATAACTCTATGTAAAATGTCATTTTAAATAACTTCTGCATTAAACCTACATACTGCTGTACCTAATTTAAACTTTGGACTTCATTAAAATTAGTGTGGTCTCATTCAAATAATCCTCTACAGTAGCAGTTGACTGGAAAATTACCTGAATGTCGAACTGAAATTTAGCTTCTCTACTTCACACACAAGCTAAAATCCCCCCAACCCTCAGCAGCAATTCTAAGGAGTGCTGAGGTATATACACAGTGCTGAAGACAAGTGCATTTGGATTGTATTTCTCAAATCATTTCCTTATTTAAAGAATTCCCCTTATACTCTGTTTGCAGTACATTTGTTGATGCTCTTTAAGCATGGAAGCATATTCTCATATTTATATCCTCTAAAAATTTTAGATTTTAGATTTCCTCCAGTGCCCAGTTACCAGGTCTGGGCTTAGGCTTGCCAGGAGGAGGCTGGTTCATGGAAATGAAGGTCTGGGTTTTGCTCACTGAGGAGCTCCTGCTGCATTTCACTCCCCAGAGCTGTTACCCCTGCTGCTATCCCCTTTTGCAGCCCTGCTCACCTGCAGTGTGGTGGGCATGAATATCCCTGTGGGTTTCATTCAGAGCCCCCAAAGCCTGAATTAACTTGTTCAAAAAACGCTCAGGCTAGTGAGCGTGTCTGAATGACATATTCTCCCTGACAATAGTAAATTAGCACATTTTTATCTCTAAATCATCTCAGATATTTCAGTGATGAGCAAGTACTTGCAGTTTCATTTCTGCTTATCCTTGCTGACTCTCAAATTATTCTGAAGCCACCAGCATTTCTAAAAGCAAGACACATTGATTTCCTCATTATATTAGGAAACGGCAAGTTAAGCAAATTTCAGAAGTCTTTTCAAACTCCAGAGTCTGTTCAGAAGTGATAAGACAAGACATCATATTCAGCTCTGTAAGCTTTTGTGTGGAGATAGTTCTCAGCAAAAGTATTTCTGTCCTAAGGAAAAAAAATAAAAAGAAAAAACTATTTCCCTTTTCCAGATGGAAAAGGAAGAGGAGGATGGAATCTTCAAATTTTAATTCATGTACTACAACTGATTTACTTACTTTTTTTCTATTTCAGGGAAACGGAGAATTTTCTATGCTAAAATTGACTTTTACACTGCAACTCACCATGCAAAATTCTCCTAACCTCAACTGTGCTTATCAAAGACATACAAGAAAAATAAACAAATAAATAAAAATTATTATCACTATAGCAAATTATTTCTGTTCAGAAAATAAAAAGGCAATGATTTTTCACCAGTAAAAAGATTCTAATAGTGTACATGTGAAAATCATTCCAACAGAAGAAATCATTCTGTATTTGCCCAAAAAATGGCTTACAGCGTGTTCATTTATTTCATATAAATTCCCCAGTGAACTCACAATAATTACTGGATGTATCACATAGCAATGACCATTGCTATATGACTATTGCAATGACTATTGCTATTGACAATATTACAAATACAATGCAAATGCTTGCTACCATTTCCTGCACCCAGCCAGTTTGTTGGACCCAGGTGGTGTGTTGTATTTCAGGTATTGGGATACAGTGAGCATAAAGCATGGAGATTACTGTGGAAATCATAATACTTCTTACTGGAACTACACAATCTCTTAAAATTGTATTATTTTTACAAGGAAATATGTGGGAGAAAGATATCTACCCAAAAGACAGTCTCAATTTCTTTTTTTATTTAATCTGATTCTGCTTATTATGTTTGAAATACCTCATAGTCATGGCTATAAGCAGAGACAATACCATCCCCTCTGTTTTTTTGAAGGCTGGTTTTGGGTTATGTGTGTGTGTGTGTGTGTGTGTATGTGTGTGTGTGTGAGACTTGTGTAGGTTTAGAAAAAATATGTGTTAACTGAGTTTACTTGTGAAATAACAAGTGGTCTCAGGTTTGCTAGAGAGCCACTTGACTTGCTGTGGGTTTTCTGTGACCTCTATGTGGAGAAGGAAATCCTCCTGCAGCATTTACAGGGTCACTTTAAAACCTCACGCTGCAAAATAGTTTGAATAGCATCCTATGAAGGATAATTCATTTATCCTTGTGTTTAACAGTACAATGTGTACAAACACAATAAGAGCAGGGTATATGCAAAACAACATGGCTGAGAATGAGCAAATTATTCCAAAGGGAATAATATAGCTGTCTAAGCATCATTCCTCCAATAGCTTGACTTGTAAAACAGATGTTTGAAACCTTCTGGTTAAAGCAAACTGACCTTCTCTTGGAGTAAATACATTCAAAACCATATATTTATCTTGATCTTTGGATGTGTACTCACTCCTTGAAATAACAGTATGCATTCATTTGCTCATGCAGTCGGGTAACTCCATTCCAATTTTAATAGACAAAGACATCCACCCCATCAGTTTACATTGATTTGCTGGGAAAAAAAGGGTGTGCTGCCCTGAAGTGCCAAACATCAACAGAAAACAAGGTTGTATAGAGATAAAGCAGCCTCTCCTCGTGTTCGAAAAGACACAGTGTAGTTCAGGTAAAACACACAGCTACACAGACTCCAGGCACACTGACCTCTGCTCCTGGAGGCTTTGGCATCTGCTGTGTTCAGCAGCAGAATGTCTACAACCATATTAGCTGTGGGAAACAGTGCTGAGCTGACAGCGAGGTCAGTCAGATCCCAGAGCCTGAAATCTTAGCAGGCGAGGTAACCGAGAAACAACAGCAGCCGAGCTGGAAGATGTTTCACCTACACGTCTGTGCAGCCTCTGAATCTTAATTTTTAAAGGATGGAAATGACAGTCCCTGGGAAAATATAATAGTTATGTAAAGAACTGTAAATTACAAGAAGGCTGTGAGTGATCTGAAAGGTCAAAAGAATAAAAAATTGATTTCTGTGGTGAGCCGCATGTTTCTGAACTGTGGGGGAAATTCTGCACCTTAACCAAAAAAGGGCAAATTTGACATTAGTATAGTTTTCTTTGACAAACTGGTCTTTCATTTTTGATTAGTGAAGAACTTATTGTGTTCAGCTCTTGATTTCAGTGTCTGTCAATGCTGCTTAAAAAACAAAAATTTCATCAACACCTATGTTCTTCCTTTGTAGAGCAGAATATACACAAAGACAAGAGATTTACTAGGATTTACAAACTTTACAAAGTTTACAAACTCGATATGCTAACAGTACAAAAAGAACAAAACTAAACTCCACCATTACAAAATACTAACAAAGCCCTAACAAAACCAATAGAGAAGTCCATTTTTCTCCATGTCATGGGTTAAAATGTCCATTTTTCTGAAGAGTTGCTTTTTTCAGACTTTTTTTACATCAATGCAGATCTCAAAAGTAGTTTTACTTTTAGCAAATCACTTGATTTATACTAAAGTATTAATCTTTTTTTTTTCTGTTTTAATTCAAATGTATAACTTATTTCAAGCACATGGCTGTCTTTAATCATCCTTATGCATCTTCAGTCAAACAACTCATTTTCTAATATAAAATAAAATTACTTTCTGGGCAGATTCTTCATTCTTAATGAAGGAAAAAGTATCAGGTACTGGTTTTGATACCATTAGGTTACCCACCTATTCATGTAATTTTTATTACATTATATTACATTTTTGCATGCAAATTTACAGAGTTTATGAGCATTTGGGTCATATGCTCTATTGGATCATTGCTGTTTTCCTCATTTAGCTGCTACTTCACCTTTTTGAATGACATCTTTCTTCCCTCTTCCCATTCTGAAGTCTTTCCCAACAGCTATTTTGTACTGCCACGATGCTGCCAGTATGGCATCTTCAGTAACATTAAAAACTAAACATAGGGACGCAATTATCTTATCTATCTTTTAATCTTCTGCATTTCCACATCATTCCTCTTAGTGAAGTTTAACTTACCTGAGGCTATTTCTTTTGCTTCTTTAGGGATGAGGCAATTGTTGTGGCGTTTCTGGAGCGGTCCTTTGCCCACGTGGTTTTAATTCCCTATAGCAGCAGGAAAGTGCTTTTATTTTTTTTTAAGCAGATTGGTGTTAAATCTTTAGAATCGCAGAATCAGAATATCTTTCCTTTGAGACAAGTCCTGCAGATTGCTCTGAAGCAAGTCCAAGGGTGTGGTGCTCTTCTGGGCCCCTTATCTGGACACTCTGTGAAAACACCTAAAAATTTGATCTCCACTCTCATTCCAGTGTGACATCTGACCAGTCTGCATGGGGGTAATTGCAGTACAGTTATTTTTTTCTTCCCTTGGTATCTCTGATTTCTCTCAGTGTATCACAGTCAATTAATTCATCTCAGTCAGACAATTGGTAATACACTCTGCTTTATTTGTCCTTTTGAGGCCTGAGATTTCAGTTCACACAGATTCTGTGCTAGTTACTGAGGTACTTAAGCTGTTTCCTTTCCTTTGCTTTGATCTGAAGGCCTTTTAATACACAAAAAAATTTTGCTGACAGAAAAATTACATGTCTTTTCTGTGTGTGGTATCATGATATTACAGTGCTTTCCTTGCTCTCTTCACATGGCTTTCTGACAGGTCTTGTATATTGACATCTTCATTCAAGGCTAAAGAGTCAAATTCCTCTTCCTTTACTTACATTTCTAGCATTTGTAGAAAACCACAATCATGCTGGGAATGATTATTGATTTTGATTTGAAATGGCAATATGGATTGGACTGGGGACATTATCCTCCTAATTTGACCACTTGTTCTAGCAGCAGACATTGAGCTTCTTTAAACTGACACGGAGAGCCAGAACTGAATTCTTTTTTTGACTCAACAATAAAAGGTGCAAGAATCATTTCCTGAAAGTAACTCAGTTGTACTTCCTGGTGTCTTCTGCTCCAGTGATCTTGCTACTAGCAACAGAACCTATGAGTCTATTAAGCAACCAAAACTGTAAAAAAAAGAATTCTGGGCATGGTAAGTAAAGCAAAGACTTTACTTTATCCAATAGGATATATTGTTTTATTATTACTATTATTATTGTTATTGTTAATTTTTTTATTATTATTATTATTATTATTATTATTATTATTATATCTTGTCTAGGCTATTTCTAACAGATAATTAAAGTCCAAACCATGATATGCCAGTGCTCATATTACTCTGCATGTCCTTCAGATGTCTGCTTTATCAGCTCATTATTGATCTTTACAGAAACAGAGTTAAGAAGAGAATTATCTTCAGTCCTGGTTGTGAAGTAAAAAAAAAAAAGAAAAGTTAAAAAAAATGAAAAAGAAAAGAAATATTGGCATAGATTTGGCAAGCGAATTCCATTCTTTTATTTCATCCTTTCAGGAAGCTTTCCTATTTTAAGAAAATTGCACATTTTTTGCAGATATTTTTATATTTTATTAGGAAGCTGAAAAAATTATAAAAACCTAAGATAGATTGATACACACATATAATATAGATAAATATAGATAACTATTGAAAAATGAACTACTTCTGAAGTGCAGCAAAGAATCCTTCAGAAGGTAACTGACCTGAAACAGAAACCCCATTTCCAGGGAATTTCATCTGCATCCCATAGAGAAGCCCAGGTCTGCAGCATAGGCTCAGCAATCAGCAGCAGCTGCCTGCATTCTGTTCCTGAGGTATAAAACCCCTTTCTTTGCTCTTCACACAACACTTTAGGACTAAATTTTTTTTTAGATAAATGGGGTCTTAAGGTCCATTTCCCATACACAATTCCTGTGGCTGCAAATGTAAAATCTTTGGTTAAGTGTTATGGGTGTACAGGGGCTCTGCTGCCCCTACCAATGCCCAAGTGGCTGAGTCCCTGTCCCTGGATCTCTTTAAAGGACATGTAGATGTGACATTCAGGGCCATGGTTATGATGGTGGATATGGCAGTGATAGTGACAGGTTTATAATTGAACAAATGATCTTAAGGGTCTTTTCCAACCTTAATGGTTCTGATTCCAGGTTTCTGATACCAGCTCTCTGAGCAACCCAGCTTGCTCTGAACCCATCTGCTCTTGCAGAAATGAAAACTTCCCATATTTCTAATCCCGGAAATTAATTTCACAGCTTTCTATGGTTTTATGCCTCAATCTTTTCTTGCTGGTTTTTTGTTTTTATTTTTCAAGGGGCAGTTCCCTGAGCCACTGATCCAGTTACTCACAAATTTTCTTAGGCCATACTTGTCCTTCATTCCTTTCAAGCTGCACTGCCATGGTTTCTAGAGATGGCTCTGTTTGTAATAAAGATATACTCAAGCATGAAAAGCAGGCATGGCCCCCTCAAAACATTGTGTGAATGTTTATTTGATGCTAAAGGGTGTGGAGGGAACAACCAAGTGAAAACACAAAACAGCAGAAATTTTGAACATGGAACTATGAACTAAAGTCTGCCTGATGGCAGATCTTCCTTTTAGAGGGATTTATCTGGTTTAGGTGCAGAAAGTTTAATTAAATTAAAAAAACAAATAAAAATAATTGCTCATTCCAAATTCACAACACTGTTTTTTAGAAAGGCTTAAAATATTTTCATTAGAATATGTCTTGCAGGACCTGAAAGAATTTTGCATTTGGACAAGAGTCTCAGCTGTTTCATACCCAACATAAGCAATTCTCCAGCAATCCCTTGCTGTGGCTGGATCTAAAATTCACCTCTGATGTGTTTCCAGGCAACAGAATTACTTATGAAGTTTCTGCAAATCTGAAGTATAGATTATCTCAAATTATTTAAGAAGCAAAGGTAATACATGAAGAGCAGCATGAAAGTATTGGGGTGTTTTTGTTAAACAGATTTGCTTTTGTGGACACCTGTTCAGACTCATAGAATCCCATAAATCGGAATACCATAAGTCAGAAGCCACCCATAAGGATCATTGAGTCCAAGTCTCTGCTCCTCCCAGTACTGCCCAACTCCAAACAGGATCACTGAGTATTCTCTAGATGCTCATTGCAGCACAGGTTTGGTGCTGCAGCCACTCCTTTTGGGAGCCTGTGACCAACCACCTCCTGGGTGAAGGATCTTCTCCTAGGGTCCAGTCTGAGCTTCCCCTCATGCAGCTCCATTCCATTTCCATGTGTCCTCTTGCTGATTACCAGAAAGAGAAGATCAGCACCCCTCTGCTGGCTCCCCTCCTCCAGGAGGCTGTAACTGCACTGAGGAACCACTCAGCCTTTAGTTCTGCTTTTACTGTGTGCCACTCCAGCAGAGTGGCAGTCCCAAAGCAGGACTCGTGTGTACTCTTGTACTGACAGTTAAAATGCCACTGCTGCCTGTCCTGCTGTTTCAAATTCCATGTACTGCATGTCAGTGGTTTTTTTTTTTTTTTACATTTCTTGTTGGGTAGATGAAAAAGAGTGCTAGGTAGTCGAGGATAGGATTAAGCCCTTTGTAAGACTTGCTGTATAGTCAGAGCCTGCTCTTGCCTTATCTACAGCTGCTGAGTCTTGTCATTTCCATCTTGCCCTTGAAACGATCTCTAATGAAATGCAGCAGAATCTTATTCCCATAGGAGATTGATTATTGTGCAGTTTCACACTCATTTAGCTCTACCTTTTCTGTTAGAAGGGTATGAGCTGATTATTTGCACCACTGTCCACAGCCTTCTGCTTTCTGCATTAAGAAGCTTCTACAGCTTCTGCAAATTTATTGATGGAAACAACTCCTTATTTTCTGAGATTCTTTATTATATAATCATTGAGGGGAAAAAAAGTTGTTTCTCACCTATAAATAAAGATAAGAAATTAGTAGAAATAAAATATCTAATACACTTTAAGTGAAAAAATAATAGCATATAACAGGCAGGAAAGGCAGTGATGATGGACAGTGTGGGAACAGGAATAAAAAAAAAAAGGAAAAGGGAGAAAGGGGAATGGAGAGGAAAAGGAATCTTAATCTTATAATGAAATTAAAATCAAGTTGCTGTTAATGCCACTTTGTATTCTGCCTCTTGTCATTGAAATTTTAATATGACTTTTGTGAAAAATGGATTTGTAAAGAATTTTTAAAACTTGATAGAAAGCTTACACAGTTTTATATATCTGTATATAAACACTGAGATAACATGTGCTGATTTAGGAAGGTCATAGAATAGAGATGATATTGTTAAGAGAGAGATTGAAGTAGAAATAAGTTTTAATAAGTTTCAAAATATTTCAAAATGTAAAATATTCCATTCTGATGTAATGGTGTTGAGTTTTACATCTCTTATGTCTCACTTTTCATTCAAACTAATAGAATAAACATTTTTAAAGTGCTTCTCTTTAAAATCTGGGAAAACCAACTACTTTTACTTGATGAGGAAAGCTGGAGAAAGACCATTCACAGCAATTAAATAGAGAAAGCATTTCTGCAACAGAGGAAAACATATCTCTTTAAAGGGGAAGAAGGCAGGAGACACTGAGGGGGAAAGAGAATTTAAGGGTCTTGGGCTCCAGTTATGAAATCAGTTTTAGAAAAAGACTGAATGCCTGATAAAACTGTACCTGAATTACCTACACTCTTGATTATGCAATATATGCTCACAGGATATGCATCCTGAAGCGTATCAACCCTGTTTAAATCTTCATACTCTTATAATCAGCAATTTAATAATTTAGGCAGTTCCACAAAAATTTACTATGCATTATGAAACTTACTGATACCTTCTCCATGGAGACTGAGCCATGCCATCCTGACAATTCAAGTAGATATTGTGTTTGTATAATTAGATTATGTAAAATAATATTGTATATACAATTTATAACTGTATATTGGCTAGCTTGACAGTAGCTATGTATGGATATTGTTCTATGTAGAGGGTATTTCACTCCTACTCAAGACTGGAATTTCCTTCAGTATTTTGCATAATTCTAGAAGTCTTCTTTCAAAGCAAGTATTGATGTTTTCTAGTCCCGTTAGGGCCCTGCCATCTGCTGCCTTGATGACTTTGCAAGGAAGGCTGAGTGATTTAGGATATTTTTTGACAGTATCAAAGATTTTCTTTTAACTTCCTTGTTCTGTGTTCTGGTCTATTGATGAATCCCTCTTGCTTTGCCTCATCAGCTGTATCTCCCAATCAAAGTCCCCACACGCCACTCATTCATTTTCACTGTGTGATATTTCCTTGGTTTCAGCTCTTGTCTCTCATTCACAATACCTCGTGCCTCATACAATATCCATGCTTATTCTACATACCTTGTTTTTGATCCTGGCATATGACAACCTGTTTTCAGAACCATGTTTCTTTCGTCTTTCCAGCACTGATGTTATTTGTTCCCTTTTTGATATCTCAGATCACTTATAAACAACCACCCAATAGTTACAACACACTCACACAAACATATTCTGACAAGTTTTTTGTTGTAATTTTTAATTTGTGCACATGTAGTATAGAAGGTGTAATTTCAGCAAGCTACAAAACAATTGTACAACCACAGTTGTAACAACCAGTTTCACCTTATAGTAAAATGGAATAATCATATGGATTAATAGCATATATAAGCAAGTGCTGTTCTGTATATGAACAAGCCCAGTTCCTGGGTTTGTTTGCTTTAAGTGGGGATGTGTTAGGAGGAAACACAAAATGACAATAGACCCATTTCTTTAAACCACAGATGAGTTCTTATTGTTTTTTGTAGATCTGCATTTCAATCGAATGTGTGTTTTAACATAGTTAACTACTATTTATACTATTGCTGTTGTACACCTAAATATTCTAACATAAATATAATTTTCTCTAAGGGAGGAAAAAGAGGGAAAATCTATGTGAAGTCTTCAACTAAAAGACATACAGCTTTATATATTACCTAAAACTTTAAATGCTGTTTAAAACAAAATATTTGAGATATTTTACTATCTTAAACCTTTATCCTACTTCTTATACAGTAAATGTTGAAAACTACTAGAAGACAATGCATAAGAGAACAAAAACATTGATCAAAGGACCAGAAAACATGTTTTCTGAAAGCTAGTAAGAACTAGGTTTCTTTTAGAGAGCTGGACACACAGAAGAAATATGACAGGTCTTCAGAAGTGTGCAAATTTGTAGTGAGGACGAATGGGAATAAGGTTTTACCTTTGTTCTTTTTAGACAAAAGCAAGAGGTAAGGATTATAAATCACTTCAAAGAAGATCTACATTGGAAATTACAAAGAAAAATATCTTGCAACAGAACCATTCAACATCACAGACAGGATCTTGGAAGGGCCCAAAATTTGTATTACATAAGTATTTACATAAGACAAACATCTGTCAGGAAAAGTTTGGTTTATGTGATGATCTTCCTTGAGGGGTCAAAAAAGAAAAAAAAGGCCATGACAATATTTGATTCTGTAAATACAGTACAAATAATTGACATCTCAATCTTCTGCTAAAACAACTGAATGTAATTAATAAAACAACAAAAAATTCAGATTCAATTACAAGCAAGCAAAACAAGTGTGTTGAAGCAGAGAAGGTAACATGTCTGTCTTACCTGCTGTGTTACTGTATATAACCTTGAAATTCTGGAAATGAAAATTACTTCCACAGAGCTAGCAGCAGATAACTGCAAGGATCAAGAGAAGATTTGTGGCAGGATTATCCATAATATGAAATGTGTAGGTAGTAATATGGTTCTTAGCTCTGGCACCAAAAGTGATCAAAGCAAGCTATCAGAAAAAGTAACTTCAGTGAAATATGAAACAGTCAATCCAAAAATGACGAATAATGAAGACCTCAAAGATCATAAAAATGGTAAGAAAAGAGATACTCAAAGAGGTTCCAAAGGGAGCTGTAGTATACATTGTTATGTAACCAGCATCAGTGTACTTATTATTGTACCGTGTCAGAAAGTGTTTGAAATTAATCAGAATTTTGAAATAGATTTGATTTATCAAGCTAATGAAATGGAAACATAAAATGTCATTTGCTTTTGGAATATAATTGAAAACCATATTTATTAAAATGTCAGCATGTGCAAACAGCTAGTAGTTTTGCTGTTTCTGAACATTTTTCCCTCTACTCAGCTAAAAGGTAAATATTTGCCTTATATAGTGCTATATGGATACTATTTGTATGTTTATAACTGTGTTTAGAAAGAGTTTTCCTGTATCAGGCAAGGGTCCAACAAGTCAAATATCTTGCATTTTGTGATTACTAAGATTGGATGCTTGGGATTAGCATACAAAACGTAGTCAAATACAGGGAAATGCTTTGCTTCCAGTATGCTTCCCTAGTTTCCAGAAAATTTCTGTCTGAATGAATTCCGAACACTTTTGTTTACAAGACTTTCTTTCAAGAATTTGCATAATTACTTTTTGAAATGATCTAAGATATGGTATCCAGAGTATACTGTGACAAAATGTTGCACAGTAAAATTGAGTGATGCTAATGTTCCTTCTAACGGCCACCTGACAAATTTCTACAAACCATCTCCATACCCTTCATCTCTGTTGGGGAAACAGTAAATAAATAATTCCCTAAATAGACTCTTCAGGGCTCTAATTTCTTTCCTGTAGTCATGTCATATTCCTAGTCATCTCTTCCCAGCCTAAGAATGAGACTTTCCAGACTCAGTTTAATATTCCCTGCTGTAAAAATACAGGATCCCCTACCTTTGATTGTCCTCTTCATTCTTCACTTTATTATTTTCAATCTAGTGTTTCATTTTTTTGAGATGTGAGAATCACAGGTATTCCTGAGATGCGGGATCACCACAGAATTGCACATTCTCTTTAAAATAACAGCAGACTTGTACTAGGAAAGCAGCTCTGTGCCAGTGTAGAAAGGTTGTCCAAGAACACAATATTAGCTCTTGCTACGCAGACATCATTAATGTTAAAGAATAAATCAAAATTTAAAATATTGAAACTTGTAATATCAGTTACCCTTACGGTTTACAAAAGGTATCAGAATGTGAAAACCGATTGCATTTCTTGAGGTACCAATGCTTCTTAATTCAAATCACACACAAAACATAAATTATTGATTTCTGCTCCTACTACTCTCCATTATGTCTCCATCCTTCCAAAATACATAAGCATCTACTTCTAGCTATATACTAGTGTAAATACCAACAGGTTTTCTTGACCTTATTGCTCAGGGATGACTGTAGCAAATCTACTTTGAAATCAGATGTTATTGAACAGAAGCAATGATACGTGTGCCTGGGAAAAGATGAGCAAAGAGAGAAAAAAACAATCCTTCTTTTTTTTTTTTAGGCTTTGGAAAAAATTTGAGTTTTAGCTGAAAGCGCCTCTTGTTAGTAGTTTGTCCAGACTCATTTCTCAAACCTACGTTTCAGTTTCTGGTTTTCGTTATATTAAATTGCACCAACTTTTTGCTTAGAAGACTGTCTCTCTTCTCCTGAGTTTGCATCTCTGAGTCTGCTCTCTTCTGGTAAAAGACTCTCTAGTAGCAGCCCTATTTATTTGAAACAGCTCTGTATATATCCTGTCTTTTGCCAGTTTTGTAAGTTCAATTTTGTCTTAATGTTTTGTTCTCTGCTTCTGGTAATCTTCACTCCTCATATTTTTAGAAAATTTAGCTATGTCACTGTGAAGTGTCCTCTTCTTAAATGAGGAGAAAAAGCTGAACTTCTTAGTCTTGCTTCATAACTAGTATTAATTTAGCTTATTTCACTTGCATTCCTCTAAAGCAATTATATTCACTCTTCTTCTTAAGTGCAGATGCAAATTAGGATAAAGGCAGTAGGGATTTTCTTCCCCACTTTTTATTCCTAGCAATTTGTATTAACTATATATCCCTACTTCCCTCCTCCCATGACTCAGAATGAAACATATACTGTATCTTAAATTAGAAAAATGTAATCTCTAACAACCTAAGTACAGTACTTAAATGTCCTTAATCCCTGTTTTTACGTTCCCTGTATCAGTTTTTCCCTCAACAGAGTTTCATCTGACAGCTTGGATATCTGGCTGTTAAATACCCTTTCCAAAAGCACTCATGCTTTTATAATCAAACTTTTAGCCAAAGTTTTCAGTTCTAACCTGCAGAGCATTCAGATTGTATTTAGATGATGGTCATTTCTTCCCTGCTTTCTTACTTTTCTTGCTTAGTTTTTCACTTATATAAAAGCTAACAAGTGTCCTATAAACCTATTCACCATTAGCACTGTATCAAACAGGCATGCACAATAAATGTCTGTAAAATGCTATTTGGGACCACTCCATGTTTCAAACAGGAAAAATCTAATCGTATTCATTTGTTAAAGAAAAAGTTTCAAAATAAAANATATTAACTCAAAATTCTAAATAACAACTTTTTCCTGTGAAGTCACCTTGAATTTTATTTTTTATAAACTTATACTAAGCAGTTAAATATTGATGGGCAAAAGAAAAAAGTCACAATTAAAAAACTCTTTAAACTACATGACCAAGGCATTTGATGTGCATCTGATTAAATGTTATGAGCTTATGAAAAATCAGGAGACTTTAACTAGTTCCCTGGTTTGAAAAGAATGTATTTTTTATTACCTCCCTCCCCCAGACTAATAGGCTGTGCTGTATAAACCTAGGGTGTTTTAGCTATCTGTATT
>VXAX01003848.1:533292-565918 GCA_013399835.1 Leptocoma aspasia
TTTATTTGTTAAAGAAAAAGTTTAAAAAAAAAATTTTTCACTAAAAAAAAAAAAAAAAAAGAAACAAAACAAAAACCTGGGGAAAAATTTAAATTACTTTTCTGGCAATTTGAAATAATTTCTTTGATCAGAGAATTTAGATATGCTTTTTAAAATTAGTTGGTTTTATTTGTGTAATGGCTTAACATTCACCCATTGTCATTTCTCTACTCTTAACATTTTATATTTTAAGAATCCCTGACAAGAAAAGTCAAAGAAATGTTGACCTATATTTCCTCAGAAAATAATTATAAAACCAAATGAGAATTTCTTGTCTCACAGGAGTAATTTTGATTTTTTCCTCCTTTTTAAAATATTTAAATATCTAATTATTTAAAATATTAAAATATTAACTCAAAATTCTAAATAACAACTTTTTCCTTTGAAGTCACCTTGAATTTTATTTTTTATAAACTTATACTAAGCAGTTAAATATTGATGGGCAAAAGAAAAAAGTCACAATTAAAAAACTCTTTAAACTACATGACCAAGGCATTTGATGTGCATCTGATTAAATGTTATGAGCTTATGAAAAATCAGGAGACTTTAACTAGTTCCCTGGTTTGAAAAGAATGTATTTTTTATTACCTCCCTCCCCCAGACTAATAGGCTGTGCTGTATAAACCTAGGGTGTTTTAGCTATCTGTATTCAGGAAATGTTCTGCCAAGGAAACAATTTTAAAGTTATCCTTCCCAATTAAGGCTGAGTCAGGGAGGAGCAGCCCCTTGAGTCTTGTGCTATTATCAAGCTATTGGAGATCAGCAGCAGGTCCCTTGCAGGCATCACAGACCAGGTATTTTCCTCCTCTTCTACTCTCTTGTCCCTTGAACAATTGTTTCTCCTGATCATCCTGTCGTGATCTGGGTCAGGTCAGCAGCTACTCACAGAGCTAAGTGTGTAACACACAGCAGTCATTTCATTAACACACTATTATTGTCATACCTTCGTTTTGTTGAAAAATATCTTCAACAGAAACATCCAGCAAATATGATATGAAATAACCTGCAACACTTCTTGTTCTCAACTGCAAATACTTTTTAAAATGTTTAAATCTTCACGCTGTTGTTACTAAAAAAGGTTTTTTAAAATTTGCAATAAGCAAATAGGCCTCCATTCCCATCTCTTTTTTTTAATTCAAATACAAATAGTTGAAAATAAAAAAGTGTAAAAAGCTGAAATTTTACCCTGAGACATGTTGCCCAGAGAGAGGATTCTTAAAGTAAACTTCATATATAGCTTAGCAAAAATGGATTGCAAAAGCCTTGCATTCCAAGCCCATGTTCTTTTTCAATTAAAGTATTTCTATTTTTGCACAAGTCAGCATTAATGCACAAATTCCTAGAGAAACTGAATAAATATACAACTCTCCCTATAACAACTTGCAATGGTACAAGTGTTGGAGAGTGTTTTTGGGATGTAGACACCAACTTAAACTCACTGTTGCCTCATCCCACCACTTTATCTACATTAAAAATATCTCATGGGACATTATATCTACCACTAATTCAGTGCATACCTGCCACACTCATAGAAATCCTCATTCTGACTAAGCCAACTACACTAGACAAAGCCAGAAATCCAATTCATTCTTTCTGTAGTTTATTACTACAGTCTTGTTGGCAAGTCAACAAGAGAAACTGTAAACGTTTGTAGCAGCAAATATTCACTTAATTTGGGAAAACTGACAAGAAGTAATAGAAATTGTAATACCAATGGTAATGATAATTATGGATAGCATTATTCAAATTGCCATAAAAATAATGTTACAAAAGGCCTACCTCTTAAGAATGAAAAAGGAATCTTAGAATTCCTACCTAAAACCCCACACAGACAAGGCAGTCTTTAAGTGACATGAAGCTCCTGCTTGTGCGTGATCCCTTCATCCATTGCACAAGCCCAAGTCCACTGACACCAGTAGCAGAATAATCTGGTTTTAAGCTGATGCACTGGAAGAGAGAATCAAGACTTTGCCACAATCCTCACTGACTTGCCATTAGTAATATTATTCCAAGAATACCTGATATAATCTCCTCGGCTGAGTATTTTTTTGTTTGTTCTTAGCAAGATATATTAGATGTTTTTTGATAATGGCCACATGAGAATGGGGCCTTGAGCAAACTGATCTAATGGATGGCATTTCTTCCCATGGCATGTGGATTGGAACTGGATGGATTTTGGAGGTCTCTTCCAATCCAAATCATTCTAGGATCCTATGATGATCCTGAGCCTTTTAACATCAACAGCCAAAGTCTCTTGGCCTTGACTGCACCAAGTCAAAGCCAGTGCTGAAGGGTTTGGGTTGCTTGCTCTGTAATGGGTTTCCAGCAATTTATAAAGCTAGTAAATGCAGAAAATTTACATCACTAAATAAACTTATGCTAGGTACCAAATTAATTTGAAACCTGAAAAATATCACAGATCACTTGCACATTTTCCTTCCAAATGTCATTCCTGTCCCAAGCAGGACTGATGGTGTTGCACAGCCCTCGTGGCCAAGGAATGTCTCAATCTGCAGCAAACATGGGACACAAGCACCCTGAACCTCGGGCTGAAACTCTCCATGGGAACTATATGCCAAAAGAGACAGTTTCTGAAATGAAACAAAATATTTTTTGTATTCACTGATCCTAAGTGTGCAGTATTTCACATTGTAATCCTCTCAAATAATTCAGAGTTCAGCAGCAAGTTTCAACACTACTGTGATGAGGATAATTTCAGAGGTCCTAGTTCCATTACTGGTGTCTAATTGAGTGTATTTTTAACTTTCAATTTAACTTAATAGGAACTAATTAGTAAAATCTAATTAGATGCCCACTAGAATTTCTGTATCACTGTTTGTTCCTGAATTTTGTGTCACTAGAATCCTAGTGGGAAAGCGAGTCACCCTGAAATAGATGGGGCTATTTGAGTATCCAGGTACTACTCTGTGTCAGTAAGGCCTTAAATAAAGTGACATGATCACAGGCACATAAGAAAACATAATAAAAATTCTGGCCTGAGAAAAATGTGTCTCAAAAATATGGCTACTAAAGTTTTCTTCTACTTCACTATAGATCTGATCAAAGATGTGCATATTGTTTGAGTTACCTCTCTCTCTTTTTTTCGTAAAACTCTGACTCTAACTTACTGCTGCAGAAAAGGCCACTTCTGTTTTATTACATGTAACATATCCTCAATAGAGTATCATTTCAAAAGGCTTCAAAGAGTCAATATATTCTCCACGTAGTTTGTTGGGTTTTTTCGCAAAGACTGTTTTTGGAGTGACAATAATAGTAATAAGTTCTAGGTGAGAAAAGAAAACAAACTTCTGATCCTCTTTATTATCAACATCTAACAACTACTTTTAACTTAATATTTTTTTGTTGGCTTGGGTTTTCTTTTTTTTTTTTTTTTTTTTTCATGGTGTCTTTCATTTTTTCTAATCTGTATATGAATACAGCTAATGTGCAGCTGGGTTTCCCCAGCTCCTGCTTCTTCCTCTTGAGGTGCTCAGACGATGCTGCAGCTCACTGCTTCTTGTTTAATTGGCACCTGCTCAGGTGTCTGTACCTGTGTGCACTGCTCTTCTGGGAGCTGATGGTCACTCTTAGTAAGTCAGCAGTGGGGGAATTTAAGCCAACAAAAATTTAGGAAAATCACAGATTGGAGGCATTGTTTTGTGTTTCACATGGTTCCCTCAGCAGTGCAATACCAAGAATCTATCCAGTTTTTTATTTCTTATATTGTAGTTACTAAAAAATTCCATACTTCTAAAGACAATAAAATTATTAAATAATACTATATTCTGCATGAGCTGTTTGGAAAAGAGATTCTTTCACTAAAAATATTTCTAATAAACATTCTGCACTGGGAAACAGGTTAACTTTAAGGTTGTCTGATGTACTCGAGGAAAAACCCACAAATATTAATTCCAGTACCCAGATTCTCAGGAACACTGCTGTATTTCTAGGTACATGACTAGACTTGCAATCCCAGCTGTTAGCCTGTGTTGTAACTGAATTTCCCTTTTTAAGTGATTCAATTTGACTCAGACTGGTGTCCAGCAGCTTGGAAAGGCTGTTAATGTGATGTGACAATCTTGACATTAACTGCCTTGGTTAAGGCCAAGAAACAAATCACACAGAGCTTAACAGATCAGAGACAGCACCTTGAATTTTACATAGAAATGAACTGAAAAAAGTGGAGATTCTGGCTAAATGAAACTGATGCTTCCTGGATGGGCAAATGTATTATGAAGAGTTTTGTTGTTCTTACAGTGTCTGCAGTAAATTGAGCACCGTGCAGTCATGCAGTACAGCATTCTCAATGACTTAGAGGCATCCTTTGAAGGCTACATTTGACAGAAAAGATGATAAATGCCAGGGTAAATGGAGATTTAATGAAGCCTTTGGGCACTAATGACAATGGATTTCTGGAAGAGGTTTAATTCCATTGGCATGTCCAAATTTACTCCTTCCCTTTACTGTATGTAAAATTTTATTTAGCTACACTCTGCTGAGCAGAGGTTTTAAGCCCCATCATGGCTCAGTTGGTGAGTGACAGGCCACAGCTCAGAGCCAAGAAAAGAGAGATGCAGACGAGGGCATTTGGCAGAATTCTGTTTAGAAGCCTGGCTCCTGCCACCAGGCAGCAGACAGAGTGAGAAACAGAGAGAAATGTGTTCTGGTGAATAATGTGTAAGAGATCATCACAGGCCATGAATTGCTCAGGACACTCACCCTGAGGTCTTCCCAAGGAGGGGAAGGAAGAACCACTCCACCAGGCTTCAAACCTCCCTGCCTGTCCCCTGCCACAGACTCTCTCAGCCAGGCAGGCTCAGGGAATGCGCTGCTTGCTCCAGACCCGTGGGATGAGTGTGAAAACAAAGCTAAGTGATGTCCTTAAAAAGTTTTGTTTTATTTTTTAATTTTTAATTTTTAAATTAGGATGAGTTGGAAACTGAAAGCCTTTTCACTTATCCTGCCATTATACATTGTAGGGATGCACTTAGGTAACAAAACCAGTGAGAGCTACAAGTAATGGGTCTGGGTGGTAAACTAGAAAGCTAGAAAATGTTCTAGTATTTTTAACTGTTCATTATTCTTACTCTGGTAGACAATAACAACCACAGGAGGCCTTGACATGCCAGTTTCATTCATTGTCTATGCCACTATTCTAGCAGAAGGGAAATAGACTGGACTGTAGTACTATGGTTTGTCTCTATTTTGTTTTAATGTCTGGATGGCCAAATAAGCATAGAAGATAATCTCAGCAGAGGTGTAAGTGATAGAAGGGCTGTGATGAGGTATATTTTACATTTAAATTTTTGTTTGTCTCATGGAATTCTGAACATTTCTTTCTATTTCTTCAGGCTAGTATTATCTGCAACAATAAGATATAAGAAAATGAAACTGGATGCCTTGAGTTCTACAGACTGGGGATAGGGGCAAGCATGTAGGTGTCCATAAAACATCCTGTAACTTCTGAGAGATTACTGGTGCTGGCTGAATATGAGCAAGTCCAAAGCAGTGTGTGGCTTTGGATACATGTCCAGCTTAGAGTCTCTTCTGCCATGACTAAATTTTAAAAGGGAACAGAGAATCAACTGCTGCTGTGGTCTGAACATGCACTGATGTGTGGACACGTGCACTTGCCACAGCCCGGGGTCCTTCACAAACCTCACGGACTGGTAAAGGGTAAATAAGAAAACATCTGGAAGCCAAATCAAACATACTGGGAGAGTGACTCCTAATGAAGCATTTGGCCACAAACTCTGTTTGGACTGTGGTGACTTCATTTATTCAGGAACAACTGCAGTCTAATTGTTTTGTCATATGAAAAGGTTTGCTGACTTCACTGCTACCTGCAGGAGTGACAGAAGGGCTGGATTTCTCCCTTTCACTGTCTCATCAGCTGCAGGCCTTTGTAACAGCAGTATCCTTCAAAACTAGTAAGTAATGTTTTGGCAAACGCAATTAGGAATTTTGTACGCTATCACATGAGGATTCAGCATTCACCTCTAGGTCCCACCATCTTAAGAATGAAATATTGGAAACAACAGTGAACATGACAGCGTGGCTTTTCCTTGGCATAAAAAATAACACTCCTGTATCACATGCAGATGTTGAGATTGTTCTTTAATTTATAATTTAAAATCATGCAGCTACTTTAAGCCCAGGGCAAGGATACTTTGTTCATGCTAAATAAAGTGATCCTTCTTTATAAAAAACAATACTGAGTCTGGCTATTGAAAAACACTTTTGTATAGGAAAAATGTCTATACAAGAAAATAAAATAGGACAAATTTAAGCAATAGATTCATTTATCTGTGCCCAGGTCAAGGTGTAAACAGGAAAGGAGAAAAAAATTAAATTTAATTGAGTATATAATTGAAGTGTTCACAATATATTATTACTGTTATCAATATCTGCATTTTCATTATATTCAAACATATTTGTAACAATGAAATGTTAACTATGCAATGTCTTGAATTTAACTCCTTAAGGAGAAAAACTTTTCCTTGGAAAGCCCTTTCATTAAAGAGGAGAATAAAGGGGAGAGAAAAGAGGATATGTGGGGATATGAGAGTTTAAAAGGTAAAGCTGATAATCTGACTCATATCAATAGGAAAGAAAGTGCTTTAAAGATTATATTCATCATTGATGCATCCCACAAGATATTTGGTGGAAAAAACATTATGAATGTACAAGCAAGGTTTAAAAAAAAAAAAAGAACACCAAAAAACCCCATCCAAATAGCGAATGGATGCAGGAAAAAAAATAATCTCTGATATTTTGAAAGACCTCAGTTTGCAACTTGTTCAGTATTCTGTGCAGAATTAAATTTCAAAAATAGTTTACTTCAAACTGGCCTTTAATATAATTAATTTAAAACACCTCACAAGAAACCTTTTGATAGGTTGTGGGGTTTTTTAGTAAAAACTATGACATGTCAAAGGCATTAAAAAGGAATTGCAATAAATGCCACTTCATGTACCCACTAATAAAGAATGCCAATGTTACATTTAAAATGTGTCAGAAATTCACAAATTCAAAGATCTAGCTCAATGTTAATTTTGACATAAAGCTCTAGAAGATCTTTTACTGTATTATATTCTGTTATTTACAATGATAAACTATTTCTGTCACCTAAACTATATAGCAGTGATTTTTAGAAAATATTATAGGTATTAAGGACTGTCAGACAATTTCAAGTATTTGGAAATATTCATTTCCAGCATGAGTAAATGTCACTTTCTTATATGTACCATATATTGCATGTTGGAACCAGTGGCAAAACAACTAATAAGGAAATGGGTCACTTCTTCCACCTGATAAGACAGAAAGATGTTGAATAGCTATTGCAAGACAGCAGTCTGAGTTGTTCCGAGTTTGTGTTTTGGGAATTATTGGAAAAAAATATGAAAAAGCCTGTTGGTAAGTCTATTGAGTTCTATTTCTGGTTGATTGGTTATGGATTTATTTCCTAGACAGTGATTCTCCATAAATCCATTTAAACAGTCCACAAGGACCTGGCTATTCTCTAAATATTCCCTTCACACAACAGTTACATTCATTTGTGTATATATATTTGTACTGATGCTCATGTCACTGAATTGCTCTGTGTGGCTGTGTCCACAGTTGGAGAGAGACTTTAGAGATAAGTAGCAAGCAAGAAATGCAAACTTTAGACTATGTTTTGAATTAGTGTCCTTGAGCTACGTCAAGCTGAAATCACCAATGGAGTCAGATGAATTAGCATAGAGCCAATCAGCTGTGACTGTAGCGATGTATGATATATAAGTCGTGTGTTTCAAATAAACTGCCCCTTTTGCTGCTCTTCAAGTCAGAGTGATTTGCTGCCTCTTTCACTAGCTCGACAGCGACAGTTCTGCACTGGTCAGTAGTCATTGGCAGCCTCTTTCCAAACTGTGGAATCAGGTCCCTCTGACCTTGTGACGGAATTAAGCCTACACATGCAACAATTCTCACCAGTATGTGCAAAGATCTCCAGCTCACGTAATGCACTTTATGCAGTTTCCACCTTCTTCATAAGGCATTAGCAGTGAGTGCCAACAGGTATGTGGAATTTGGTACCAGTGCTCAAGAATATGACCATTCCAATCTTCTCTCTTAAAGTAGTCTTCTGAAGCAAATACATTAATTAAGGGTCCAGAAAGGAAGACAGAAGACTCTACTTAATTTCTTCTTCCCGTGATCACAGTGGAAGTCAGCACAGCCTGTGATGATTGCTTTGCAAGACGTGCTCATGAGATACAACCCAGTGCATGCAGTTCTCTATTCTTTCACTTTTTCAATTGAAAGAGAAGAGATTCTTCATCTTTATAGGCTTTTTTCCCCAGGAAATACAGCCAACTCTTTGAAATTTCCCAAGACTACTCCCATGGACTTGACCCCGAGTGTATCCTCCAGAGTAGCACAGAGACCTCGCAGTTCCTCTGGTCTCAGGTGATGTGAAAACCCTCAGATGTGGCTTGGCACAGCAAGCTTTGTTCAATGTGGGACATGGAAGCCCAACTGACAGCCCTGGGGTAAATTCCTTGCCAGCTTAGGGAGGTGTGTAACAGTGTCATTTTGCTGCTCTCACATTGTTAGAGTAGGAAACATAATCACAGCATAGCTTGATTATATGCAGGTGCTTTATTAAAAGAGCTCTGGGAGACAGGGGTACCAAATCTGACTCTGACATAGGTTTGAAATGGACATGTTTTATACTCTTCTTGTTACATAACTATATGTTAATCATTAAACTTATATTGTTCTATTGTATTCATTGATTTCACCCAAGCATGAATTCTCGAGCCCCCCGAAACATCATTTTCATGATTCATATGTATACGCAATAATTACGTCCAATTATCAGATAATCATCACACCTAACAATCCTATCATTTCTCATGACCTAGTACAAATAATGTGTTCCCAGGCCTAGTTCATGATTTAGTATAGACAATGTGTTCCCAGGCCTAGCCCCTTTCCACCCTCTCCAAATACTATTCCCATAATTTTAGAAACATTTTAACCCTATGCTATCACTATCAACATTGCCCTATTTTCTTTCTCAAATGTCCACCTGGGCTGCCCTGCTAACGTGTGTTAGACTGTTTTTCTTTTCTTTACAAAAGACAGCATTTGGCAAGATGTCCAGTGGTTTTTGCAGACATCCTGGAATGAAAACTCTACTTTTTCTCTCTACTGACATATGCCATGGAGACAACTCCTCTTCTTGCTGCATCTCTTTGCTTCTGTGGTATCTTCACTTAATATAAGTGGAAGATAATCACACAATAAAAGGAGCACTGCTGCATTGTTTTAGAAAGCTCATTATGAAAGTAGACTGTGCAGCTAAAAATTATTTTGTGGGTTCTGTACATATACATGATGATATAATATGTAAGATTAATACTGCTACAAAAATAGGACATCCTGAGCTAAAAAAAAAAAAAAAATCAACAGCCTGTAAGGGTGGGGTTTTTTCCTATTTTATATGATTGTTTTAACACTTATGTTTTTCTTTCTTACCAATCTGAAATTTTCCCTGTTGTCTCCAGAATAGATGGAATGGAAATAAGTGTGGAGGAGAATTGTGGAGAACATTTAACATTTTCATTACTATTTTTAGGACAAATCATTCTTAAAAAAAGAAAGTATACTTAATTCCACATACTTACAAGAAAGTGACAATATTTTCAGAGAAGAGCATTACTGAGAGTAAACCACATGCACAAATTTTATTACCAAAACAGTCTTTAATATTTTACTTCTCATATATATATTCTCATATATATGTATATACTGGTATATATACATAACATATGCCCATGGTTATAACATCAGCAAATTATAATATAGAGTAAAATATATATATATACGCTATTGAATATATCTCTGTGGGTCTTCAAATAGCTTAAAAACTGTATCCATGGTCTTCTGGGGGGCTTTTAAATGTTCTGTTTTGCCACAAAAAATCATCAATGACATTTCAAACACAGAGAAGTTAATGAATTTTAAACAAATTTGAAAGAGAAACAATTGAGTCACACCATGTGGTCTCATATTGAGAACATGTTCTCAGGCCTTGTCCTCTCACAGGTCTATTTGGAAAAGTCCTGTGCAAGAAAACTGTAAAATTGTCAAAGATCACCTCCTCCATTTTCAAGAGTAGTTCATGACATTGAATGTGAAATTAGGCAAAAATGCCTCAAGGCCTTTATGGATGAACAGAGCTCGTAGCCACACTCAGAGACAAGAAACCATACAAAGGGAGGAAGCAAGGATATGGGATTTGGGAGAAAAACAGAAACATTCTCTGAGCACTCAGAGATGAAATTAGAAAAATTAAACCCAAGAGAAGTTAAATATGGCCAGGGATGTCAATGCCAAAAAAGCTTTCTACCTGTACATAGGTGAAAGAAGGGAGATTAAGGAAAATGTGGGCCCATTGCTTAACAAGACTGAGTACCTTGTTAGACAGGATAGAGAACAGGCTGATTTACCAAATGTCAGATCATCTCCCAGATATCTCAGGTTCCAGAGGCCGTGGCAAAGGCTGGGCCATTGAAAATTTATCTTTAGTGAAAAGGGTGAGGTCAGGGAATGCTCAAGAGAACTGGACATACACAAGTCCATGGGCCCTGATGGGGTGAACTTACCTGTGCTGATGGAGCTCTCACAGACCACTGCAAGGCCACTATGGATAATCTTTGCTCAATTATGCTTGTCATTTCATTCAACATGCAATATGAAACTAAGGTGCTGAATATGATGGTGTCAGGCAAGCACAGCTCGTGCTGAGGCCTGCACTGAGGATGGGAGCTGGTGGCCCTCAGGCTGAACAAAATTTTACAATCCAAAGATGTGTCTGAGCTGCCTGTGACAGGAACCCCAGTGCTCAGGGTACCCCACTGCCCAGCAGGACTCACACACAGCCCTTACTGCACCCCAGGTCTAAATGCACGTTTGCTACCAAGTTTCTTTTGCTGTTTTTTAATCAGGAATGTAGAGTGTAAATCCAGCGTACTACCTTAAAATGAGCAAAACTAGAGAAACCATAAAAAGGCTTCAAAAACAAAAGGAATTGCTTTTCGAAGATTGTGGAGTGGTTTGTAAGAACTGCATAGAGTTTCTCAGTAAATGTCGTAATAAAGGTTCATTGATTAAAAGAAATTGGTTCTATTGCTCATAATAGCATCTCATTGATTGAAAAGCATTGCCTGGAATGGTTTCCTCCAAAGCAGCATCTGTTATGTATTAACCTTTCAGCCTTCAGAATCATGGGATATGAATTTCTTGCTCAAACTACTGGTCAGATGACCCATCCATGACATTTAATAAATTGCAACTATGTTCATAGACTCAGGATTTCATAAAAAAAGGGAAAAACACATTATAAGGAAGGCACACTTTTCATGATGCATGGTATAACTGAGTTCTTTATGTTAAAAACCCAAAATTGTCTAAACTCAGAGTGTAAATTCTGTCTTATTAAAAGCATGAAACAAAGTTTAGGATAATCATCCAGCCTTTAATAGTAAACAGCAATGTAATGATTGAACATTGAATGAAAGAAAATCTGTCATGTCTAGTTTGTCAGGAAAAACTATACAAGGACAAGGCAGATTTGATTTAATCTTTGAACTAGGTAAAATGAATGTAGTTGCCTATCACACTGTCATTAGTCATAGTTTGTGTACATGATTATAGAAATACATTCATGATTTTCTCTTTCTTTTGCTATTATTTTAAAAAATCTTTTAAAAGCAGTGCAGTTTATTGTCGTTATCAGATTTCATGAGAGAAAATGTATCTAATAAAACCACAATAAGGGTAGTTTTATTAAAGAAATTTGATTGTTTTCAGTTAACCTATAAAATACATTTTACACACTTGTTTTTCATTTTGCATAGGAGCTACTTGCATTTCTTAGATTGGGATCTAAATTATCTGTACTAGAAATGAAATAAAGTGTGAAGAGGAAGATTTTATTATTAAGTCTATTTTCTTATCTAATGAGACATAGTTCAAAGCACTTCACTGACTGTCCTGCTGTACAGTTGTGGTATAAGCAGTAATTTAACCCTTAAAGATATTTGTATTTGTGAATTTGCAGTACAATATCTGACACAAAACCATGTACTATTTGATAAAATAATTAAAAATTAAGTCTTAAACTGTCTTCCAGGGGTTCCAGTTCGGGAGTTAAATGTAGTCTTACTTCAATAATGTTAAACAGCATACAGACAGGTTTTACGCAGTTCACAGCTCAGTAGTGTCTGAGTCACACAAGAAGGAAAACCAACATTGTGCTGTTAATGTGCTTTGGTGCCAATTTCATGGCTAATACTACCAGTGTGGACTACAAGTAAAACCAGGAAAAACTAAGAAGAAAAAAAGGAATATCTAAACCCAATAGTACCCAGCAAATCTGAGAATATGAGAAATTAAAAGGATGCTGAATAAGGAAGTGGGAGGCATAAACGTAGTGAAGGACTAATATATCCTCAAAGAGAGTCAGTCAGTGCAACTTCTGGTCAAGCAGATTATCTGTGCTCAGCATAGCACAGAAATAGATAATACCCAGCAGCATATCCAAGGCTCTAGATGGAAGCACCAGGGTGCTGAGCTTTTATAAAATCCCAAAGTATAAGGCCCAGATAGGCAGTAGTATTTATACTCTTAAAGTGAGATGTACACTGCTAAATCTAATAGTATCAACCTGACCCCAGCGCTCAATTACAAGTTAATAATAGCCATCCAAACTCATCAGTGCCCACTTTACACATGAAAATTTTATGAGTGTTCAGGGGTGTTCTCTGTACCTAAAATTGTGTCTTGAAAACTCTGAAAAAATGTGATCATTGCAATAAGTTAGTAATCACATAGAAATTAGATATTTCTCTTACAAAGTCCTCTAAGGATTCTGTCCTGGAGTTGAGCTCAGAGACACCTATCACAAATCTGAAGATTCAAGTTCCCCAACAAAAGCAATTGCAGTGGCAATATCTTTTAACCTCCAGTAAAGAAGGAACAGGCTTGAAGAAAATGTTGCTGCTTCCCACATTTCATAATTGTGCAGTGAGGAGCAACTGATTCTATATTGCCCCCTTCTTTTTGTGGTTCAGCTCAACACACCTCAGCCTTGAGAAGAATATTGCTAAAGCTACCAGCCTGTCATAGTCTGGTAAGGTGCATAAGGTGCAGAAATTCCCATGGGGACATAAAAAGAATTATGCCAAATTTGCAGGTTGCTTTGGGACTTCTGTGCACTGTGGTTTGTTACCAGAAGTACAATCCCTAGACTCCAAGTTAGGAAACAATATTTAAGCCAAGTATTTAGACAGCAAAATTTTCTTGATTAGGGTAAACTCCAAATTTTGAGTCACAAATGTCTTACTGTGATATGCAAGAATCATGTGAACAAATCAGGTTGTTCAATACACATTTTCTACGTGCGTGTCAGGTAGAAAAATAGAAATTGAAAATGCATTTTCTTCCTGTCAGTGTAAAAAAATCACTTTCTGATTATAAAGCTTGAGCCTTCTTTTAACTGTAGGTTATCATTAAAAAGAAAATAAGTAAAAAATGTAAAATTCAACTGTTGGGTAATATACAACATCCCAAAGTAAGTTTTTCACTTACTTAAATTATTTCTTTATTACCTATTTTCACCTTCTTTCCAGACTGAATGTGTCATATATCAGCTTTCAACTTCTGGATCCTTTTATACTTTCTTTTCTGCTAGATTAAAAATTAATCTACTATCCAAAATACTTTTCCTGTAGCATAGGATCAAGACAGCTCTTAATCTCTTAGATAAATTAAACAGATGCAGAATTTCTGTATTTTATAGCAGACTTTCCAGACCTTGAGCATTCTTGTAGGTCATTTCCTTGCTGCATTCCAATTTGTTAACATAATCTTTGAAGTGTGGATTCCAGAACAAAGAACTGTATTACACTGACAACTTGATGACTGCACCATAATGGGCTATTGAGAGACATTCAGGTAATATCATTATGGGTATGAGATGCATATTTTAAAAAATAAGTACAACAATGATGAAATTCATGCTGAGAACTAGATCAAAGGCTAAATTGTGTATGGATTGCGATAGTTCAGAGGTGTAACAAAGACTTGGGTTTTCTGTTGTTGCTTTACAACTTAAACAATAAATAACACCTAAATAATAAAAAAGAATCCCTTAGAATCATTAACAACTGGCAGATTTTAGTGACTTTTATGTTCTACTGACAGAGTTTACCAAAGAAAGAAAACTTTCAACAGAGGGTTGTAAGTAATCTGTCCTTGTTTCTCAGTATAGGATTATAACAATAAATATTATAACAATAAATATATGTTATAACAATAAATATATGTTATAACACTAAATATATATGACAGAAACAAACATTCTGGAGAAACTCATATCTGGGAGGAAATGTAACAAGAAATATTTTTGTTTGCATGTCTGTCTGTAACTGGTAAAATCGGTTTGTTACTAAAATATATTTGTATTCCAAAAGAACACATTTTTCTGTCTTTTTGTAACTTTTAATAAAAACTTACAGACATTTTTACCTCACATGAAGTTATAAATCCATTAATCTGCCTGAATACTCCTAAATATATAATTGCTGTTGTTGTTGTATTTGTTGCTTTTTTTGGGCTTTTGTGATTTTTTTTCTCCAACTGTAGGCAGTATATTTAACATACATAGTTTTTCTTAAATTCATAACAACTTTTATACTACTTGCAAGTTTCATCCTTGGGGTTAGGCAATTAATCTTCTACTCATTCTCCATCATACTTCTTCAATTTCCTAAAGTTTTGCAGTTTAGGGGGAAAATTACAAAATAGAGAATGAGACACAGTGGACATAATTTCACGTATCTCTGACAATGGGCACACAGCTGGTGCAGATAATTATTTATGAATTTTTGTATCAAATAACACTGACTAAACAAACTCAAAATTTGAAAAGTTTCTTTTGTACTCTTTTGAGTGCTAAAACTTAGAGTGTCCTACAAGCACATAAGGGGGCTTTACTATTATATCTCATAATTACTGACAATACATTAATTATTAATGCAGAAAGCAGGCTCCAGAAATATGAAGAAAATAAAACCTTTAACTTTCAAGCTAAAATAGTCTAGTTGCATTAAGCCAGCCTGCCCTCTTCTCTTTAAATCTATGTGGGGAGTGTGGAGTGGCACTACTGGCCACAGTACTACTGGCACATTTTGTTTCTTCTTGTCTGGCAGGAGCAGGATTATTTTCTCTGGATACCTTAATATTACTAAATTACTTTAATATATCTAAAAGATAATATTTTAAAATCTTTGGAATCATAACCTTAATTTACTTGTCTGTAATTCCAGCCTGACATCCAGAACATGAAAGTCATTGGAACTGACTTTCCTTGTGGTCTTATTTTTAACGTTACACCAGCTATCAAGACATAATGGTCTAGAAATCAGACATTAATTTAACAAAAAAGAAATACATTATATGGAGAATATCAAATTGAAACTATGTTATGTGTTCCTTCATCCTTATTACATTTCCTCTTTATAGCATGCACAGCTGCTTCCAAGGAAGTCAGTGAGAATACTTTCAATGAATGAATGTATGAGGGAATGAATAAATGAATGAATAAATTTCAACCATGAAATACCAAATTCTGGGTTTGGTTCTACTGTTAATTGTAACATTTTCATTAAGTTCAAAATTTCCCTTGCCTTGCTGGGCAGAGATCTGTTAAGCTGGTCCTAGATTTTATAGATTGCATATGATACAAAAATATGATAATAACATATTGGAAATGACACTATGAATTACTTAACTTTGGTTCATATTTCCCTGTATTCTGACACCATATATTAATTTGAACAGGCTGAGATAAGGTGAATTAAGATGACAAGCAGAAGAGGACTTTGGGACCTCCAGAACTGTCAAATACGAAAAAATTGCTTTCCTCTGATTTCATTTTAAGGAACTAACATTATTATCTGGCCCTGAAGTATTGTGGCCATAAAATGATAAAATTATCCAGAAATGCCTCAGAGACATCTGAACATTCCCAGTTTGAACAGCAATATGCTGAAGAATAAATTTACATTTTTAGTAGCTTAGTTCTACTTTATATATCCCCTAAAGGGCAATGTTGTTCAATATACTTTGTTGAAGCAAAATATGGCTGTTTAGTGTGTTTATTTAACTAGCTAATGCTCGTTTGCTTATCTGACACCTAAAGACACTAATGCTACATTGAGCCTTGTGTCACTTGGATATTATTACCTACAGGGAAAAGAGAGAAATCGTATGGCTTGTTTGAAATCCTCTGGTAGAAGAATAGAATATCTGATCTTGTGCTGAGGCTGGGGCCTCTCCATGTCTTTACTGCAGCAAGTGCTTTCACCTGCCATCAAAGCCTCCTTCCCACGCAGTGGCACAGCACGTGCCTTGTTCTTGGAATGATCACAAAGACTGGTCACAGAGCAATCATATGAAACATGCACAGCAAATCCCAGTCTGCAGCACATGGATGAGTATTTTGGGGCCTTTGCAGCGCACACACCTTCCCAAAGAGGCAACCTGAGTCAGCACAGGCAGACTGGCCTATCTCTGCAAACGGCACTGACTATGTTCATATTAATTCTCAGCTCCCCTGCCTTCTGCAGGTGAAAAGTAGACAAAATGGATGGTAAAGACAAACTTTTCTAGGAAACGAATATTGTTGATAAGTGGTGTCCAGAGGATTCAAAGAAGACTGGGCTATGCTCATCCTTTAAAAGAAAGCAAGCAAGCAGAGATAGTGCCTACCCAAAAGAATTCCTAATAACATCATAACTATATGCAACATGTGAGCAAAGAGCTCTGGAACAATGCCATTGATGACTATCTTGGTAAAATGAGAAATTTTCGGGGTAGACTAGCCCTAGTTTTGGCTGAAATTTGCCTTTGCAATTTGTGTCCTACAGAAACCTCCATACACACAGGAAAGAATAATTTCCTTAAGCTTATAAAATCTTTACTACCTTATATTATTTCTATTTATAGAGTTTTGTGGAGACTAGTTTGTATTTACCAGGAGAATGAATATACTTGAGACTTAATCAACAGGAGCCTTTAAGTTACAGTGAAGGCATGTAGTTTGTTTTAATATGTTTTTTTTTTCTATATGTGGCATGNATATTTGTTTACACAGAAAGGAAGTATATTTTTCACAGGCATTTGTTCTGGTTTTGACTGGGATGGAGATAATTTTCTTTACAGTAGACGGTATGGTGCTGTGTTTTGGATTTGAGCTGGAAACAGTATTGATGGTATAAAATGTTTTTGTTATTGCTGAGCAGGGCTTACCCAGAGCCAAGGCCTTTTCTGCCTCTCACCCATCCCACCAGGGAGGAGACTGGTGCCTCAAGAGTCTGGGAGGTAACACAGCAGGAACAGCTGGCTTCACCTGACCAAAGACAGATGTCCCACGCCATATGGTGTCATGGTCTGTGTATGAAGTTGTGGGGAGAAGAAGGAAAGATGGGAACATTTGGACTGATGGCNTCTATATGTGGCATGCTTTTAAATTTATATTATTAGTATTTTCATCCACAATGAAAAATCTAGGCTGAAGCAAGAGAAAGTACTGTCTTTAGTTTCCAGCATTTTGCACTTTATGCAAACATGCTGAAGTCCCACAAAATACTAAGCATAAAAATNATCCCACCAGGGAGGAGACTGGTGCCTCAAGAGTCTGGGAGGTAACACAGCAGGAACAGCTGGCTTCACCTGACCAAAGACAGATGTCCCACGCCATATGGTGTCATGGTCTGTGTATGAAGTTGTGGGGAGAAGAAGGAAAGATGGGAACATTTGGACTGATGGCTTTTGTCTTCCCAAGTCACAATTGCATGTGATGGGGGCCTGTTGTCCTGGAGATGGCTGAAACCTGCCTGACAATGGAAAGTGGTGAGTGAATTCCTTGTTTTGTTTCGCTTGTGTGCAGCTTTTGCCTCCCCTACTAAATTGCCTTTATCTCAATCCATGAGTTTTCTCACTTTCATTCTTCCAATTGTCTCCCTCATTCTTTGAGGGAGAGGGGTGAGTGAGTGACTCTGTGAGGCTTAACT
This sequence comes from Leptocoma aspasia, assembly GCA_013399835.1. NCBI lineage: Eukaryota > Metazoa > Chordata > Aves > Passeriformes > Nectariniidae > Leptocoma > Leptocoma aspasia. The sequence continues at coordinate 551,457 of VXAX01003848.1, forward strand.
GCCAGCTAGGGTTAAATCACAACAGCGTCTGTGAATACTTAAAAACTTATCCCAACATAGTTACCCTACTCTCACATTTCATCTTTTTTATTGTTTTTGTGGAGAAAGAACACTTCCCATAATTTGTATTCCTTCAGATTACTCATTTTTGCACACAGAAAGACAAGCCATCAAGAACTGTTACCAGGAAATACCTGTTCCACTTAACATTTTCTGGGTTTCAACCTATTTATTACCCAGACCTGCTGCCCCCTACAAGTTCAATGAAACACGATGCACTTCACTGCAGTGGTCGTGTAGGAGATTTTGAAGTGCATTGTTCTAGACAGCTCTAATCTTCCAAGTCCTTCATGTCCACTTAGCAGACATATCCTCCAGGATTTCTCTTTATGTTTCACAGATATTGGGTGAAATGAAGCAGACAATACATGGAGCACATAATGATGTGTCTTGACATATGGCAAACCACTTCCACATCCCAACACCACTTCCACTCTTCCAAAGTACACATCACTGACACTTTAAAGTCCTTAGGGTGAGGTTAAATGCCTCCTTTCTCTTGGCCCTCAGCCCAGTAAAAGGCTCCAAAATGCATGGAAGCAGGGAGAAACCTGGACCTTCAAAAATGATTGATGGTCTCACTGATGAGCACACTACTGGTGCCCTTGTCTACAAGGCAAAAGTATTTCCTTTCTGATTCCAGAAAGCAGACAGAAGGGTGACAGTGATCTGATCATATATAGCTATTTGGAATGTAAAGATCAGTGTTTGAACAGAGTTCCCTAGAATTCTTCTATAAGTGATGACCTTCCACATGATAACTTGTGTCATGATTAATGTCCAGAAAATGGGAAGAGGATTAGACTGGCAGAGTACCTGTTTCTTTATGTGTGAGGGTATGTGCTCAATATACTTCCTGTGGCCTTATAACATCACGCAGGATACAATCTTTATATTTTCAGTATTCTATATGGTTCATACAATGCTGCCAAGCTAATGGATACTCGGAAAGGACTACTGGAGTATGTTAATTTTTTACTGTCATTTGAAGTCTCCCTGGTCTGCTAGTTAATTGTTTGTGGTAGTTTGTACATGATGTATTACAAGAAAAGATATAATGGCAGCTGAATTTGGAAAAAAACTCAATACATGTGGATGTACCAATTTCAAAGGAATCCACCTTAAGACTGCATTACAGTGGTAGTAAGAGTTTTCAGTTCAATAACATTAAATCAATGCAATTAGAGAGAACAAACTGGATCAATGTGACACCTTGAAGAAGACATGGCCTTATTGTTCATTGCTGGAAAAAATCCTTTTGAAAGAACTATTCATTTAACTATTCAGATAAGGAAAAATATATAATTGGATAAAAAATTCATGCCTTTTGTTCTTTACCTGAAAGATTATTAATAATTGGTGTGGCAATCATATAAACATTCTCAGAGCTTGCCATATGTTAATGCCAGCAATGCTATTTTTATTCAGACTGAATTGGCATCAGAATAAATACAGGAGAAAATATATGGTATTTTTGCAACAAATAATTCTGCATGCTTTCATCACACTCCTCTCCTCCTTCTTCTTATAAAACCATTTTTAAACATCTCCTTTCAAATGCAGATTCTGACTACTTCTTACTACAATATGCAGTTTTTTTCCTTAATCATTTGCAAAATATAATGTCCAAAATTTTTTTTGTGTTAGGACTGACATATTAAAAAAAAAAAAAAAACATTCCAGTAGTTGTTGCAAAAATGGTATTGCCCAGGCAGTTTTAACCTCTGAAGACTTCATTTAGCAACTGGTTGTTCTTGCCTGTTCAACGCAAAATTTCTGCCCAAAAGAATCATTCTCTTTGGAAATAAGCCTGGATACAGATTCCTTAGCTTTAAACACTTAAGTGCAGGTAAGAGCACCTATTTTCCATCAGGGTATTGTGCAGAAGACAAACTGTTAGAGAAAAAATATATCTCCTGAGCAGTGTGTATGCCTGTGTTCACATCCTGCATCTCTACAGACAGCTTAGTTGGATTGCCACCTATGATTTTTATAAACATACCAGAGCATCACCTGACCTGGAGATGACCTTTTTTTTAATGTAAGAAACATAGAAAGCCCAAACTTCACCTTTGTGATTCACTTTTTGTCTAAGCTTAGCCTAAAAGCAATTCCAAGTTTAATTTGATTGATAATTAAGTTTATGAGTCCATTCTGAGACAACCAGGATGTAGCTAGGGTAAACCTGTCATTCCTGTTATACAGGTGGCCTGAACCCTTTGTGGATACAAAATCTAATTTCACTCTGGTAACTAAAAAGAGGGCTGTGTGATTAGATATGGTGTCTCATGAGAATATGATCATTACCATCAGGACAGAAAGAGGAGATAGAAACTAGATTCACTCTGGATGTTCTCCTGCCTGCACAGAGGAAGGGCTTTTACTGAGGCATTCCCTGGACATGCATTTGTGCCTATGTAATACATAGAGAGAAAACACAGATAAACTTGTAGTAGAGAAGAACAATGGAAAGAAATCAATTCCTGCTTTTTGTTCCCAGCAAGTTGACTGTAGAGATGGAGTCTGTATTTTTGGACAAAGAGGACAAAGGGAGCAAAAAAAAAAGAGAAATAATAAACAAAAATAATGGCAAGAGAAATTCCAATAAGATATGATAAAAAATCACATAATGCAATGGTGAAAAACTCAAACAGGTTGATCTCTTCAACCTAGAAGAGTCATAACTGTTGGACACATCCCTGAGCCTTTTAATCTAACCTGAACCTAGCCCTACTTTGGACTGGGGACTCCAGACTTTCTGTTCAACCTATCCAATGATGTCATAGACATTTACCCAGCCCTGAAAAATGGCACAGATATAATCTGCTTATAGGGGAAGATTGCAGCATCTACAACAGCAGCTGTAGCACTCTGCTTCCTGCTGCTTCTAAACACTATGACATACAGAACACACCACAGGACAGTTTGCCACAGGATTCAAAGGTTTATAATCCTTTATCATCACTGTTTGATATATCTGGCATCCCTTGTGACAGGATAGAAAAAGGTCTGTCATTGTGCATCCTTTCTATCAAAATTTCTGTGCATTCAGACTTTTGTACGTCTTTTAGAGAGGAGGAATGGTAGAGAATGCCATTCAGCATTTCTCTAGATTTAAGTTGCAAGGTGCCATAGCACTGTTGTTCAGGCATGTTATGTTTGTGAATAAGCTTGCAGCACATTTGAGCATGATTAGAAAGGTAGTTTATGACATTCAGCACAGAATAAAACAGATTATGGATTCTGTCCAGGAACAGTTGCTATACTGGCTTTCTCCCAATACTGTTTAAAACCCATTATTTAGCTGTTGGCTCCAACTTCTGTGCTTTGTTGTTTGGTGGGGTTTTTTTCCTAGCATTCTTTTGAGAATAATTTGAAAGAACTTCTGCTGCAGAGGCTGGTAGCTGTTTTAGAAATGCTTCATAAAAACCATTACATCTGCTGATGTAAGTGTGGCTGTGTGGTGATACCATGCAATACTGTTGAGGCGGATGTACTGAGAGTGTAAAGATGAAGTCTTCTGAATTTTGCATTTAAAATAAAATTATAACTTTTTTTTAAAAATGGCAATACCCTTCCTATGAAATTTCCGGGAATCTTAAAGCTGTGGTTTCATTTGTAACTGCATAGAGTGTCAATGAAATATCAATTCCTACTAATCCAATAAAAGGTGTTAAATTCTAGTAAGATGACATAATCTGATTTTACTTTAAAAGTCATGCAACATAAACAAGTATGGCCTGAAGCCATATACTGAATACAGTAGTCTAGTTATACAGCCCTGATTTATAGCAGGAATGTCCTTACACACTTCTTCCCTTTTGCTGACCCCGGAAGATACACTTGTAAAAAGAAAAGCATACTGCATGTTCTTTGCTTAGCCTCACATCAGAAGGATTAGAATTCCTAACTGACCTGAGCAAAACCTGTGTAGGTATAAATCTATTTTCACTTACTGTTTGGGTAAGGCCCATAAAATTACCAAGTGTTTTGTAATCTAATGGATTTCAGAACCCTATTTGGTTTGGTTGATCAAATTAAGTTAAATGAAAGGACAAATACCTATAACCAATTCAAATACAATTTCAGAATAATAAAAAAAAAGATGTTTATTTAAATCTTATGCTGAAGATATGGACATAATGTGCAAATACGTGATATTTAGTAAAGCTGGAAGACTGTAATGACATCTGTTTTGGGAAACATATAGATCTAGAGGTGTACATGGCTGTACAACAGTTGAAAGGTCCTAGATATGTTTAAGAATACCATGACGATTTACCTGAGCTACATTTCTGACTACTGCTTACCTTACTCTCTATTTTCAACTTGAGTTGCACTATTCTTCCAAAAAAATAAATACACATCCACCCAAATACAAGCTTAAAAATTGAATTTAAACTCCCCAAACTAACAGTTTCCTTTATATATGACATAATGACTTATCACTGTTACATGACAAAGTAATGTAATCCCATGAACCCACCAAGGTCAAAAGCATGGCTACAAAACCTGAGTAAAAGAATCCCAGTATTTTTAAGGATTCCCCCTTATCCCTGAATTTGAGTTAAATCTTTAAAAATTTTGCCTGCTTCCCAGTGTAAAAATGCAGTTATAGAATTTGCAAGCAGAAACAGTTCTGTGTCTATTAAGACATTGACTAAAATGAAATATCACTTGAAAGTCATTTGAGCTGCACATCAATCAGGACAGTTTGTAAATGAACTAGCACAGTGTACTTGAAGATGAATGTGAATATTTTTTCAGATTTTATTGTTCATCCCTCTGGCCAGTTTTGACCTGATAAAAGAGTTCTCAAATGTTTTACTAACTGTCTTCATAGCTCTCATTTGGTACCTATAAAAATGGGTTGCTTGGCTGGACAAGAGGACCAGTTTCCTATGCTTCCTTGATAATGAGTGACTTGGGGAAGTTGACAGAACTGAAGTATTTTATTTTAGCTACCCTTCTACTCTTAATTTTAACCTTCTTTTCCCCACCTCTGGACATGAACTAAATTCCCCTGCTGAAAATTTTACATGTAGGAATGCAAGGACATTGGAAAACAAGCAGGGTTGTTTAAAGCAATAAATATATTTGGCAAGGATACAAGGATGTTTTCTTTCATTCTTGTTGCCAGCTCCTGCCACAAAATGTCCATGCTGCAAACAGGGATATCAATCAGCTCCTCCATCTCAATCAATTAAATTACCACCTTCAATACATGAAGAAACAATAACATAAACCTGGAGGAAAATGATCAAAATATTTAAGTATATTTACCTGGCTGTACACAGTTCTTTACAGATCATGATAGAGAACAAAGACAAACATAGATATTCCACATTGTCAAAGTCTTGCTGTTTGTTTAAAAGCCATTAATTGTTAAATGCTCGGTGCAGTGGCTGTTGCAAAAATATTTTAACTAAAGTTTAAATAAATGTATATAATATTCCAATAAGAAAAGGCTAATATTTACCTATCTGGAGTAAAATATTTTCTTTTACAGCCTACTCAAGCCTATCATACAGCAGGCAGTCTGTAACCATAGTAATCAGCTGTATTGACGAAGAACCCAGCTAGGCTAAGCAAAAAGAGGAATTGCAGAGCAAGGAAAGATCAGATTAGTGCAGCTGTGCATGCTATGGACAGCAAGAGGATATTGGCTCCTGTTGACTGGAGATGCTCAAACAGTGGAAGATATTTCAGCAAATGTTAGCTAAACATTAGAAATTGCTTGATTTCAACTCTGTTCACTTTTGCTGCAGAGGTTTGGGATTTGCTTGAGTTTCTTGAAACTTTTTACTTGCACAGCAACCTGCACAACAAGATTGAGTATTATAAGCATTTGTACAGAAAATAATGTAGGCTAGATGGTGAGTTAATCTACAGATTGTGTTATGGAAAAAGGATCTCCAACTGATGTTAGAAGCTAAACATACCAAAGACAACCAATCACATCTATAGCAACTGGCTCAGGTATTACCTGGCAGTAACTTGAATTTGTATTCCCCTCTGAGGCTATGAAACGTTAAGCACAACTGAACAAGGACATAAAACTCTGCCTGTTGCTATAATTTTGATCAGTTATAATTTAGTTTGGGAAAAAAAAATCCAACTAGCAGACCCATAAAAGGATAATTATAACAGTTTAGGGTGTCAGTGACATTACCAATTTATTTTATTATTGTCATTCTTGCTGTCTCAGTGTTAAGAATGTGTTGATTTCTGAGCTGCAAATTCCCCAGCTGAAGTGAGATCTTCTGGCAACTACATCTTCCAGGCTGGAGATTCTAGTTGTTTGTATTCTAGTACAGAAAAGATAAAGTCCATCTACAATCTCCTGGTTGACAATTTATGACAAGGATAAACTCTTTCAAAGAGCATCCATCTTTCATCCCAGCATCCATAGCATCTAATAGAAGAAAAATCCAAACCATATTTACTTTCACAAGTAATTAGTACTGTAATTATTTTTACCAGCAGTGAAGTTTTAGGCATTGTTAGGTACACGTGCTACATTACATTAGAAATAAATGTGTAAAGATCCCAAATTAAGCTCTACATATAAATACAATACATTGTGAAGGCTGGTGATGCAAGACACAGGGAAGCACCATCACAGGCTGTGATTACACACTATCATCTGGCTATTATCCAGTAGCAATGGCCTGGTGGGAAGGACTGGCTGACAGAATGTGCAAGGCTCAACAGCATCTGGAATATGAACAGGACCTACCAATCATTTCTTCTTCTTCCTTCAAGATATTTAAAATATTTCTTATTAGTGGCAGATTAAAACATGGCTGTCAGCTTTCAGCAGGGAAAATTTCCCTGGGGCCCTTACATAAGCCGGGCAGAGTGGGAAGAAAACAGGACCCACTTCGACACTACAGACTCTGGACCACACCATATTCTCACAAATATAAATATACAGTGCATCTACCACACCATATGCATTGCAGAGCAGATCCCAAATGCCAAATTGCCTGCATCCTTTTATGTGTTTGTGTGCATAAACACACACGTGCATGTGCACCTGTGAGCACACACACAGTCACACACATCAGGTGCTCATTCTTTAAATAAAGTTTAGAAACGACAATTTCTATATTGCAGTTGAAAGTTTATATCATTACATTTACTTCTTAGTATGAAGAAGACGAGAAACAGATGACTGAGGATTCAAAAATCACACCTTCACATGTTAGCAAAATGTAATTTAAAAAATTGACTTATGATTATATGATGTACTCCTGAGTCGCACAGAGATAATTTTTTTAAAAGACAAAAATAATTAAAAAAAAAAACCACAAAACAAAATTTTCTAATTACATATTCCTTGGTTAAGCACAGAAGTCATGAGGATATCTTTGGCCTGGAAAGAAAGATAGAAGACCAACAGGATTTACTTCTACATATTTAATTCTAATTTCAGATTCAGTTTTGCTAAAGGTACATGCTGTACCATTTAACTTAGGTAAAAATACTGATAACATTGTTTGGAATTGCAGCCTGGAAATGGCTTACAATGTGAGGAATTACAGCTAGAAGGGGCTCCCTAGATTAATTTATTATTATATTACTATTAGTCAAATGGTTCCTGAATAGAAAAGATTATTTTCTAGCAAACTTCAAAATTATTTTGCTAGTTCACCAAAGATTTGAACATAACTGATCAATAATTAATTCATTCCAGACAAGACTGGTTCATGGGGTGTGTCTATTCTGTTAATTTTGGTAGAAGTTCATGTTCATCTTAGCATCTATGACTTCTTGTGACCTTGCACTTTAAAATAGCATCTAATAAAAAAGCTCTGCTGGTCTACTTAATGATCTGTTGCCTCTGTAATAGTGAAACCAATCTTAGTTCAAATTCAGCTACCTGTATTTTATTTCTTTTATCTGTGGCTCATCTATCAGGATCAAATCTATGTACAAATGTCAGAATCTCAAGTCTACAGAATCCACAATATAGAAAAAAATTAACACAGATAATCTACAATGAAGATCATGACTCTCTAAAAGCACTGATAAAACAAACATGGTGCTACACAATATACAGGCATAGATTAAAAATCTGGTAGAGACCACATTGATTCCAGTTTGAAATTTTGCACATCAGATCACGCATTTTCCCAAAACACTTCCCACAAGTATAAAGTACATACTTGAGAAAAGTACCTGTATCTATTGCTGCTGGCATGGAGCTGACCAAAATTCTCAAGAAGTGTTTTGTGTGGTTAACTATGTTCACTAAAAACTGCTTTAGCATTCTCATGTTCATTTGCCAGACTTCATTCTCAATCTCATTTTGTCTGTAAAGTAGATTGAAGATCCCTCTATTATCAATTTTCTTCTCCTGCATAGGAAGCATACCCTTTAACCTTCTTTTTAGTAAGATAAACAGGTAGAGATTTTTCCTTCTTTTAGAATAGAGTCAAATTATACAGTCCTTTAGTCACAGCTTTTCTCTGAACCCTCTTCAGTTTATTAAAACCCTTCTTGAATTATGAATAGAGCTGTGGGAAAAGATTCCTTCTCTTCTCAGAAGTTCCACACACCTTTATTCATCTGCTTAGACTATTTGCTGACTGGAGTTGGATTCAAAAATATCTCCATTGCCCTTTTCCCTTGTATTGGGAAAATTTCCTGTGTATAAAATATCACAATTATTTCAGTCAGCTTTGATCATTAAACCTAAGAAGTGTGCAAAGTTCCCTTTAAAGGATATTGAATACAAACCTCATGTTTTACTCATATTTTCATTTATATGCTCTTAAGCCTATTTGACACTAAAGTTTCTTGTTGAGCCCAAGGTTGTTCTGGCTTCCAGAGCTGCTCCTCCTAAGGAGGGAATGTTTCAAGCCCTGCTTCACAACCACTCACTTAGGAAGGAGAAAAAGATTTCTTCAGCCTTAGATAAGGACCCACTCACCTGAAAAGCAACATGACTTACCAGGAAGGAAAGTGCATGGAATGTGTGATCTAAGTTTGCACACACAAATGCAGATGCATGTGTTTAAGCATACAGGTTCATAATGACATTATTCATATTGTGTCAATTTAGTGTAGAGAAAAAAAAAAAATCAAACTTCAGCCATGGAAGTCAATTTCACATTGAAGCATTAAATATATGCTAAAAAGCAGATTCAGTCTTGCTTGACTGCCACTGAAAATCATAGCTTTAGTCATGGGCTTATAAAATTCCTTATTATTTAGGTTTTCAACTATTTTCTGCCCCAAAGAATCACTGCCTTTACAAGTACACCTACGTCATAATTGTATAACAGTGTTTTTACCAATTTAGTGAATATAATTTTGATTTCCAGATGCAAAGGACAGATTACAGAAGATTTTGTCAAAAATTAATTGATTATTTCTTTTTCCAAGGATGGAAAACAAGAAAAAGATAGTGGGAATTTAGGTTTGAGGAGAAGAGGATTTTTTAAAATTTATTGCCTATCCTTTATCAAAATGTTTCCTGCTATGTTCAGCTTTTCAACTATAATGAAGCAGACCTCCAGGTGTGCTTCTCTTTGATGCGTATTTTCTGCCTTTGATGAATCCCCGTCTAATATACGTTTATCTATTCAATGTATCAGAGCATTGGAAGTTTTCTTTACCCTACTCAAGGGGTTGAGCTGCTACATCAGAAACGTTGCACTGCTCAGCATTGCAATGACTATGCTACTTTTCTGATATCTGCCTGTACAGAGCCAATGTATCACATCTGACTGTCAGGAAAGACAATAAAAGCAAAGACAACCCTGTGCTCATGAAATTAAAAGCAATAAGGAGCAAGTCTGTCAAACACAACACGCACGGCCCTAGTGTAGCCTCCAGGGTTCCCTTTGTCTCAGGCATTGCCAACAGCTGCGGGTTTTAAGTTCTACTTGTCATCTAATCTGCAAGCATAGCCTGCATTGCTTAACACCCCTGATCTTTGCCTTCCACATGACAGCACCTGACTACCTTAGAATCCTTGCACACAGTGTATTCCTCCTTGTGATATGTATTTTTAAAATGGCTTTAGCTAATAGAGCTGTTTAATTTGCCTCATGGGTTCCCATCTACCCATGCAAATATCTTGGTTCAATCATGCATTTCTTCAGCTAATCACCCAGCTGTATACCTGTGGTAAAGCTGTAAGAGCCTGGAAAAATCTTCCTACTGAGTAACATTAAGCAGGAAATAGCTACAAACCCCAGTTAAATCCCATGTGTAACTTAGAAGCAGGAAACAAATGAGGACTGCCAGGAATGAATTATTTAAGAATCTTCAGTCAAGCCAAAAGGTGTCCAAAGCTACCAGATTTCATGCTTCTCATCATTAATACAATTGTTCAAATGCAACAGGGTTAGGGAAGGTTTTGTGAAAGTTGTAATGAGACAATTTGGAAGAAGTAGACTTTGCCCACCTTAAAACACTCAAAGAATATAATTTTAGGTGTATAATGAACTTTTTATTGGACATTTGGTATTACTGTCAGGACTTGAAAATGTATCAAATCATTCCCACAAACAATATGAATATAAGACAGGAGAAAGGTAGTTATAGAAATGCTTTGACCTGTCTGGTGTGAATGGATTTCATAATTATAAAATGCCCATAGCCACCTACTCAATATCAAAAGATATATCTTTTATATCTCTTTTTGCATGCACAGACACGTATATATTCATTCCTTCTAGCCTCAGTTAAAGAAGGAAATTTTTAAGTTATACTGAGTTAAAAGTTAGACCTGGAGTATTAAAATGTCCCATGAAATATTTGCTTTTTTTTGTACACTTATATAAAGTGTAAGAACCCTGTGCTGATGTAATCCCATACACATTAATCAGTATATTGTCATTTAATCTCATATCCTAATATTTCAACCAACAGCTTTCTTATACCCATTTTTTCCCCTACCCTTCTCTACTTCTTTTAAATAAGCTTTCCTGCATCATTTTTGCCATAAGCTGGTCAGAAAGACTTTCATGCAGAAATATTGGTAAAAATGTGGATTCTGCATCTTGTATGGATATTGTTATGTTGCTGCTCAGTCCACTCAGCAATAGCTGGAGGTTTCAAAGAATGCAGCATAGTAAAGGGAGGAAGCCATAAGTCTATAGCAAAACTCCTTTGTACATAATCTTCCATAATTTCTAATCTCTTGTACTTTACTTTTAGTATTCAATATTTATTCCAGAAAATGATGAATTTAATACTAATATATTCCAGAGATTTCATAAGTCATTGTCCACTTTTAAATTTAGAAAAATGTTATCTTGGGTAAAATCTTAGACTTCCTAACACGTTTTTTGTTTCTTGTCTACACTGCTAGTTACCACCTACTTACCACTGTTTCACATGGTCCATTAGGGATTCTGTTGGATGCCTTGTGATAAATAACAGTGAAATTTATCAGTCCATTTTATAAAGAAATGTATGACAAAGAAATAGCTACTGGTTTCTGCTTTTGTGGGTTTTTTTCCTTCTTTATTTAATCTGCATAACAAATTTCCTAATTATTTTACCATTCTTATTATAGTAAAATAGTAAACACATACCAATGGCATGGTGTTTCACTTTATCAGTATTATAAAATATCAACAGTGAGTGATAAAGCAGTGTTCAAAAAGTTGACAGAGTTCAGTGGTAAATTTATTTACAAAAAATGTTAATACTACTGACCTGTGGTATAAGAAAAGAAATCTGTAAATGTCTTTAAGAAAAATGCAATATTAAATGCTGCAACTTCCTCTTGGAAAGTACACATTTTTCTGTTGTTGTTTTGTGAACTTTGTCCTTCCAGCTGTATGTTTTATATAGCTTTTGCCTTGGAACTCCCTTGTTTCAATCCCCTAAAACTGTCAAGTGTGACTCCACCTGCTTTATTGTTCCCATAAATTCATATGAAACTAGTAGCTAAATCCAATTTGTGTCATTCTGTCTCTCTTTGTAGCCTATTCTAAATCTCCCAGCATGTTTCACAAAAGTAGAATCCTATTAAGGCCAAATAACCACCACTGTATTTTATTCCATGGTTATTACAGTCCTGCTACTGTCACAGCTCTTAAAGACTCTTGTCTCTCCATGAATCTGTGATGGTCAAAGCCTGAAAATCTCATTACTACCTTTCTGTTCTGTTTTCCTCCATGTGATGTTCCTTTCTCCTATACTATTTCTTTTTAATTAACTCAGGTGTTGTCTGTTTAAGCTCAATACTTTGTCAAATTTGCCAACCTGTAAAGTGCTATAGGCTAATGTGGAAAAACTGTAAACTTCAGATAAACTTGGCCCATGAAGCTGATGTTTCTGTATTTTTACTGAAGTTCTTTGCTTTCAAAGTGGTTTAATTTAAGAATTAAGAATAGTAATTTATTTTTCTTTATTATTTCCAATTAGAAATTGGAAAATGTGAATTTCAATGAAAGTCCTACTGTCTGGATTAAAACTCATGAAATATCTGGATTAAAACCCATGAAGAGCTGTTATAAGGAGGGTAATGTCCACAAAGTGTTGAAATATCATCAATCATGTGTATTAAATGAATTGCAGCCATTGTTTAAAAAAAATTGAGAAAGGAAAAGGAAAAAAAAGAACATTTTAAAACATTTCTCTTTGAGTTTTCAATGTAAAATTGAACCTCTCATGATGCAAATGTCTAGGAAACTCATCTCCATGTGGGGTCCTTGATAACTTCTGTGAGATTAGATAGGTGGATAGATGGATAGATGGACAGATATATAGATAGAGAGATGTGCATACAGAAAGCAAGAGACAGAGTGGAATGTGCTCATTGGAATTGAATTCTAGCACATCCAAAACAGAAACAGTTGGTTAGTTTTTTGTTTGGTTTCTTTTTTTTCTTTTTTCTTTTTTCTTTTTTTTTTTTTGAGGGGAGGATGCAGGTGGTTGTTTAAAAAAATTAATTTTTAAATAAGTATCTTAATCTGCAATCACAGTGTGCAAATACAATGGCATATCTTGGATTCCTGCTTATTTCACCCTCTGCACTCATGTCTCATGAATAAGTTCTCTCCTCTTTACTGCCATATATATAATTAGATTCCAATCCTGCAATCCTAAAACTCTAAATCAGTGCATTTCAGATACGTGATAATTTTTCCAGGAACTAAGAACACAAAAAGGATGTCTTAGGCCCAGGAATGTTTGCAAGAACAATCAGAAATAATCTCCTTTAAAAAGTCACAAGGAATCTTGTGCCTAAATGTTGTGCCTATTCTCATCAAGAAAGATCTCCTTTCACACATATTCCAAAGACAGTGTTTTGATTTGTGAAATTCAGTGCTGTACCAAATACTAGCATGGGATTTCTGGAAGGCCAGTAATAAAAAAAAGTGATTTCATATCTACTGGAAATGCTGCATGTGCCCTAACAAAGGTAAGCTGATTCTCTAATATCTGAAAAGAGAAAATCAATTAGGAGCATGGATGGGAACTTGCTTTTTTTAGACAGTTTGGTTAAATTCTATGAGAAAAATGTGGTCTGAATATTTTTTATAAAATATATCAAATTATAAGATGACTCAAAGCAGTATGATTTAAAAAAATCTAGGAACTGCAAAACAAACTTCATAAAGAATGGAAGTTCATTATATTTCAAGTAACAAAGTGAATATTTGCAGTAAATTTGATTATTATGTAACCTCATGCAATGAGTGAAGAAAAATTGGAACATCTTTCCAAACAGATGATGCAGTCATACTGCTCACAGGCTTTAAAAGGAGTTTAATTTAGGCTGAATGTATTTTTGTTTCTACTATGTTCTGAATTTAATATGTTTAGGTCTGAAAAAAGGCGGCTTTCTCCAGCTTTAAGCAGTGAAGATGGACGACAATACACAGAGCACATTTTGAACTTGTGACAAGATCAAACCCATATTTTCTGGGAAGCTTTTATGAAATGGTATTTGGACAAAGAATCGCTATTAAGACATTTAAATACTATTCAAATTAATATTTTAAAAACCCTTAAAAATCCTTTAAGAAAGACCTTTAGATTTTTTTAACACCAGAAAGTTTCTTGTTATTCCTTCCTTGCCCTGAAAATGTTAATTTGGTCTGTCTGAAAAAGGTATCACACTGACATCAAATTTGAAGACTGGAAGGTACTATTACATAGCTGCTCTTTGGAAAATAATTGACCAATCATCTTAATTTTAATACTTGTTCAGCAAATTACTGCTCTCCTTCAATATTCTATTCTGACTTTAGTTTTCTTTAGGAATAAATCCCTGCTGCCCTGACATATGAATTTTCAGAGTGGTTAATTATTTTGTCTTTTGCAACATACTTAAGAAGCCACTAAACTCTGATTATTTCATAAAAGAGAGAAAGCGAGAGGACAAGAGAGAAAGAAAGAAAGAAAGAGAGAAAGAAAGAGAGAAAAGA
>VXAX01003848.1:565938-636840 GCA_013399835.1 Leptocoma aspasia
AAGGAAGGAAGGAAGGAAGGAAGGAAGGAAGGAAGGAAGGAAGGAAGGAAGGAAGGAAGGAAGGAAGACAAGAAAAACCAAACTCTTAGGTCCATTGTAGAATATATTTCCAGAAGACATCTTCTGTAGTATACAAGAATACAACATTCAGCCTGAGGAGGATTTTCTGTTGGACTCTGGGAAAGGTTATCCATGAAGACACTTTTAGATCTTAGAGAAGACCACAGCCAGATGAAGTAAAAAACAACAGAATAACAACTCTTATTCTTCTCAAATGTCTAGCAAAGCAAACACACCTCACAGCACATCCCAGAGGTAAGTTCATAACCACTGCAGGATTAGAAAAATACAGCTGCCCCAGAAGCCAAGGATTTTCTAGTAGTTTTGTACCCCGACAAAAAGTATATATCTCACATGTACTATTGTGAAAGTCTGCATTTACCTTTTATAATTACATACATACATTTATATTAGTGTACATGTGTCGGTAGAAAATTTCACATTGTTTAGAAATATAATTTCAATCAAAAAACCCCCAAATATTTAAAAGGCTTGCAGTTCTGAACCATTCTTTACTCCTTTTGCAACAATATCTCTTCCTGCCTCATACTTGTACTTTTTCATTATTGCATTTTTATTTGTATTACTTTCATGAGCTTTAATCACCAGCAAAGAGAAAACCAGAATCTCCAATTCTTCTCAGATGTATTACAGTCTGCAGCTCTGGACTCTCTCTTTATGTTATAATCCTTCACAGTTATATCCTTAGATAGACTTTACTTCAGTTTTATTCTAGTTTTTGTTGTTATCCTCTCTTGAAATTTCTTACATTTCAGTGTGCTGAGGAGGAGGCCTTTTCTTTTCAGACTAAGATAACGCGATTTCAGAAATCTGTTTCATTTCTTCACATCAAAGGAATCTCCATTTCATTCAGCATATTTTGTACTAAACAATTGCTGCTTCCTTTTGCTGGTATTATATAAGCTTTATTTGTTAAAAGGGATGTTTAATTATACATTAAATGGATCTTAATTCCTTCCTGTAACCCAACTTTTCATGACCAATTTGCTGGCAAATCGAATTAGCAACTACCTCGCCATTCCTTTTTACTCTCCTCCCACCTTCCATTGTCAGGAGATTAATTCAAAACAAATGGCTTTACAAAGATGTTACTTTGTAAATATCTTAAACTGCATTGACACCCATAAGATGCTTTAAAAACTGTTTGTAATCATATGGGACTGTAAAGATTTTCTTGATTTTATGGTCGGATTTTTGTCCCCATTTTCTATTGGTCTTTGGCAAGTATTAAGACTATGCCAAAGCCAGTGGTTTTGGGAACTTGCTGCACTACATAGAAGTAAAGGATAATGGTTATAATTAGGAGTATTTGAAGTATTTTCACTGGTAATGAAAGGGTAATGGTGGGTAAAATTTTAGACCTCTTTCCAACCAAAACTTTTCTATGATTCCTTGATCCTTTGCATGAACTGTTGCCATGAAAGTTTGAAATATCTTAATAAGTTCATACAGAGTCCACAGGGGAACA
This sequence comes from Leptocoma aspasia, assembly GCA_013399835.1. Classification (NCBI taxonomy): domain Eukaryota; kingdom Metazoa; phylum Chordata; class Aves; order Passeriformes; family Nectariniidae; genus Leptocoma; species Leptocoma aspasia. The sequence continues at coordinate 567,488 of VXAX01003848.1, forward strand.
CAGAAATGAAGCACTTTCTGCAATCACTACAACTAGTCAACTTTTCAGAAGTTTTCTACAGTAAAAGATGCTTCTACAGTATAAAATGGGAATTTACACAGTGGTGTGCTGGTCCATGGTCTTTGTAGCAACAATGGCAATGCACTCAAAAATGGCATCAAAAATATTGAGTGAAAAACACACTGTGTCACTTAATGTTTCAATCTTAGTTTTCACAGACACTTTCTGCATATTTCCTGCTTTCTATTGTATGTTAGTAATAGGTAATTCACAAAAGCCTGCCATTTCAGTTTTGAATTGGAAACATCTATTGACATATTGATGGAAGACAATTTAATATTGAAAATTATTCATTTTTCCTTCTCCATTTACAGTCCACCTTCCAGCCATCCATTGATCTTACTGTTCTGACTTAGTTTGAGCTTTCCTTTCTTGAAACATATTTTCACCAGTATTTGTTTTCCTGTTTCAGCCCTTAAAATGCCAATTCTGTTTTCTTTAGCAGTGGTCCTTCAAAATATGTAGGATGGGATTTCCCTGAACACTTGGTCTGCCCTGAGGCAGCTGGCCTACACTAAAGAGTTGGAGACGTAGAACTATTAATTTTCTCTGAGAATCATGAACTACTATCTTGGTCAGACTGGCCTAAAATTTTCTGTGTTCTCACTTTGGGGAGCACTTTAAAACAGTTGGATACCCATACTTACTGTATTGAGAAGCAAGAAATTAGTTATTCCCATGGCAAGAGAGGGAACATACATATGTATTCATGTGCACTTTTAAAGCATTTAACAATTTTCATTAGCAATTGAAACCAGAATTTGCTAAGTTCATTGAGAATGAGCTTTTACCTTCTGTTCAGCACAAAATCTACCAAGGAATTCATTTGAGGTAAAAAATTAAATATGTAATTCAAAAAAGTTTGTTAAACATGAAAAGTAATAATGAATAAAAAAAGAATTTTCTATTTACTTACTGGCCCATTCTTCTTCCTTGTCAGCATGGGTTAACACCACACTACATGAACAGCTGTTGTCTTCTTTTGAGGTAGTTGTACAATCAATTCTTGGCAGCCAGGTAAGGGCTGGTGACAGAGATTCAGTAAGACTCCCACTAAGATTTACTCCAGAAAAAGAGACCTGGGGGATCACACCTTAAATTAAGAGAAACTGGATATTCTGTTTAAATGATTACTTCTACAGAATCTAGCTGGTCTCCAGGGAATTTTACAGCACAGGCCTTGGCCATGCTTAAGACCATGTTAGTGACAGTTAATTGTACTCTGGCACTGTCACCTGCAGATTCATGGGAGACTGTCACAGTTTAGGTTGACCTTCAACCTTGCTGTTTCTCCAAAGCACTGGCATTGGCTTCTTCCTTTTAGATGCCTTTTCTTTCCTCTTTTCTTTTTCACAATATTGAAGACCTTTTCCTGCATGTAGGAAGAGTTCTTTCAATTCGAAAACATTATTTCATTGCTGTAAGCTCTTCCATGACAGGAAAACCTGTTCTGCTTCAGTCAGGGTATCCTTATGGATGATTTCTTTGCCTGACTGTTTTCATTGTGTCTGTGACATTTAGTCACCGAGATGTAATTGTACACATCCCTGACTGCTCTGAGACAAGGATTACAGCTTTCTAACTGACATTGCTGTTAAATTAGTGTTCAGAATACTGTGTGGACAGAGTACTATTACAAGAACACAAAGATACTTAAAATATAAAAAGCAAGGGTACAAGTCAAGCTACATTAATGGAGAGATTTTCAGTTTATTAAACTGAATTGCAAAAAAACCTCTGCTTTTAATGCACCAGTTAGACAGAGTGCAAGGCTTTCTTTCTTTTGTTTTAGTTGATTAATTAGTCAGTGTGTGTGCAGCAGCACAAGCATAAGCTGATATGTAAATGCTAAATGGCATTGTTCATACTGTGTTAAGCAGCCAGTTTAAAAATATGTTTTATTGATCAGATTCCTTCCTGGAGGCAAAACTGATGATCAACATTACTGGCAGGATTATGACTATTGGGAGATGAGCTGATGTTTGCCTCAGCCATTTCATGTTTACGAAGCCAAAGAGGAGGTGCCAATGAAGAGCCATTCCCATGGTGTATTTGTGATCCTTTGTACCTCTTAGGTTGAATTCATTTGTCTGTGAAACTGACTATTAACACTGATATTTTCTTTTAGGTACCTTTTATGCAAGGTGTCTTCTTATCAAGGGAAGTTCATTCCTCCTGGTGTTGTGCTAGGCACTGTATATTATGGGATTCATCCAATGGTTGTCAAAGTAAAACACACAAACCACCCTTTCAGCAACAGGGGAAGGAAGGGCGGTGAGATTAACCAGCGACTGGTGGCTAAGCTCCTACTTGAGAAGTGAAGAGCTTTTCCACGTAATCTGAACAGGAGACATATAAATAATATTTTACTTATTATGTATATCTATTCTAAATTTAATATTTCTCTATCAAATAGGTCATATCTAATGAAGATATGAAACACTTCCCTATTTTTCCTCTTTTCTTAATGGAGTTAGTGTAGGGTATGGAATGAAGTAAATATGAAGTATGATGGAGGCAATGATCTCAGCCCTATGAGTATTTTAAAACTTGCCACACTCAATGTTTTACTTGTGTATTGCACATGTATAAACATTAATGGTATAAAAATATAAACTTATACTACAAGTTATTTACATGGAGTGCCAAGGAGCAAAAATATTCTGTTGCAGAGAGGTGTAAGATTTGGCCATGTCTGTCCTAGTAGTGTTTTAGTATATTGGATTAGATACATAGTAATTCAGATGGTTAATTCTAGCTCAATTTTGTCAAAAGGCTTGGAGTGCTGAAACTCATGTATTTCTGCAGTGATTTGTATAAGAAAATACCAACTTTTATTTCAGTAGGTAGTACAGCACAGTATAGTTCCCTGAAAATTTATTTACCTATTAAATCATTACTTTGCAAGAAAGAGACATCATAGATTTCCTTGCTATGTTGTTTTTAGGAGAACAGTGAAAAAAGAAGGGTGTAGGAAGTCAAGCCATAAAAGGGTTCACGAGTCCAAGGAGCCCCAGTGTTTGGCTATGAAGGTGGCAAACCTTGGGGTGTGCAAAAATCTCTTTACTAGCCCCTCTAACAGAAATACTTTATCTTTAAAAAGCGTTTTAAAAGAATGCAATTTTCTTTGTGGTAACAAGTCACAACTGCTCTGTTATCCCAGCAGAAGGACCCCATGGTGTGCAAAAGAAATATTTCTCCCAGCTCAAGACCACAGGCTACTCCAGAGCACATCATATTAGTTCATGTTTTGTTCTCATTTGCTAGAATGTCTTGGCCTTATGGTTCTGCCTGCAAGGAAAGAGAATTGTCCACCTTAGCGAAATATATGTGTCAGATAAAGACAAAAACTGATTTTTTTCAGGCTTGTCATTTTAATGACCCAAAGACATCAGGGCAACATGTATGTCAGCAGAGTGAGCCCCATGCAGACAGGGAGATAATAAAAATGCATGTGAATATGTATGACTCCCTATGTCCCTGTTTTCACTCCTAGCTCTGACACCTTCCAGCCTGCAAGAATACATATAATTCACCCTTAAAGGAAGTTTAGAGATTTATTTCTATGACTGTGAGCAGGCACTTTGTCTCCTCCAGCTGCTTTGACAAAATGGCTGAACACAAAAAGCAACAAGAAAAAAGAAGGCTTGATATCTGCTGAAACAATAGAGTTTAGAGGAAGAGGGAAAAGGAAAACCGTTTCTTTCCTTTCTTAGGAGTCTGGGATGACATGAACTGCACATCAAGAGTGCAAAAAATAATTTTTTACTGAGTGATATTCAAACCTTCCCCTCCTGCTTATTTTATATGTAGGGGTGCATATTTTCCCCTGTATTTTCATTTTTTCTTTCTTATACTAGAAAATAATATCGAAAAAAATGGTCTACTTCCCATAGAACAAAGCACAGTATTTCTGCCTAGTAATATTTTCTGTAAAAATACTAAAAGTTTAAATGGCAAAGGGATCTGAAACAAATATACCTTATTTGACCGAGTATACTGGAGTAGATTATTTACATCTATGTCTGACTGCGATGCAGGTGAATGTTACACTATGTTAATTTTCTCATTTTTCATCTTTACCTTTTTGAGTGTATTTTTCATACCTCATGTAATTTCTTATTTCACTGCAGTGTGTTTCACTCAAATAAAAGTGTAAGAAGCTGACTACAAAATAGCACAAAACTGTCTGCTAGAAGCTATGACCTAAAACATTTATTTTAAACAGCATTATTGTTTTTCACATCTTTGTTAGCTTTGCTTCGTGTCCAGATCCTGAATTTTTTCTAGTGGGTGTGAAGGACTGGTTTCAGCTTTGTATTAGAGAGCACTACCAAAAACTAGAGAAACAGCTGATTTGTGACTGCACAAGAGCATCCACTTAAAGCATTCTGTAGATTTTAACCTTCTCGTGGTTAATTGTTCTGGATGATTATTCAAATTCCTTTATTATATTTAGACTACTCTTTCACAACATAAACAAGCAACTGATATGATATAGTTGTGTATCAGTCTTCTTAGCTATCAGGTATGGTCAAAAATAAACGAGTAGACTATACAGTCAAAATTCTCCCATTACAAACATTTAAACCTCAGATAAATGCATTAAAATGTTATATAACTGATAACTCTAAGTATTCTTTTAATACCTTACTTCCATAGGTATTACTTCTCTTGAAACTGTCATTGAAATTCTCTAGGCATTCAGGGAAATTAGGTTCTACAGCTGGAGCTAATGTGCTACCATGATAAATTTTTCCCTTTCAGTATGAATAGAAGTAAGGTGGAACATTTAATTGCTAGATTCTCAGTGACCTCTAGGATATTTTTTAACCTGAAAAAATTATTATCACAAACTAGATAAAGTATTAGCAAAATGGTGTCACAGGTACTAATGGGAATACCCATAATTTTCCTTTAAAAATAAACACATCCACTTGGGTACATTCAGTTTATATATCGAAGATGCTTGTTTTATTTAGCTACCCATACCAGAGGTACCCCAGCTATTTTAAATGATGAATTACACATGTCCATACACATGCTTATTGTAGCTTTTGATGCAGTAGCCATAAGATTTTTGGGAAGGCTTCTACTTCACTGTACTTGACTTTGTATCAGCATGATTGATGATAGTTGCTGTTTTTCATCAGCAGGGCCAGTTTTGAAAGCCTGGAGGACCTACAGCTGTAGGCTGCTGGGGAAAAGAGAAAGACAAGAAGTGATGGTTGGATGTTTTTGCAGTCCCACTCTGAACTGCAATTTGTCCTAGTCAGTCTTTGCATGTCCTTACTTCATCCTTGATATCTCCCATCCTCCAGTATTTTCTTCACTTCCTCCTCTTTCACCTCAAAATTCTTGTCCATGCCTTTTTCATGGTATGCAGTGTCTTCTGAAATACCCATGACCTTTAGGGAACTGGTTTATGAAGATACACAAAAAATTATTTTGCATACAAAAGTATTTAAGATCTCAGCTCTTTTACTTGACAAAAGCTGCATGAATCCTTTAAGAAAAGGCAAATTGAGACACAGCCTTTTTGTTTCAACTGAGAAGTAAGAAATGCAGAAAGAGCAAAACAACATATGTGAAGATGATAAACTGAAACTCCAAATTATTATAGGATAGGGAGAAGCTAGGATCCCATCCTTATTTCATCTTAAGCCTTTTGTTTGACTATAAAGAAGAATACACAGAGCTGAATGCAAGGATTTTCTGCTAAGGACAGCTATGAATGTTAAAGGAAAGATATGATATTAAAGCAATAAATCAAGGAGAGAACCCCAGAATTTATTCTGCCACCATCATCACTGTCAGAAGACATCAGAATCCTGATGGTGAGAGGAAGGCATCACCGAATAGAATATTTTGAACAATTGAAGCCTGGTGTCAAGGGAAATTACAGACTTTTCCAAGAATGTCACCCTCACAATCATGGAGCTTTAGACCTTCAGAAAGAAAGTGAAGTTGAAGTAATATATACACTTGTATTTTGACACAAGTGTATCAGATTTTCAGCACTGTGATCATTGGACTACTGCCCAAAAGAGACTTTTGTATATATATAAAACTAACTTTGTTTATACAATCACATTGAATATATATTATCAGAAATAAAAAACAAAACAAAACCAAAAAAAACCCCACTTAATAAAATTTAATTAATGCTAAAATACTTAGTAAAGACAGGTACAGTGAAGAAGGTTCATCTCTCAAGTTTATTCACATTCAAGTACACCTTCCATGGTCCTCAAGTTCAAATCAAAAATTAAAAAAGGAAGGACCAGTCAGTGGAAATGTAACTAGCAAGGGGACTGCAGAGTAAGATAAGGAAAGATAGATGAATTAGTGTTGTTTGGAAAAATTTCTTTTTTTGTTCTCTAACCAGAAAATAGCACTAAATATAGCATCTGAAAGCTATGAGAAGAGGTGGCTTTAAGTGGATTTTTTAAAGAAATACATGCATGTACTAAGTTTTAAAGATGACCATTATAAATTTTATCACTGCAAGAACACTAATTTTAAATTAAAAGTGCTTATTGTTATTTAGAAATTGTATTGTTTATTATTATCAGCTAATTTTTCCTACAGTTTTTATAGGAGTTCTTCTATTTTATCAAAGATGTCTGAGAAGTTATTAAATTTTTAGGAAAGTTTGGGATGCAGACATTTTCACCTTTCAAATTTCAGTTTTTCCTAAGTCTGAGAAAAACTTGATTTGCAAGGAAGTTCGGGCTGATGAAATCTTCTGCCAGTCCTCAGACATTTTTTCCACTGACAATTTTTTTTTACATTTTGAATAGTAACCTCATCCAAATGTTCAAATGCATTATCTTTTAGTGACAATTGCCAGAAAGAACAAGTTGAAATAAAAGAAATCAACCTTTTACCATCTTGGAATTCAAACCTATGGAGTTGCATTCTAAATAATTCAGTTTCAATTAACTTGGCATTGTACTATGACATGTTCTGATGTAGAATATAGAAAAACAAAATCCCCATAATCCACCACATTGAGTAGAATTATAAAAGACTTGTGCTGCAAATTCTTAATTAAACTTTAGACTTTTCTGTAGAAAGATATTTGCTTGAAGGAAAAAACAAAGGGAAAGCAACATTATATTTTCCCAGATCTGATTGCAAACCTCAGCTGAAAAGTTTTGTGGGGAGAAGGTGAGATCCTATAAAATCCTGCATCTATTCTTTCTGCTCAGTGTATAACTTCCACCTGTCTGGACATATATTTGTTCATCCTTGCAATAAATTTGACATCACCTTATAGCATGAGCTATTTTTACAATCTATTATTATTGCCTCCTACTTATAACACTAATCCTAACAAAACATCACCTTACCTGTATCAGTACATTATTTATGCTGCTATGAAAGGAGGAAACGTAGCAAGCTGAAGAATTTTCCTAATGTTTGCAGAAGTAAAGGCAGAAGCAAAGGCAAGCACTTATCCCTCTACAAGTCTGCATAAACCATAGGGAGAACAGCTTTTGTGAGCCACAAATTGAGCCAGGGCACACTACTGACAATTAATAACGAGCCTGAATAATTTTATCTGAGGTGGTTTGTGTTTCTTCTGCTGTTTCCTGCAATGTGACAGCCTGCAGGAACTCTCAGTACAAGGAGAATGATTGCTAAATGTTGGATCAGTATCACAAAATGTACTGTTTTGCAAGGTTAAATGAAAACAGAATTAGGCTATTTTCCCAGCCCTTGGGACTGAGAATTTATGCAGTGACAGCCTTGAAACCCAATTTGGATTAGCAGAAAGAACAAGTGAAGTTAGTGAAGAATTTTGTCCTCAGTGAATGATTAAGAGTTTGTCAGTGACTAAAATCTTTTAAATATTAGCAATTAAAGATATGTTTGTTGGATTTTGCATCAAATCCCTGCTGAAGTGGGAAGGTATCTGAACTCTGTCACTGATTTTTGGTTCACCTTTTGTATTACCTGCCTGATCTTTTGTGTTGTGATTTTATCTTGGTGATGAATTTTCTTTTTATAACCCATAGAGGATGTGGTGGAAAATTAGTGTCAGCTTACCATTTAACCTCTTCCTGTCATTCATTCCTATTGCCATTTCTGTACAGATTGCTATTTATCACTGTGGTATTTCATTTTGAATTCTAAATTACACATACAATCAAAAATTAAATGTTATAATCTTTAAATAAAGGAGCTCCCTACATAACCTCTCTGACAGGCTGTAAATGTGTGTCTCTTCCTGAGCTCTACTTTGTAGTTGAAAATTGTCAGGAATTCTTTTATGAAGTTTGTGGGGGTGGGTTTCTACAGAAATGTCAATTTCCTGAAATTTAAACTTTCCACAGATCAAGTTTCAGTGCAGACATAATCAAGAGGAGTTTTTCAAACTAAGGATATGAGTTTCTAACTGCAACCAGAAAAATAATTGACAACAGCTAAGGTACACTGCAGAAACATGGGAAGCCAAGGTTCAAAACTTTTAATAAATGATTATTCAATTCTGTAAATATAAGTGTATCTATTTCAAATAGAGAGCTCAAAATGCATATGAGGTGTGAGAAACCAGACTGAAATCCACACTTCATTTTGAATATGCCTCTCAAATTCCTGAACCTACTCTACTACAAAGCAGTCCTGCCAAAACCCTGCCACTTTCTCACTTGTACACCTCCAGATCACACAATATGCAAGAGTATGTCACCACTTAGACGAGAAGACATCCGGATTATAATGTATTTCACCCAAAATTACTGGATATTTCACAGCACTCAAATGGCTGCATAAAGTGTTAGCACAAACCAAGTTCTTTAGGGCATAGCTCTCCCATGAGGGTACACAAACGTGTCTATAGTTACAAATTTGGGTTTTTAGTACGTTAAGCTACTCCACGGAAAGTCTTTGTTCACACTTCATGATTCATGCTGTGAGATACTTTACATCTTCTGCAGAGTAAGAAACCTCACAACTTTTCTGATTTGGTGCATTGTGTTTGTGTGTATTTGTATATCTGTGTGCACACACACACATGTATACCTATGGGTGTAACATAAACACATACATGTACATACACATGCACACGAGTTTGCACAAAAGATGACAGCAAACATTCTGGGGTTTATGGTCTGTTTAGATGGGTTTCACCATCTCTCTCCTGTTATCCACAGGGATTAGTGCTGGAGAAGTGAGTGTTAAATTCCCTCTGATGATACGCAGAACCTTGAGGCAGATATAGAGAACAGAGCAATGTCAGGGCATGCTGAACGGAATATTTCTTCTTATAAAAACAGCTATGCCATTTCACCTTCAACAACTAACAAAGTTTTCACGGAGATCTTTAGCCTCAGTTTTAAACTTATTTCTGTCTTCTTTGCTGAAACCTCCTTATAACAGGTAGTGCCTCAAAACTGATATTTTCTAAAGAGTAACAATGGGAACAGTGAACTCCGGGAAGGTTTCTGTCTCAGTAAGGAAGGAATGTGATGTTCAATTATCAAGAAGTTGCAGTACCACAGAGGATGAAGAGGACAGATCTTCTTCCTGCCGTTCACTATGTTCGATATTCCTCAATTTACATCAAGCTTAATAGAAATCCTTAAAGCCACCAAATTTTCCTAATTAAACTATACCAGCTCTGTCAATATTTAGTGTCCCTGTGGCCTCTTCTTGTATGTGCTGGATTCTTCCTTTATCTGGTGTTCATTCAAAGAAAATGCTTTTTTATGTTGAAAACTACATAACAGATCATGCTGCCAAAAATCAGAAATAAGACTCAAGTTCTCTTTTACAATAAGCACCTCAATGATTTTTAGGTCCATTGAAATTCCTCATAATTGCAGAAAAATATATTTTTCTTCCCAGTAGAGTGTGTTCACTTTTATACAGGTATATTATTGGTCAAAGCTTCAAGCTGTGAATAGATTTAGTTCCCTTCTGTCCTTGGTTTCTTGTTCGACTACATGTATATTTTTTTCCATTTAAAATGCTTAGATGATGAAGAAATGTGTGAACAATGTAGATTTAAAAAAATAAGTTCAGAGCTTCAATCTTTTCAGCATGAATTGGTGCAATTGTAGTGCTGCTTAAAGAATCTCTCAATCTTTGCAACAGTTTGAGATTAAGATATTTGATAGAAGCTTATGTGAGGATTAATGGAAAAAATATAGTTTGCTGTCCATCATGTTTGGTTTTTATCACTCACCATCTTGCAATGGAAACCCAACAAAAGTGTTCAAAGCTAGGGATTATACACGTGCAAAAATTGCCCGGGACCTACACAATGACCAGGCTGTAATCTTTTCTCAAAATCTGTAGATTTGTTCCAAGAAAATGATTTTTTTTTTCCCCAAGGCCAATTTTTATTAATCATTCCATCAGGAGGACCTGCTATCCTGCAGAATAAGGTAAACCTGGGTAAAAATGCAGTATACCATTCAGATAAACTTTTTCATAACATATTTGAATAGCTGGGGAACGGAAAGATCCTAATGAAGTAAAAAAAAAAAAAGAACAATAAAAAATTTTGCTGTGTTTTTCTCCTAGAACTTCTGGTATGTGTGTTTTCTCTTCCAGTGCATTGTGGTGCAAAGTGTGATGGCAGAATGCCTGTGGTTCTGCTTAGTGCAGGGGTGAGATTAAGAAATTACAAGGTTCTCGAGATCAGTAACCACAGGTAAGAGACACATTTGCTGTTTCACTCTTGTTTAGTTTAATCTAAACCAGTACTTAATATTGGTTGGTTTGGTACATAATCCAATGTTATCATGTCTTATTTTTGTTTTGAATCCAGAACACCCTGTGGTAAATATGAAAACTGTACATTTCTACTGGTATTTATTACCCTGAAGGAGTAAGAACTTTGACTAATCTAAAAGTGGTTCATGTCAAAATATTCCGGATTAGCAATATGATCTGGGAGCCCACGCTACCTTATGTCTGTGTACCTTTAGTACCACATCAATTTTCTCATAATTCTACTGAAAATTTCCATTTCACTTTTAAAATACCACCTCCTTAGAGTGAATTTTAACACGTTTATAGGTCATACTACTGCCACACATATATTTTACAGGTCTACATTTTTTATGTTACTCTGAGTTACTTATCACAAAGTCATAATGGAATATTTAAGAATTTTACCATGGTATAGGAATACTGTTTTGTATGCCTAAACCAGCATTGTTAGAAAGCAAAATTATAGTTCTGGCATAATCTATATAAATAATTTTGTACCTGCAGAAAACAAAAGCCATAATGACTGTGCTGCATTTTTTGATAACTTGCATAATTTCTGCCTTTTTGGATGCAAAGTAGAGTCACAGGGCCTGCTGATATCTCAGGTGACAACAATGTCCTGCATGGACAAAGTACAGATCAACTGGCAAGCAAACTGACAAATTTTTTCACAACACAGCTATAATGTGATTTGAAATTCAGAAAATCCATTTGTGATTCAAAGATTTGAGGTCATCTAGTACTTATACTGCCTCAAAATTTTACTGTCTGTCTCTACTGCTCTGGTCCTTTGAAATGCTGCAAGCATTAATCAAAATTCAATTGTTTGTTTTAATCAGATTTCATGGAGAAAATACATTGTAAGTGGAGGGGTTGTGAATTACCTTGCAAAACGGAAATGTAAGGTGTAATTTGATCACTGTAAATGAGAAAACACTAACAATTAAAAGTGAATAAACCTTTACCATGGAAATCAAGAATTAATTGAAAGGTCAGTACAATGACTATTGCAACTGAACCATGTAAATAATAATCTAATATTCCTTTATTTCAAATTAAAAATACAGTTGATAACTCATATAGAGATGATAAAAAACTGCTTTTATTCCTGAAATTAATGGAAAAGCATCTACGGATTTTAATGGAAACAGAAAATTCATTTAATTGGTCATATCTACAAGAGTATTTGGAAAATCACAAATTCACTCAAACACGAGACATAAAGCACAGACTTACTTCTAAGACTACAATAAACTGTTTACTGTGTTGATACATAAAGGTCTGATATTCATAATTAAATTATTTTGTTAGTAACACCAGGGCAGAATCTCTGATCAAATATATAAAATGTAGCAGCTGTCCAAAAATAGTTTTCAGTTTCATTTAGGGCTCTTTCTTACTCTGGGTAAAACTTTTAAGTAGTTCTTGATATTTGAAAATTCTCACATCATGTACTGAAATGCTGCCCCAGCTGCTGTCTGTCCCAGCTCCCAAGACACTTTGCTGTTATCCTTTCTTTTCCAAAGTCAGACAACTGCTGCCTGCGGAGAAGGGGTGGAAAGATACATTTATAAGCACGACACAACTTTGCAGCTCGCATTTTAGCTGCCTGGTACCACAGCTGTGGGAAGGAGTGATGTGGGAGCAGGGCCTGTTAATACAGCAGGTGGGAATCGAGTGCAGATGGGGTACAGTTAGCACAGGCAGCGCTGCATCACAGATCTCACTGCAGCTACACTGCAGTGTAAATGTGAAAACACACTCCACCGGGTTGTATTGTCACATGAAAAGCAAAGGACACTTTCCTGTTCTCTCCCTCCATCACTTAACCTCATCTGGAATTGCTATAAATTTTAATATAGAGAAAACAAATTATTTCCGTTTAATTTCATCAAAAAGAAGTTCTGAATAGAATTTGAGCTTTTTTTTTCAACAACTTCCAACATTAAAAAAAATTAAATTGCTTTCACTTAAGAAGATATGATAACATTAAAAAAATTTTTTTTGGCTATGAAAGCTTATTCAAGGCATTCTTTGGGCTTAAATAAAAGGAGAGTGATTAAAAGCCTACTGTAAGAGTGATTTCTGAGGTTTTTCAGTAATAATTTTGAGAATTCTTTATTAACCACAGTTACAGCAGAGTTGGAGGAAGAATAAAGCTGGGCTTGAGCATGGCTGTCTGTGGACAATAATATCAAATACAGGTGAAAATTAAAGTCATAATTTGACAAAGTACTTGAATTGGCATGGCCAACAGTTACGTAGTTAGGGGCCTACTTAGAATCAGCAAGAATCCAAATATTTTGAGAGAATTTGAAAAAATCCTTCTCCAGTGTTTTAACTTTTTCTCAGAGATTGCACTTATTATTTCTGATTGTTCTACTTGAATGGTGAAACTCGAAATACACTGTAGAAGCTGAAAATACATACCTCAGCTAATTGTGAAAATCATGGAAATGGAAATTATTTCTCCTTCTGCAGCCACTTCTAAGGAACATTCTTACAAATTAGTTATTAAAAAAAATGATTGCTCTTTAAGCGGATGTAAAAATTTTTTTATTTTAAGAGTTTTGAGTTGTTCTTGAATAACCTGTTCTAAAACAAGCTTGTCAGTTAAGAAAAAAAAAGATATGGTTTTATTTGTAATATGCTGAGGAGCAAAGGAGATGGGATAATTGCCTCACTCTGTAGAAGCTGGTGACTTTTCTATGACGTCTTTCATTAACCTATGCTGCTTCAAGAATGAAATTTCAATTAATTCAACTCAGTTCAAGAATGAAATGAACACCTAACATCACACACTTAGGTACAGATGTAGATACTGGTTTAGATACAGACACTGATTTTCTGGTGTTCTCATTTCTCATTTCTTCTATTTCTCATTTTCAAATAAAGAAATAAAAAGAATATAGTAATAAATAAAGAAGACCTACCCACAGAAACAGACAGACACCATCGTAAACTTTCATCTCTACTCTTGAATATTTCTCTCTCAATCCATTCTATCATCACTTCTTTTTATCTTGAAGGCAGCATGTTTTAAGTAGCAATACAAAAAATCCAAAATGCAACGTATCTATTTTAGTAAAACAAAGGTTCAGCTCAACATCAAAGAAACCAGGACAATTGTGGCATGAGGCAGCATCGAAATAATAGAATTTTCTTCCTAAATATATATTTTTTGTTCCATCTGTACAGTTATTTCTGCATAATTTCTCATTCACTGGAGTTTACACAGCTCAGAAACAAGCAGTTTCATTAATAGTAGCAACTGAAAGTAAGACTTTCTTTTCAAAGTTGTCTCTAACATCTACATGAAATGTAGAGTGTAATGAAATGCAATGTTGCATTTGTTCCGAGTGCAACATTTTATGTAAAAAGACTATTCACTGGTGATTATTTTACCTCTTCTTTTTTCCCCTTCACCAATTAGCAACATTTTCAGCTCCCCACCTAAGCTATAAAATTCACATTAACAAATTAAGTTCATACTTCAATAACAAATCTGATAAACATTTCAGAGGTGCAAACAACTGAAATGGAATGAATGAATAACCAGCACAGAACTGGTCATCCAGAAGTAAAGCAGAAAGAAGAGTAAATAAATAAATTATTAAAATTCCCACCTCTACTGATAAGTGATACATTAGGGAGTTAAAAACTCCTTGCTGGCCTAAGACCAAAAGTATCTCATAACATTTTTGAAAACAAAATTACAGAATTTGGGCAATTGTGATTCAAAGCCTGGTTTCCCATTCTTCAGATTGAAGTATGGCATTTGAGGAAATATGGGTTAGACCTGAAAGCTTGAAGAAATTTAGCATAGCTGATGACTTATTTTGCAATATCTCTGGAGAGAGTTGCACTATTATGCTTTTATTTTTCTGATAGAAACACTTTTTGAAAAGTACATGTTCATGTCTATGTACACTCCTAGTAAAGTTATGAGAAGGTCATCACCAGAAAGAAAGGTCAGAACAGAGTGTTTTTAAAAGTGTCACACCATTGGATTTGTCCTTATAAGAATTCAAATAAATTATCAGCTCTTCACTTTAGACATATTATGACAAACAAGATGTGAAACTCCTACCTACTGGAACAGAACAGGGTTAAGAAAATGGCACATTCAAGTTTTTTCCAAGATGCCAAGGCCAGAGGGAGGTTCAGGCTAGAGTGCCCTCCTCTGTACCTACCCCACAAAATCTTGTGGGATGAAGTGAGTGTGTTGGGCATATTTCTAGCCCTGATAGTAAGGATTATTCTCATTTTTAATCTAAAACCAAGCAATTTCTTTAGCTGACTAACGAAGTGATAATCATAAACATGTTTTCCAGCCAACTCATAGTTAACAGTCATTACTTAAGAGAAAGTTTTTGCATTAATCAGGTCATGGTCTTAGTACAGGACCTCATTTGGCCTGAGAAAGACATCAAACTTTATGTCTGAACAAACTTCTGTAATTTATAGTCTTTCCCTAACACATGTTTAGACTGGAAACTTGGTGAATATGGATATGCAGTTTTTCAGTTTTTATGGTCAAGAAACAATTATTTATGTGAGGAATTAAATCTATTTCTATACTATCCTAAGATAAGAAAATGCTGTTGCAGAGGAGAATCTCTGCCCAAAACCAAGATTATGCTCAAAGTAGATACAACACTATGTACTTTAATTCATTAGTTACATGCCCACAGCAGCAAATTAAACATGTAATACCTCTCTAAATTCCTTTGCTTCTTAGACACTAATCTATTATTGGAGACATTAGAAGGTGGAAATACCCTTAGAGATTCCACCAGCTTACCTCTGATAATGCAGGCTTGTTTCTATTGTTATCTCAAAATATTTAAATCCTTTTAAGACCTGTTATAAACATTTCCAAAATGTCAAGTGCCACAAAACAACTTTTATTAGTATATGTGGTATGTCATTGCACTATCCAGTTATTAAAGGAAAATAGAAAAGAAAGAGGAGGAGACCGAGAGAGAAAAAATGTACTCTCTAGTTTAAGATAGACTACACCACACTTCTGCATTCTAGCAAGTTTTATATGTTGTGAAGGTCACATTGGTATTTTCCATTGCTTTGCATTAAATGAATGCTGTACCTTAAAGATCAGCTTTAAAGTTAATGGACTTTCAGTAATCCTATAAATCTGTTTTCGTACTATGTAAAAATACTAATGAAGAATATTATGTTTCTATAAACATTGTTTCTTGCATATTAGACCTTATTTAAATTCAAGACTCTATATCATTACAAAGGTGATCTCTAAACCCTGAAGAATACTCCAGCTTTTCTCCTGCTGATGGTTTTGGTTTCCATCTCCTACTTTGTGTAGGTGCATCATCCTACATGTAGCACGATGTCTGGAGCCCAGAGCACTGCAGGCAGAGCAGAGGCGTCCAAGCAGAGAAGTTTGTCAATCAGTTTTGGTGCACAGTACGCTTAGGACAGAGCCCTGTTTGAGTTTACAAATCTGCCTGCTTGGCTTGCGTGTCATCAATCAAGGGGATGGGTCTCCCTGGCAGTATATCAACAAGTAAATTTCACTAATTTCAGCATTATTTTCTACAGATTGAGATGAGCCAAGGCCTGTCCTTTAGAAAATACATAATTTTCTATGGAAGGAATAGTGAAACTTTTTCATCTCTTTTCCACTTCTACTTTCAAATTCTTGTCAATGTTCTGTTGATTTTGTTTGAGTAGAATGCCAGAGTACAAACATAAGAAAAAACAAAGTTAAACAAAGGCACAACTTGCAGCCCAGGGAATCGATCTTCTCTGATTCCTTATGCCATTCTCATGTGCCTCCAAGGTAACAAGCAGGGAAAATGTGTCTCTAAGAAGAGAGACCTAAGAGACGATTAGAAAATGTCAATAAGAGAGTGAAGGAATCCTTCCACGTATACAAAAGCCCTTTAAAGTTCTTGCCTGCAGGTTACACAGCAGGAAATGTAAAATCAAGCAAATTAATAGAGACTGATAGCATCACAATGGCATAGCATCAGTTCTTTCAGGTAGTGTGGTGAGCCATGGCGTGCTCTGTGATTTACATGCAGTTTGCTGTTCTCCTGCTTGCCTTGTTCTCTTTGCTTTGTTACCCATTGTTTGTGATGTATTGCACAGATCCTGGCAGATCTGGAAGAGCCCCTGTTTCTCTGAGTGTCACCAAGCATGATCTGAGACACATGCTGTCAGCGAGACACATTCTTAAGACCTTTTGAAAGCATTTAGGCTTCTAATAAAACATAAGAAAATGTTAAAATGGAAAATGAAGCTGAAAAAAAGTGCAGAAAGGTTTGGTGTGGTGTACTCAAAATTGTGTGTTTTATCACTTCCCACTTAAGTTTAAAGAGAAGACTGTGTGATCTAAATTATAGTACATTGAAATGCAGTATTTTCAACAAAATCAAAGTGAAAAAAATATTAAAAACTAAAATTAATTGTAAGCAAACACTTTAGTTGTGAGGGACGGAATATGGGGGATCAAAAAGCTGTGGCCCAGATGAGGTGACTGGCTAAGTGACTTTCAGCAGTTGAGAATGCACTTTGCTTTCCCACTAGTAACCTTCATTTCAGTCAATGGGAATTATACATGCACACAAAGAGAGTAACAGTAAGGATTTCAATCAAGTTTGCTTAAATTGTTACTATCTTTGTAGTTTTTATAGGAAATCTATATTATTGTCCAGACAATGTCAAACATTGAAGAATGATTATTGTTCTATTGCTCTATTGTTCTTTTGTTCTATTTCTACAAAAGCCTAAAACAATTATTTTAGTATGACATTAAAATGAATATTTTTTTATGTTCTGTATTCACCCAAGATTATTGCAGCTAATATATATGAAAGGAAAAATTCTTTTCATTGTCATCTATATTTTTTTGATACTGAGATACACCAAGTGAATAATTAATTATCACATTATTTTTCTTTCTCATAAATTCTTACTAATTCCAGTATATATTGGTGCCTCATGCAGGAAATAATATGCACTTAAAAATGGTCATGAACCAGGAATAATCTAGAAAAGTAACTGTACCAAGCAATGTCTCTGTCTCCAGAAGTGGTAACACATATGCATGAATTTAAATTTAATTTTTAGACTCAATTCTATGGTCAACCATCCAAATTAATTAAAAAATATTAGAAAATTATTTCTCTGGTGGCTTTTTTTTTTTGCCTTTCTAGCATTATATGTAAAACTCTGTGCAAACACGCACTCAGCAGCTTCTCACACAGGTCATCTTGTGAGGGATCGATCCAGGGTCTGAACATTAAGCACTCAGCAAAAGTACTGCTTGATTTAAGAGATTAATATAGCTCATTGCCAGAAGTCCTTGTCTTTTTCTCTGTGAATAAGAAGTTGCTAATGGAAGAAAAAGGGGCCTGATGACCTCTGTTAAGATAGGTTATATGTGCACAGAGAGACCCTTGTCTATTGCGTCATTGAACTGCTTCCTTTACACCCAACAAATGATTTAGGGGACTTGGCTGCCAGCAATATCCCCTGAGCCCTAAATAGATAAGTAATTAACCAGTTAGAACTGTTGAATCTTTTTAGGAATAAAGACTTTCCAAGACATAGGATCTGGAAAATTTTTGCATAAGAAAGAGACAAGTTGCAGTAGTTTACAGACGCATGAAATCATGCAAACATTATTGTCACAATAATTACTATTCCCATTGCAAACACTTGTTCAGAGTAAATGCACCTCCTGTCACCCATCACAAGCCAGGCTGCTGTTCTGCTCAGATTTCTGCCATGCCAGAGGCAATAAAATGACCCCTGCTCTAAAATCTTTACTGCCTTCATCCACATTATCTGAAATGACTGTTCCACTTTGTGAACTGCCATGTCCTTGGTATATGTTATTTTTATTGGTATACTATTTACAGGAGCAAAGTTAATAATGATGTGCCTGGAACAAGATGTACTAAGGAAAGGAGTAATAGATGAGATGACAGAAACTGTCAAAGGGAGAGACTTTACATCTTTAAACATGAGTAACAAGAGATAATTTTCTTTGGTTCCTATTCTAGTCTGTTTCCTAAGTCTCAGTTCAAGACTGGAAAGAGGAGGGAGGGGAGAGGATAGGAGGGGAGAGGAAGAGAGGAGAAGGAAAGCTGGTTTATTGCCAGAAAACAATATTGTGTGAAAAAACATTATTTCTCATTAGAAAAATAACCAAAAAACAGAAACAAAAAAAAAAAAATCACGTTATCTGGAAGCCTCAAAGTGCAAGTTATTTGTTTTATCAGAAAGCCAGAGGTCAAAACAGCATGACCAGAGGGCTGCAAGGATGTGCTATGTAGAGCTGCTATGGCACCTCTGCTCACCTCTCCAAAGGTTCCTGCCTTGAATCCTTCAAGAATGCAAAAGGGGATAAAAGGAAAGAGATTAGAAATCAGATTAGTTAATTAGAGATGTTTTCACTACATAGAAATTAAGGTGCTTCTGACAGAGGAGAGGTTTTACAGGACAAGTTCACCAATATTCAGTTTCCTTACATGTGCATGTTTGCTTCTTCAAGTGTTAGTAAGGTGAAGCCTGAAAGCTTATGACTGTGTGATAAAAACCAGACATAATTCAATGCAGAATTTTGGTTCTTTTCTTCACATCTCAGTGGGAGAATCTATAGAAGAAAATTATTGGGCAAGGTGGTAATTGGAATGAATTTCTTCTGTGATAATTTGAAAAGACAATATTTATGTTTTCACATAAACCCAGTGGTTTTAAACACAGAACGGCTTCTAAAAAGAGTTTCAGAAAACCTCTACTGTAACAAAGATACTAATGTATGGGTGTGAAATGCTGTCCTTGTCTGGACAAAGTTTGTCCTATTCCAATTCCAACAAACTTGTCTTTAATTGTGGGAAGAGGGAAGTGATTTTTCTGCTGCAGAATTTAGACTTTACTGGCTTTTCATCTGCTTCTCAGAAAAAAAATTTAACAAAGAGATGAATATTTCATGGAAGCAGACAGATTAGAAAAATAATTAATGCTAAAATAAAAACACATTGAAGTGTCTTACACCTGTTTAATCTTCATTTTATTTTCACTTTGTGAAATAAGGGTTTAAGTAAAATTATGATTACAAACAAAATTATATGGAACATTTTATTTTTGTTCTTAGATATTCTCTTTTAAAATTACCTGTGGAAAATTCTGCAAAAAATTCTTCCAAGTGATTTTTTAATGGAAAAAGAAAATATTTTTCTACCAAACCTAGTATTTGCTACAAGTTACCATGGTAGCAAAACAGCAATCAGTGGTACTGTAAGACTAGACTAATGTCATTCTGTATGATTAGATCTATTTCAAAGCAACTAGACAGTATCCATCCTAATGCTCTTAAGTTATTAAGCATTTTAATTTCATTTAAAAATAACATACAGATTTTTAATTTCAGGAGTTAATCAATGCCTGCTAGAGCAATGACGGTGTCTTCATTTATATTATAGAGGAGGTGAACATATGATCAAGTGAGTCAGATGAACTAAGAACAGAAATCAAAGGCACAGAGACACAGGAAAATGTTGCCAGACAATTTCAGCAGTGGCAGTCTGTTTAATTCATTTAAACAAATGAGGCAATGCAAATTACAGTCTGGAGCTGGGCCAGGCAGGTTTGCTCCTCAGAGGAGGATGTTAACAACCTGCAACCCACTTATAGACCCCAGAGCATTGCCTCTACCTTCCCACAAAGCTCTCCATGAGGAGAGAGCACACCCACTCGTGATGGGAAGCAAGAGCTGCTCCTGTTCCACCACCTTGTGTTGCAGAGCTTTGGGCAGAAGCCACTGCCTTGCAGGGCACCATTGGCACAAGAAGTCATAGAATTGCAGAATGGGTTTGGTAGAAAGGGACCTTAATCTAGTCCCAACACCCCTGCCATGGGCAGGGGCATTAGCCCAGGTTGTCCAAAGTCCATCCAACTTGGACCTGAACAGTTCCACGTGTTTAAGGAACACATTCCCCAGCTTCTTTTGGAAGCTTTTTTCTGTGCCTCACCACCCTCACACTAAAGAATTTCTTCCCATTATCCAACTTAAACCTACTGTCCATCAATGCCCATGTAAAAAATCTCTCCCCCTCTTTTTGCCAAGCCTCTTTAAGCCATCCTCGCTTCCTGTCATGGGATTTGTTGTGTCAGTCTGTATTACAAACCCCCCTTTTCTCACCCTCCATTTCAGTCATGCAGGAACCATAACTTCTGTCAGGAGCTGAGCCTGGGGTACCCATCTCTGCTGAGCCCCAGTGAGGGTTGTACCTAAAGAGCCACAGAATAGGTTAGGTTGGAAGGGATCTTGAAAGGTCACATAGGACACTACTTGTCTAGATTTTGTAAGAAAGTAGTTTATGAAACTCACCTACAAATCTAGGCAAAAGTATACCAAATTCAGGAAAATTCTCCATGGGGGGACATCTTAATGCGGTAATCTCTATGCACCACATCAAGTTATTGATTTGTTGTTTCTGGTTTTTTATAAGGCAGATGTTTATTACTGTGTCTAATGTCCCCAACAGTATGTTAAGCTTGAAACACACTCAGAAAAATATCCTTAGAATGACAAATAATAAGACATGGAGATAGAAATACACAATTGTTTTAAGGTTGCCTGTTTCATCTGCCTCAGAAAGGGCAGTTTTAGTGACACTGTCACCTGCTGGTTTTCTCTGTTCTGAGTAACTACATTTGGGTCCTATCAATTGGCTGAGTGACCTTCTGTTTTAGCTCCATTAGGTATCCAAGCCAGTGATGAGGGGCACAAGTACCTGCGTGGCTTTCTGAAACTCCACATCAGAGTGACCCACGGTTAGTCAGAAATCAGTGCTCACTGTCATGACTCCACTTTTATGACCATGGGGGTGCTAGGAGGGAGGCAGAAGCATGGAAGAATGAGAGAAATTGTAGAGTTAAAACCAGATTTATTTGGTCTTACCTTGGTTTAAATTGCTGTTGTCATACTTTAATGTACTTACTAGAGGTGCCATCATTTTCAGGTCATCACAGGTTGGTTTTTTTGCTGTTTCACTTCCTGTGTTAGTACATTCACACACCAGCATTCACTTCTCAACCTTATCAGTACTTTACCCGTTATTGCAAACATTGCCAAAATTCCTTCTTAAGCTCTAAAACTCAGAAGTATTTTGCTTGAAGTTTGTTGCTTCTATTTCAGACTTGAAGGAGACTTGTGTGTCCAGAACACTGTCTGTTTTCTTTCCAATTATGTTGCTTGGTCTATAAAAGATATCACTTACAAGCTTTTTCCTGCTTTAAAAAAAGTGTGTGTGTTTTTGTGTAAGTTCTAATATTAGAAACAGTGTTGTTTCCTGTGGAAATACACAAGATAACTGAAATTAATAGTCCTTGAGGCTTCTGCATTAGCTAAAAATCATCAGTGATCAAAAAAACAAAGATGTCTGTGTATTTATAGTATGTATGATACACTTGTAGATATTATAAAATCCTTGAGGTAACCCACCTGAATACCTTTTCTTCTGAACCCAGACACTCCAAGCCACGGGACCTGTCCAGACAGAAAAGGTGGGATGAGTTACAGGTTGAATGAATTCACTGCAATTTTTCCAAAAGCTGCTGCCAACAAAATGTGTGGGCAAAAGTATGTTGAAGCAAGGAGAGAATAATGAATTGTGAAGAGTGAATGGCATAAAAAATATTTGTCTGTCCCATTCACATGTGGCTGTGCAGATCTGGAAGAGAGGAAGAGCTTGTCAGGCACTGCCTGGGGAACATGCAAGGTCTGATTAAGGTTTTCTCTGCCTATAGTGCCCCAAAGACTCCAGTGTCTACCATGGTGTGCCAGGATGCAAGCTGCTCTCTTTTCTCTTTTTCTGGCATTAGAAAGAAGCAATCTCTTGAAGGAACCTTTTGGATATCCTTGTATATTTCCTAGACCTCCTTTCTTCTTGCAAGCAACCTGACCCTGGGGTTTACATTTCTCTACTAACACAAAAAAAAAATTACTCAACTTAAAGAAAATTTCAAAATGATAACTAGTATGATTGGTATTGATGAAGCAGTAATACTCTTTCTGCTTCACAAAGTGCATGCATTAATTCATCTCTGGCTCCAAGAACTGTGCTGCTAAAAAATTTAGCTGAAGTTTTATTGAGAGGTTTTTATGACTGACAAAATATGTATTTCATATAGTCAGGGTGTTTCTGTCACAAATCCTAACAATTTTACTGCCAATATTCAATCTT
Organism: Leptocoma aspasia; assembly: GCA_013399835.1. Lineage (NCBI taxonomy): Eukaryota > Metazoa > Chordata > Aves > Passeriformes > Nectariniidae > Leptocoma > Leptocoma aspasia. The sequence goes on from VXAX01003848.1 coordinate 590,512, forward strand.
TCATAAAAATTAGCTCCATAAAAATAGTCATAAAACAACAGTAAAAGGAATTTGTCTTTACATGAAAATATATATCTTGAAACAAATAGTTTTAAGCAAGGAAGAGGAGATTTACAAAAGCACTGCTTCACTCACCATACAATTTCTTATTTTTAATTATAACTGTCAGACTCTGTCTAAGAACTTGGGAAATCACTTTGGTTAAATATGAATTTTATAAGTATGAAAAAGTATTAAGAAAAAAATAAAGACATTTCATTCTGTCTAATATGAGATATTTCCTCAACTGATAATATTGGTGATTAACGAACTGAACAACTACATTTTGTTTCTAGGGTTTGGGGTTTTTTTACAGACTGACAACTGTTAGCTGTCACTTTGAGGCACTGCAAAATTACATATGGTAGCTGTTCATTGAGAAGATGATTAGTAATAAACACTTGCAGCACTTTCTTTTTAAATTTATCCACATTTAACATATTATTTTGTGATTCTTTGTCAAAGAGATAGCTGTAGGCATTATAAACATTACAAATTATTTTGCTTCTCAGAGACTGATGGGTGAAACAATATGACGTTTGTATATAGCAATTCCAGGAGAAGTAAAACTGCCACAATTTCTCATATAGTATTAGTCTATTACATACTAACATTCCATAGTGTTTTATACTTCTAGTGGAAGCAAGATATATAAAATTTTAAAATATATTTTCCTTGGTTAAGTCACAGAATCACAGACTTATAGAATGGCTTGGGTCAGAAGGGACTTTAAAAATCATCCCACGAACAGGAAGACCTTTATTAGAGCAGTTTGCTCAAAGCTTCCTCAATCTGGTCTTGAACACTTCATGTGCTCAAGTGTTTTACAAGTCCATGTTATAAAAGTTATATGAAGAAAACCTAATTGTTCTGGATTCAAGTAAAATAGACGTCTCTGTCAAAGCAGGATTCAGATATTCAATCCACCCATACCAGTACCAAGTGAAGTCTGTTGGATGTATGTGACCATCCAGCTGGTAAATTGACAGCTATTCTGCTGAAATTTATCATCTCTAGCAAAAGGAATCTGCAGTTTGCACTAATCCAAGTTCAAATCATAGTCAATGAATCAAATTCAGAGTGGCATTATGGCCACTGTCTCAAGAGAACATATCTAAATGTTCTTGGATCAGCAATTGCTTGTGATACTTGTACTGGCAGTACAGATCCATTCCCTCATAAAGCTGAACTCAACATAATCTCATAATCTCTAGCTGGAGACATGTAGTCATGTCTCCTAAATAAGGACACTTTTTCTGCTTCTTCATATACAAGGGATAGTACCTAAAACACATAGCTGAAGTAAAGCAAAATAATAAAACCAAAACAGCAACAGAAAAAAATGCATTGTCTAAAAAAAATATTTTCTCCTTTTGATTTATTCTGCATCCTAAAAAGAGCTAATTGAAAAATATATTTCCCTTTTCTTCTACACATACTTAATTTCAACATTGCTTGAAAATTTTCATTTCAAATTCTAGTCCTGTGAAAGAATAATGATCCTTTTCATATGCTAGATTTCCAGTCCTGTGAATTCTAAATTCTCTCTTCACAGTGGTAGAACAGCAAAGGGATGATTCTAATATGAACTTTCTTATTTCCTTTTCTTCTTACTTTCTAACAAAACAATAGTTTAGAGTGTGATACATTTTTGGGAAGCCAGAGGGATCGGTTTCAAGTCCTCCAGTGAAAGGTGAGGTATGAATATAAGAGAGCTCAGGGCTGAGTGAAAAAGTCATTCTTGTTCTAGAACTTACATAGAAAAAAAAAATCTGAAGCTCTGAAAAGACAGTACCATATGGTTTTAAGGTAGCACTGAATGCAATTCCTGTTTCTCTGTTTGCTCTTTGCTCAGGAGCTGCAGCCAGCCTTGCAGTGTTTTCTGACTTGTGATTTCTGTGTCCTGTTGGGTTCTTGGCTGAACTGGGAACAGACAACTGGAAACCATCAATTGCAAATGTATGTCATTACTAAGAACTTGAAAGAAGGCTTTGTTATGAATACAGGATTGTTTTCTTTTTCTTGTGCAGGTGAATGGAAATAGTTGACTTCAAATCCTCTTTAAGATGTTTGACAATTGAATAGGAAAACCTGCTAAGTCGTCGTGAAAACAATGTCTATCTAGGCACCTTTTTAAGTGTATTGGCAGCAACCAGAAATATCAGGCTGACAAAATTTCTGGAAGTCCCACATACTCACTGTACCCTGTGACACCTCAGAAGATCAACCAGAAAGGGGAGAGCAACTTCCTTCTCCCATTACAAGAACTACTGTTGTGACATCACAGCAAAAATGCAGCAATCTCAGAGCTCAGCCTTGTTTGAAAGTGGAAACCCATTTCTCTTATCTGGACATTCTAATCTCCCTATGCAAGGTTCATACACAATGTGCTGTGGAGGTATTTGCCTTTCTATCTTTCCTGACTCTGCAATCCTTTCTGAACACAGATGCATGCAAGCACAGAAACACCCCATGAAGTTTTTTCTCAAAACATTGAGTGGGGATCAAGAGGCTCAAAGGACTTTGGCATTTGAACTCTCAGAAAGTTGAGGACATAAAAAATGAGAGCTGACATGCTTATCAGTTATACAGTTTTTTAATACAAGTCTTTAATATAGATTCAAGTGCCATCAAGCTTTGCTGCAAAAGTAATAACCTCTTATAATTAATTTTTTTCAAGGGCAAAAAAAGACAGACTTCTCCCAGGTAAGAACTGTGAAGACATGGTTGTGCTTATTTCCTTCTGTCTGTGTTTAGATAATTCCCCATTCAACACCTGTGTCTGAAAATCTTTTCACTCTCTTTTGGGGAACCTGGTGCTCAACTCTTTGATATACTGTGATGATCTCACAACTAATGCAGAGATGTTTCCATCCAAAGCCTGGAGTTACTTCAGAAGGAAGTAAAGACCCCTCTGACTCTGGTATCTACCTGTTAATTTCTATGTCAGTTTGGCACAATACCACCCTTAAAACTCTGCTTTATTTTTTACTAGGTTAAAAAGTTTGGCTGAATTTTGTTTTCTCTCTATAATCTTTCATTACTGTATTTTAGTTTTATGTCCAATGTCTATTTTGTATCACTAGTGAAAGTTTTAAGACTGTGACAGTGTAAGTTATATACCTTTAAATACAGCCAGCAGAGTACAGTACTTGAAACCTTAAAAGTGGTGATTTTTGTAACCTCCCAGCTTACATAGACTGTACTGCTGCCACTTGAATGCCACCAAGTTATTTTAAGATAATGTGCATATGTGAAATTAATCACCTTAATTGTAAACACTTTTAAAATAATTTCAAGCTTAATTTCTACAATTGAGAGTATTTATTTAAGGCATCAACCAAAGTTTTGCTGTTGCTTTTTAAATAGCTTCACAAATTGAAGGAAGCATTTGAAAAAGAAGGTGATAATGTTTCCCTATTCTTGCTTCAGGCACATAAATGTTATTTCCTCTGAAATGTCATGTATTGACCATCTGAATCTTGATAAATCAGAAGATAGATTGCAGTGGAGCTCTATGTATTTAAGTATCAAGCTGATCCATAACTTTCACAGCAACCAAAAGCCATTTCTTGTCAGTGCTGTCCAGAATATATCCTGACAGTTCAGTGGGAGTTTCAGTGCCATTTATTTTCAAATCAATACTCAATTACTAACAGGAAGATTCACTCCCTTGCCCATTTTCAAGATGAAATTATGGACTAGAGCAATAACACTTAGTCAAGGCAAGCCACTGTCCATTAACTCATGATGCTACCAAAAAGCCATCCAGACACTTTATTAAACCTCAGTCTTTTTTCAGCTTTTAATTAATCATTGTGAAAAAGGCCTTTCACATCGTGACTGATGACCAGAGAAAACAATTTTCTCCTAACTGCCTTTTAATTTCAACTCTGGGAGTGCTCATTGACTGAATCTCACAACAACCCATCAATGCTAGTTTTTAATGTGTTTTCTCCTTTGTTATTGAGAAGAATGGAGTGGCAATGAGGCTTTGTGCTCCTCTTCATAACTCAAGTAATTGATTCAGTAAATGCCTCACATTTGCTAGTGGATAAAAAGTGCTGTCAATGTAGATAGTAGGTACTATATAAATTACTCCATTAACAGGAAATAAAGCTATTTACAATTTTTTAAAGTGTAAAGTGCAAGTGGCTTAAAAAAAAAAGAAAGGACTACTACTTCTTACATGTCTGTATGGGCTTTTTATTTTTTCTTTTCTGTAAACACTAGTATTAGGATATAAAGGATCAGGAAAAGATTAGCAGACTAAGGCTGCCATCCTGCAGCACTGTGCCAATGTGAGTAGCCTATTGCAAACTACACTTCTTGAAGACACTGAGCACTAAAAGTAACTCTTGTGGAAAAACTCAGAGTACTCCTCAACAGTGGTCATATAGCATGAATCTTGCTTTACTTTTCAGTTATTTTGGACACTGGACATTGGGGGATAAGAGATGAAAAAGATTTTGCTGAGAAAAGAAAAAAAAAATTAATTATAAGCAAAGAGATGTATTCTGTGTTTGCAGAAGCAAAGCACTTACTCAAACTACCTTGTCTTCCAGAAATAGAATTTTCCTCTACATTTGACAGTGATTTCCAGGAAATGCATACCTGGTAAAGCAGTGTTCTCATCAAAGAATGGCAGATAGACTATAACACTACAAGTGGATATGCTGTGTTTACTACTGCTGTCCTAAAACAATTACCAATACTTGGAATGGTTTTATCTTTACATATTTTATGTAAAGAATTTTTTTTTTATGTAAGCCAATGTTTTTTTGTACTCATTTGCAAATAAAAAAATCACTCAATTAACAAATATTTTAAATGGTAATATAATAAAATATGTTACTTTAATATAATGAATAATACAATAATAGTGGAATAGAAAACTGCAGCTTTAGAAATGACTGTTCTGAGACCATAGTTTAAAGATTAGGTACCTTCTTAACTTTGAACGTTCTTAAAGTTTTCTGAACACATTCAGAAATACTTGTATGAAGGTAGGTCTATTGATTAAAGACCAATTGCATTCCAAATTACAAAACATGCCAAAATAAAGTGTTTTATCAAAACAATCCAGATTGATGAATCTTGGCATAGACAATGGCCTATACATGAAAAAACCCATAAATATGAAAACAGTTTAAGAGTCCTGGTGTCATTTAGAAATTATTATCTGTAGATATTTTCCAACACATAAAGCACATACATTTTGTGGCATTGTGGAAGGAAAAGTTAGCTATCTTATTAGTGCACAGTAGAAGAATGACTGGGCATACAGAAAAGATTCACAGAAATTAAAATAATAAGTCTATTTGTAAGGATTCAAACAGTTGAGCACCCTTCCTAGACCAGAAGGAAGGACAGCCACGGACTGCAATGGGACACAGATAAAATACAGAAAATCCTCCTATGTAAGGATTAGTATAGAACATGTAATCCTTGGTCCTAGTTAATCAGCAGTTCCAGATTACTGCACCTTTCTTTGCAAAGGTGAATAAAATTAGCTACTTGTCAAGCAATGTTTTTTCTGCTGGAAAAAAAAGATATATGTTTATTAGAGTCTTCATGACACTAGAACAGGTTCACCAGGGAAGCTGTGGTTCCACATTGCTGGTAGTGCAAGGCCAGGGCTTTGAGCAACCAGATCTAGTTGAACATGTCCCTGCCCAGGGTAGGGGGATTGGAACAAGATAATCTTTAAGGTCCCTTCCAACCCAAACCAGTCCATGATTCTGTGGTTCTCTTTTATTACCAGAAGCTCTAAATTCCAGTGTTATTTCTCCCAACTTCTTGTTCATAAAAAATATAACAGATTTTCTTTCAAAATCCACCTTTTTACAGTTTAGTTCTACTATCCATAACAGACTAAGTATAGCTTCTCAGACCTTCCCAGGCTGAAAGTATTAAATAAATGGGTCTTTTATCCCATCTATGTAGGGAAGTCACAGAACAGATTCATCTGTTTGATAATCAGTACAGCTCCCTTCTCTAAACTTTGGATAAAGTCTTTTGGCTTCATAATTCTCTCATTTATTACAGAAAGAAAAAATCATTCCCATGCCCTTATGTTACATGTGGATACTACAGTATATTGTGTGTAGTCATTTAATATTCATTCTCCCATTATGGAATAAGACAATTGAATGAGATTTTTCTGGATGTGGTTAATTTTATGAAGCCCCATAATGCAGATCCAGAATGAGCCTACCAAAGAGGAAGGATTGACTTTTGTGATATCCCAGATGGTACTGGGGTTCTCACACAGCTCGTGTGTGCAAGCAGTGATGGATTCTGCATTTGGTGAGATCACCAGTACCCATCATGCATCAGTGCCCTTAGAAACATCTGTGAGGAATTAATCTAAAGTTGTATTCACACAATTATTCCTGGGTTACCATGGCAATTCTCTAGAGACTCTGAAAAGGATAGCATTGCTGAAGTGAACTTGGACACCCTATCCTGAATTCTGAAGTTTAGAGGTCAGAAGTTCACTACCAGCCAAAGCTTTCTCTGAACAGGAGAATCAACATTGTGTTCAGTACCAAGGAATGTTAGCCACCACAATATTTTGTCTGTCTTTTTAAACAAGAATCTTCACTGTTCAATCTCTACCATGCTTTATAGTTATATACTTTAAAGTAAAGAAAATACTCCAAATTTGTATTTTAGTGTCAAATTCTTTGAATAAATTAGACAAAGCCAGACCCCTGCACTATATGAGTGTTGGTGTATAAACCAAAATTATTAGCTGTCAAGGTCATTACTACATGTTTCTTTTTACTGTGTCTTACTTTATAGCACTTATTTAAGTTTCACTCAATCACTGCTTTGTGCTATTTCACTGAATCACAGAATAGTTGTGGTTGGAGGGCATCTCTAGAAGTCATCCAGCCCAAGCCTCTGCTCAGAGCAGGACCACCTAAGGCAGTTTGCTTATGGCCATATCTTATTGGTTTTGAATGTCTCTAAGGCTTGAGACTTCACAACTTCTCTGGGTAACCCATTCAAAGATTTGACCACATTTACAGTAAGAAACTTTTTCTCATGTTTTTATTGTCCAACAGGAATCCCAAGAAGTTTTCTGTAGAGTTGCTTTCCGTAGAGCAGCTTTCCGTAAAGTTGCTTTCCAACCAGTCAGCCCACAGCCTATCCTGTATGAGGTTATTTTTCCCAAGGTGAAGAAGAACTTTTTTTTTTTATTTTCCTTTGCTGAACTTAATGAGATTCCTCTCAGCCCATTTCTAGAGCTTGTCAGTGTCCCTCTGAATGGCAGCACAATTATCTGGCGTATCATCCATTCTATCCCCTTTGGTACGGCCTTCAAACCTGTTGAAGATGCCCTCAGCTTCATCATCCAAGTCATTAATGACAATGCATTACCTTGGAGTATTGCACTAATGCCTGGCATCCAGGTGGACTACATGCCTCTGACCCAGCTGTTCAGGTGTTTTTCAGTCCACTCCACTGTTTATTTGCCAATTCTGCACTTCATTAGTTTGTCAATAAAGGCATCATTGGAAGCAGTGTTGAAAGCCTTACTAAAGTCAAGAAAAACAGTATCCACTGCTATTCCTTTATCCACCAAGTCAGTCTTTTTCTCGAAGAAAATTAAAGGTTTGTCATACAGTCATAGATTTTTTTTAAGTTAGGAAAAAACCTTTAACATCATCAAGCTCAAACAGTGAGGTGTGATTTCCCCTTTGTGAATCTATTCTGACTACTCCTAATCATTACTTTCCCTTAATACATTTCAGATTTGTATTCAAAATTATTCATTCCACCACCATCCCCAATATAAAGGTAGGCTGACACACCCATAGTTTCCCTGTCTTTCTTCTTGCCCTTCTTGAATGCAGGCAGGACATTTGTTTCATTCCAGCCTTTGGGAATCCTCCACAGTTTGCACAACCTTCCAAAGCCAATCATAAATGGCTTTCAGTGACATTGGCCAACAGCTTCACTACTTGCTGTAAATAGTTTATACTGATGTTGATGAAGACCATGAGCACTTTCTCTCTCATAATACAGAGATGGATTATTACTGGTATTGTCCAGTCTGTATTATACATAAATGTATATTAAATTATCCTGTGGTTTCCACTGTGTTAATCTTAAAATACCAATGTGGAAAAATCTGTTCTATTAAAACTACAGAAGTGTTTGATATAAGATGCATTTAACAGCTGGACTTAATGAAAGTGTGTAATAATCTCTTGGACTTGGAAAATTTTTAAAATCCTTTCACATCGGAAAATATATTTCAATTCTAGTCAATATTTTTGCAGAAGGTCAGGTGTAACAAGACCTCATTTATTTATTTATTTTCAAGAGTATAGGAATTAAATGTGTTTGGGTTTGTTTTCAGAAACTTTTTGAGCATTGCTCAGAGATCACTTGGGTATCACATTTGCCTTGGAAACACCTGACAAAATTCCACAGACCAGGTTACATCCCCATCTTTTTTGGCATTTGGCCTGGTGATAAGGCAGAATTTATGAGAGATTATGTAGATCTTCTCTATCTGAGCTCCTGACAGTGCAGTGCATGTTGTCTTATCATGCACTTGCACCAGCCAGCTCTGCTTCCAGCTGTTTGCTCTTGGTCAGGGACAGCAGACTCAAGGCAGGATGTGTAGCCATCGGCACACTCACTATTTTGTGAAAGTGTGTTTTTAACACATCAGAATTGAGAATGATGTAACTATTTTAGATATTATTTTCAATTAGATAATAAAAAGCTACCCATGTCACCCTTACATGTCAATTCTAAAACATGTTTTTAAACAACCTTTGCATGCAGATTTGCCATAAAAGACAGCTGCATTTGGAGTAGTGCACACTCCCTAGTAATTTTAAAGCTTTATTGTTTTTCAAAGCTTGTTTAAACAAAGTTTTTGAGACACAGCTAAAACAATAACACAGTTGATTGATTACTGATGACTGCATATTGCAGACAACTTTCAGACAACTACATTTGAGGGCCATGTGGTATGGCAGGTTACGCTAACGAAACACAGGAACAGAGATATAGTATAGAACATGCATCTCAAATGTGGAGGTAGATGAAATTGATTTTAGGTCATCAAGGACAAGTAAATGAGTAAAAAGAGGAGACAAAATTATTGTCAGACATACATTTCAATTTGAGTCAGTATCTATGACATCTAGCCTGTGTCTTTTGAAGGAGTCATCTTATCTAAATCTTCTGTAAAGGTTAGATTAGCTTTTGTCTCTCATTCCTGACACATTTGTCTCTGTTCTTAGAAGCTTCCAAGGAGGCAGGCTCCTTAAACTTCTCATGAAATCTATTCCAGTCATTAACTATCCATTTTGCCAGGCAGTATTTCTTCTTGTCTAAATCTGAACTTGGCTTGCTGCAGTTTAAGTACCAGCAATATTTCTTGCCTTCTTGAGTGAGGACATAGAAAACAAATTGATTCCAACTTTTTTCATTTCATATTTGAAAAGTATTGAAGATGTGATTCAGCACACTTACATGTAGCCAACTACATGTGGATTCCTAGGTGTGATGTATGTCAGATCTCATTAAAGTTATTTTTAAAATGAAGTGTGATTCCTTAAATGATACAGAACATCAGCTGGAGGCCAGGCATGACGTGGAAGCTTTTAAAATGGTCTTGAGTTCCTAGGTTTGGTTGGCTAACTTAAGTCCTTATCTGATATGACCAACAGTAAACAGAGCCGCATTGGTAAAGAGTGGTGTTATTCAAACCTTTAAGTAAATAAGTTCAGTGCATTGTTCTCTTTACATTTTAAACCCATCTAAATAACAGGTGTTATTTCTGTGGATCACACAGAAAACATTAGGATGAGCAAATCAAGATGGCTAATTTCCTTAGCTTAGCAAAGAAATCTTACTGAGTTGTGAGGAAATCTTTCATTGCCTATCACCTCTGCATAAATAGAACACGTTTCTATATTGTGCAATTTGCTAAACTAACAGATTAAAAGTTACTTATGAACTTGAATCACAATGCTAATTGGGAGAACAAATCACACTAGTAATTTTAACACTATGCAACAGGAAATGCATTGGTGTTGGCAATGTAGAACCCTAAATATTAAAAACAAACAAAGGAAAAGAAATTAGCTTGAAATTTAAAAAAAAATTGTGATAAATGACTCTTCTATAATGAATTTTAGAATTAATTTAGGGAAAAATTTTATGTTAGCTTGACTCTTAGTTTGAAGTGTTATAAAACTTAGAGAAACTGCAAAGGCTTCAAAATCATTGGTTTCACAAATTGCTTTATTTATTTGATAGTTTTGAAGATCTGTGTCAAAATTTTACTACATACATATCTTTAAAACATGATAGTGAAATAAACTCACATTTAGTGCAATTAGACTACCTTTCTAAATTTTTAGCAATATTTGGTATAAAATATATTGGGTTTTAATAATACTATATTATTTTTGAGTTTCTACAGTGTGACATTGACATTAAAAAAACCCAACATAATTTATCATAGAGTAGAATAAAAGTTTGCATTTTTAGCAGATTATAAAAGAGAACATTTTAAATTCATGGAAATTACTTATGGCCTTTTCAAAACTCTCCTTTCCCATGGATCTTTCTCATGAATGTCAAATATCAAATATGTTGATCTACATTGCTGTCATTGTGAATTTACCCTCTTTATTTCTAATAGTTTTTCTCCTTTCAAGGTTCCACTGTCCAAAAATCTGACTTATTAGTTTAGGAGCACGTGCTCTTGCTAAGCAGCACATATACAAGAACGGTGAGAACAGGTTGATTAAATTGTTAAGCAGGAATCTTTTGTTACATAATAATAAGATATTTATGAGCAAGATGCCACTACTTTACGCAGACTTTGTTAGACTCTTTCAGCAGATTAACAATGAAGTGTGAAGAACTCTGTTTTGAGTAAACAACAAAGATGACTTCCCAAGATAATTGCTTCATCCAGCCTGTGCCCAGAATGCACAGCACAAGGTGTTTATTTATGTGAAGCTGCTTCCCATAGAGCCTACAAAATTGTGTTCAGGTGCTAATTTTAAACACTGGAATGTAAAGACAAGCTAACAAGAAGGATTTGGGTTGTAGCTGTTCAGCTGGCATGAATACAGAACAGTACAGGTCACTGGTAACCAGCTGAACTCTGCTGCTCAAAGGATAGAAATAAAATAAACAGTGCTGATGCTACTGCCTTACCTCATTGGAAATAATGGTGTAGTTGGTGTCAAGACATTATTTTAAATATCAAGCAGACTGCAATCTCTGTGAGGTATAAAGGTCAGGAAATGTGGAAAATATAGTCCGTGTTCTACCTATTTTAGCATAAGATCTTGTAAAAATAATTTTACAGAAAAGCACCTTAAGCAGAATGAAAAAGGAAAGTAGATCTGCATAGTGACATCTTTTCCAGAATAAGCAACTTTTTTTTTTTTTTTTACTTTCAAGAAGTTTATTTACAAAGAATAAACTAATTTAGGAAATATTACCAATGCTGAAAATGTAAAATACATCAGCCTTAAATATTATAAATTTCCAAGTAAAATGAAACACAAGTGTTTCCTTTTACCTCTTAGCTTTCTGTTTACTCAATTTGCATAAAAATATTACCACTCAAAATCATGTATACATGTAAGGATTTGATTTTGATGGTATTAAGATTTCAAATTATGGGAATCAGTAAACTTCTGACTTTCACTGCACACAATCTGAGAGAGTTTTTGATAAGAAACTCTGTAGCAGAAGACATGACTAGCTTTTCATACAGGAAGAATATGAAAAATTGAGCTTGTTTCTTCCTTTCCCACTTTCCAGAAAAAAGAGAAAATGCGGAGACATTTTCACCTTTGAGATGATTATCGGACACATTTATTCCGAAATGAATACTCATGTGGGAAAGATTACCAGCTCTCAAGTTAACCCATAGTAAATGGAAGAGGTTACATTAGTTACTGTATGCTATAAATTCCAGAATTACAAGCAAAATATTTTAAAAATAATATTATTTCTAAGACAGATGGTCCATCAAAAGTTTATGTCCAATGAAATTTTGATGACCATGATGTCAACATGCAGAAATAATCAAGCTTTCACCAGAGCTTCAATTCCCTTGCAGCCCAAGACAGCTCAAACACACTCCTGAAGTAGAGCCCTTGTCACTGGATTGCAGACCCAAACTGGTTTTCTTCTTTTTACAACACAATGGATCTTTCATTTTGTCATATCTAGGGCCTGAAGGCAATTAGAGATGTACAGGTACTTTCTCAGCCTGATGGTTAAAACTGTTCCTGGGGAAACACCGACTTGGAGCCATGTAAACTGCCACAGAAAACAAATCTGAATCTCTGCCTCCTAATTTATTGAACTAGGTCACTGCAAATAGAGAGAATAATTTCACCATTTTCTTCATGGAAAAGCAATGCTGGTCTTGGCCTCTGGCCTGAATATTGAGAGCACCTTTGAGCATGAACAGGTGAAGGCAGCTCCACGTTATCCTTCATACAGAGGCCTGGGAGGAGCAGGAGACCATATATGCCAATAAACTTCCTGCTTCCCAGCTCTAGGCAGGTCATTTTTAATTTGGGTCAGTCTTGGATCAGCAGATGAAAAGCCACATCTTCTGTGCATTACAAAAAACCCAAAATTTGGGCCTGCCTACTGCTCTGAACATTAATAATCCAAATCAAAAATGCCATAACACAATACTTCACTTTTCTGATACTTAATGCAAAGTCAGAGATACAAATACATGGTTAGGGAACATTTTAAACAAATTCTTTAGTGACTACTTTTTCCCTTCTTTTACATGAAAATCTTTCTTTCAGAGATGCAATATTTGCAAGATAAAAAAGAAAGTAGTTACATTTAAAATTAAGTTAATTTCTTTGTCTTTGGCTTTCTATAAATGCAAAGAATAACTAACAGCTCACAGATGCTAAACTAAAATAAACACGGAGACTGAAAATGCACAAATCATAATGTATGAGCTGGAGTACAAGGAGACATTTATTCCAAGTAAAGAATTTATTATATGAGATTGATGTCAAATTAAATTTTAAAAAAATTAGATAAGGTTTGGAATTGCTCTGCTTAATACTTACTACCCCCTACATGGTGTATTGTTTAAATATGTTAGGAAAGAATAATCCATTAAATATTTATTAGTAAATTCAATCATGGCAAATTATTTCCCCCTCATTCAATGTATAATAGTACAGCAATCAAGCTTCTTTTGTTTCACAGTAATCACTGCATCAACAATAAGTAATTATATATAAAGCTTCTGAAAAATTAGAGGAGCAAAGAAAGAGACATCTCTTTTGGTAACTAGTTCCCCTTCATTTCTTCTGAACAATTAAAATACCCATATACATTAACAAGATGGAACATTCTGAGACACGGGTCTCCAGTAGCAAGCATTGGAAACTGCATTATATTTGCTTGTTTTACTTTGTGGGTGGAAGTATATTTATTATTTTTTCTTTATGAATAAACTGCCAACACGCTAAGAGACTTTTTAATGCTGTTTATTCTTCCTCAAAAGTGAGATTGACTACATGCTTTAGAATGAACTTCAGACTTCTTTACGTTTTTACTTCAATATAATAAATATTTTCTAAGATTTTGCTTAACTTTAGAAAGCCACAGATTCTTTTGGAAGATTGATTTGCTTAAAAGCAGCACAGAGTTTTAACTCACAGAGGGCTGAATATCTGAAAGCCAGAGAAAGAAATAGAAGTTGGTACTTACTATCCAATTACTGAGATGGATCAGCTTCTCATCTTGAGCCAGCAGAAAGCCAAGAATGAACACCGGGTTTTTCAGGTACTGCTTAGATGCCGACACATGTCTAAACTTAAAGGAGGCTATAAAATAGATAAAATGAATATTAATGTTAACAATAATAAAAACAATAGCATCAAAATATAATTAGGAATCGACAAAAACCACAAACAACAATATGATTAGAACTCCATGGACAAGTAGAATTCATGAAGAAATTTTAACCACGTAATGTATATTATCCTTTCCTTAATAAAAAATGCTTGTGAAAAGAACTCCTTTAATATGGTTATAGTTAAGTAAATTGTAAAATGTGGCATATGTCCTTGTAAGGTGATTTACTTGCTTCTCTGATACTTGCTTTTCAATTTCCTCCTTGATTTACTTCTTCCTTTGGCATCTAGTCAAAATCCATATTTTGAGTTTCTGAAGGCAAGGAGCCTTTTCAGCATCTATCACTCAGGGGTCTGGATTGGTATTAGTAGGTGTAATAGTAATTCAAAGAAAGAATTTCTTTCAGGATTTAATCTCTGGAATTGCTCATCATAATCTTGTTCCATCACAGAAGCTGAAGAACAGAGGATGTGGATTTTCCCATTTTCCTATGTAAAAGTCAGTATTCAAGGACAGGATTTTGAAACATTTAAGATATCTCCATTGTTGTGAACTTAACACGAAAGGCACATGAAAAAAAAGCAAAACATTACAAGGCATTTTTTTCTCAACAGTATAATTAAACTGAGACCTGTTAAACTGTTTTTGCAGTTCATCTTTCTTTGGCTGTGTAATTTGCTCAGCTCACTTTTCATTATGCTATACCTTCATGCAAAGCAAATTTAAGAATTTTGACAGAGCAATGAAACACAGCTAAACAAGGTCAAGTTTTCATTTTGTCACACTGTTTTTCAGAAAACTGAATTTTTTTCACATTCAATCTTTCTTCTCCTAATTTTCCTAGTCAATAGTCTGGATTTACCACTTGAAATACTGGAGCACATCTTTTGCATAATACCCCTGTCCATAAACCTTTAAAACAAGAATAAGTGATTTGAAACAGACAGGTTAAAGAACAAAGGAGAATTTACATTCACACAAATTAAGGAAATGAATATTCTGTGCTGTGGAATGCTCAGCTGGAATAGTAACATGGACATGAGCACTTCCAGCTTGCCTCAGTACCTGGGAATCATCCCAGCTATGTTTCTGCTCTATGAGCATTCTGCTTCAGGTTCTGCATTTCAGGTTACTTCTACTACCACAAACATTTTTAAATCTCTTCAGCTCATCTCTCAGCTACATGGTGGAAGATGACAGCAAATACCCACCTCCACTCACATCTGCACACTCCCATTCTAATTAACTGTCTTGGGCAACTGTGACTTCAAACAAACATTTTTTTCTTGTTTTCTCAGTTGATCAAAGGATTCATAATATATAAAATATCTGCAGAAAATCTTTGAGACTATACGAATTCAAGCCATGAGATATCACAGGTAGCTTTCTGTGTGTCCTGGGTCTCTAAAAGGTCTCAAGGAGAACTCCAAAATTTCACCTTAAAAGAAAGCAGTTATTATTATAAATCTTGTTTATAACAAACAATAAAGACATTGTTTTCAAGCAGTATCCCCTTCAATATTCTGAATATTTTTTCCACCTTTTAAAATTAGCTGGAGGGTTTATGTTTTTTAAATTATTTTTAAATATAGGTTTAGAACAAAGATAAAGAATAATAGCAAAATAGACTTTTATTGGGAACCAAAAAGCTCCAACAAGTGATTAAGTGCCTTTATTCAGTTCAAGGGTGAAGTAAAAGACATTAAAACTCTGGGAGGTCAACACTGCAGTTTTGTTCACACAGACTCACTACGCCTCAGGCAACACACTGTTGTTATAGACACTTTCAATCCTGCTAAGTTTGTATTTTGCTTAGTTAATTTAACAGATGTGCATAGCTTGCAATCATGATTTTGTATCTATTGTACTTTTTAATAGTCTGGAAAGAAAATAAATGATGATGGGTCTCTCCATCCTTAGGCAAGTTACATTAAAATTTGACTATGTGGAAAAATTATATTTCTTCTGCTAGCAAACCCAAAATTACAAGTGTTCATTCTTGACACTCTTCTTCTGCCCCTTTCAGAACTATGTAACATTCAGGAAAAGATTGGTTTTTTTAAACCATGTTTCAGATTTTAAACCATTCTCATGTTTTTGCAAGACAGGAAAATCAAAACTCTTTTTACTGAGCAGTTCTCCACACAAGCAGGGGATGTTCAATCTTATTAGTGTTCAAATACTGTTAAAGCACAGAGAAGGGTTTCCTGCAGAAATGAATTGCTACATGTTTTTCCTTCAGACAAGGCTAAGCCTTGTCAGTATTTGTTAGTTTTCCTCACTGGGATGCTGTGTATTTTTAGTTTTGTTCTGGTAAAAACCAGTACATATCTCCAAGGCACATTTCTGTCAAGATATTCTGATTTTTGGAACCTGAGTATTCCAGTGGTCTTCTATCCTCTGGCTGCAAAATATTTATCTGTCTAAGACCAGCAGGACTGCTATCCCATATCTTAAAACCTTTGACATATGAAATGTATTTGTGAAGCTTCAAAGCATCAAAGTAAATGTAAAATGAATATAAAAAAGCCATCTCATAAAGTTTCTTTTTTGACATATACCAGGAACATCAAATATTCAAAAAGCAAGAAAGCAAAATAAATCAACATCATGATTTTTTAAAATGATGGCTTATGTCATTTAACAGAAACATAGGAGCAATGCAGTATCTCTGTCCATAAAGCCATAAAACCATAAAGTCCATAAAGATTGTGCTTCTTTAGAAATGCATTTCTATTGATCTAAATGTCAGAGTGTGTGTTGATTAATAACTCATTTCATCCTTAAATTTTCCCTAAAACACATGCTGTAAATTAGACACACAGGCATACCCAGGAGAGAATCTTTACTAAATCAGTGACTGCTAACTAATGACTTCAGCAAATTAAAATTGTGTAAATAGAGGAAAAAACCCCAAATTTAACAGAAGTTCCATAGTTTGTCTTTCCTTCTTGATCTATCCTTTAAACATCTGTTTAACTGGTGAGGAATTTGAGGTGGGAGAGCTGCTGTTGAGGCCAGCCTGGCTGGGCATGGCAGCATCCATCCATCCTGACAGAAAGCTGCTGGGCTCTGACCACATCCTGCTCCCAGCAGGTTTGCCTCTCCCTGTTACCTGTGACTCTACTCTGTCGCTCACTTTCCATCTTTTCATAAGCCTTCATGTGGTTGTTGCTTATCAGTTTATAAATTCTTGTTCTTGCATTACTGTCTGAGGTCCCTTCTCCTCCCTCTTTCATGCCATTTTTAGGGCTCAGAGAAAAGTCATTTGATGACCAATATAACAAGTACTGAAAAGAGAGGCACAGTGAGATAAAGCCTCTCCCAGCCACCCTAGGGGGCACAGCCAATCCTGTTATGATGCAACCTTGGGTGAGACTTTGGTGAAACAAATGTGGGAGAAAGGACTGTGAGAAACCTTGTCTGGAGTCTCCCAATCTTGTCTGCATTTGAGTATTGTTTGAAGAGAGAGACACTGGTTTTGTCACTGAACCACAAATGACTGCAAATGGATGAAGTTTTCATGGTGATAAACAGAAAAAGAGTGTTATGTAAATGGCAACTGCTTCTACAGCTTTTGTGATCACACCAGAAACAATTGGTAACTATTGGTCATCAACATTGCAAATATAGGATAAATGTCAAGAGATTGTCTGATTTAACCTTCCCTGTTAAAGCACATTCACAGATTATCACTGGCAGATTATCCAACTTTTTAGAAATCTGCTATTGATGTTCCATTACACTTCTCAATAATCTGTTCCAGTGCTTTAGTGTTTTTATAACTAGAATTCACATTTGATAGAATTTTACCTAAAAATGTCTTAGGTGCATGCTATGTGCCTTAATTCTAGCTTTATTGTCCAATGACACAGTAGATACATTGCACATCAGTATCCTCTGTAAAGTGCTTTTTGTGTACTGGAACTACACCAAAATCATCCCCACTACTTTGCTAAAAGACTTCAAAAATTCTTTTAAACTTTTTCATAAAGTGTGTTTAACAGCCTCAGCATTGTCACTCATATTTTGGGAACTACTGCTGATATGGCTTTAATCTTCTTAAAATAACATGTATAAAACCAGACAGAATGCTCTACATGAAGCCTAAGGAGTCTCACCTAGAATGGAACCATTAGTTAATTTTTCTACATCTACCTTTTTTGTCTTGCAAACAGAGGAACCCAGAACAGAACTTGACTTCCTTTTTTAAAAGGACAGATATTTATATAATAAGCAAAAACCTTGCTCTTGGTTGATAGGGTGGCTATTTTTTTAAAGTCCAAGTTTCAGAAGCTAACTTTCAGATTCTTTGCAAGTAATTTTCTGCTCACTTTCTCTGAGAAGGTTTCTCTGGTTTACTTTTTTTACTGATTATGGATAGTTTTGCCAATTTATCCAGACAGTATTTTCTTCTTAATTTTCCACACTTTCTTTCAATTTTCAACCATAAATGTGATGTAATTGTGGAATTAAAGAATAATTTATATTGGAAAGTATTTCTGCTCCCATCTCTTTCTCCAGCAAGAGCATTTTCAAAGTTATATGAGGTTTATCAGGGTCAAGTTGTGAATAAATCCAAGGATGGAGAGTCCACAACTGTACTGAGCAACCTGTTCATTTTTGGCCATGATTATTGTGGAAAAAAAATCCCTTATATTAAAACAGAATTATATTTTTTGAAGCATGAGTCCCTGTTGTGTTTTAAAGACAGTCAGCAACCAACACCAGGACAGGTTGTCACTCACTGCCCCACCAGCAGGACTGCGGAAAGCATGAGAAGGGTAAAAGTGAGAAAACGTGTGGGTTGAGATAAAGACAGCTTGTTAGGGAAAGAACGAGCTGCATATGCAACCAAAGCAAAACAAGGGATTAATTCAGTGCTTCCCAAATGCAGGCAGGTGTTCAGCCATTCCCAGGAGAGCAGGGCTCCATCACACCCAACAGTGACTGGGGGAGACAAACCCCATCACTCCAAACCTGCCCCCTCTCCTCCTTCTTCCCCCTCTTTATATACTGAGCATGGTGTCACACGGTCTGGAATGTCCCTTTGGTCACTTGGGGTCACCTGCCCTGGCTCTGTCTCCTCCTACCCTGCCAGGCACCCCCAGCCTCCTGGCCACCGTGGCCTTACAAAAAGCAGAAAAGGCCTTGGCTCAGTGTGAGCCCTGCCCAGCAATAACAAAAACATCTCTGTGTTATCAACCCATGTTCAGCACAAATTTAAAGCGTATCCCTGTACCAGCCACTGTGAAGAAAATTGACTCTGCCCCAGACAAAATTAGCACAGTCCTTTAATTGTCCATCTCTTGGAACAATCTGACTGTAACTAAATACAATCTTATTCTATTAGCTAAGTCATTAATGAAAATAATCAATAGAACATGGTTCATCTCAGATCCATCTGACATCTCTTGAAATATTCTTCTAGTGTGATGTTGCATTGCTAATAAACTGTAGAATTCCTTATGAAGCAGGAGCATGATCTGCCCCTGAAGGGGTTGGACAACCCAGCCTGGGCCTGAGTAGAGGCCTGGGCCTGTATGGTCCCTGAAATCACCTTAAGGCAGGAAAAGGAGGAATTAATTCGCTTGCATGATAGCAGATGCGGATGTAGTTCTGGATGCTTTACCACCTTAACCACTGAGTAGGCAGTGCTTTATCACGCTTTGCTGTGATGTTAACCGATAAAAAGATGCTTAAGGCATGTAAACAATGCTGAAAGATATATAACCATGCCATTTTGACTAATAAAGGGAGAAGGATATGTAACCGTATCGGTGTGATTATCCTTATTTGGCCAGCTCTTCGCGGGGATCATCTTCAATAAACACTTGGTTAAATTTTTGAATCAGTTGCACACGAACGTACTATATTTGTATTTTGGTCTTAAGGATACAATATAGGATAGAGTATCAAATAATTCACTGATATACCTCATCTGATTTTTCACTTAACCAGGAAATTGTTTGACTGTAGCTAAAATTACAAATCCATGTTGCTCTGGTATTCTTGAAAGTTTAAAAAGGTAAATTGGTTTGTCATATGCTAGAAAGTTCTGAAACCACAAGCCCTCTTTTATTTCTTGTTCTGAAGGCCACTTGGACATCCCTCATTCTTTATGTGTTCTCAAGGAAATAGCTCAGTGATTGTTGAATAGCTTAGGCATTTTGAGGCCTTCTGGGACTGACAGTGAGTAAAATCAAAGTAAACTAAACAGTTCTTGCCTCTCATGTTTTCTTTTTTAGGAATATCCTAAGTTTCTGGCCTTTATTTCATTTATTTGCTGGTTTATAAAAATTAAAAGGTAAAAAGTTATTAATATTGCTGCCTTATCTACAAAATGCCAAATTTGCTTTCCATCCCAGTCACACAATGGAACTTTCATTTCACTTTTTACATTTTTTGGAAACTTTCATTTTGCTGCTTCTATTTTTGTTATCTACAATCCATTTTTCACATTGTTCATCTTCATTTTAGTCCTACATGATGAGTTTGGTTTTGGGGTTTTTTTGTTCCTTTATCTTCCTTGTATTTGTTTTGATTGTAAACCTTTTGTTCTAGTTTTTGCAAAATATATGTATTTTTTTTTTATATACTTAAAAATTTTGGTAAAACCATTCGCTTTCCTTTTTCTTTTATCCCTCAGAAGGCCTTAGAATATATAAATTGGTTTTCTGCCTTTAGTACCACTTATTAAAATGCAAATTCACCTTTTGTTTCTCAGGCCACCTTCCCCAAAGATACTTTCTACTAATCCCTCTACATACTGAATTCTGTTCTTTCCTTTTTCTGCTTTCATTCTTTCCTATTAGTAGAGTCACAAATGGTATAACTTCATGGTCACTTTCTTATTGTTATACATTCTCTGAGGTTTTGGTAGTAATTACATTTAATGTTGAGAAGTTAACCTGTTACAAGCAGATAGAGGAATGTCACCAGTTTGAGAGCATGCCCTTGTAAATTTAGTGGAGCATGAGCTTCCATGAATGGATCAGTTAAAATGTCCCAGCAGCACTGCTAGAAATGTAACTTTCTTCTCATCCAGCTGACAAATGGATTGCCAAATTTGTTTCAAAACTGTCAGTGATGCTTCTAGAACCGGATTTTGCACTGTATAATCCAAGGAATTGAAGGTGATATTCTGCATGGAACCTTCACACAGCAAATCACACAGTTAGCAGCAGATCTCTAAATAGTTCAGAGAGAAGGAAAGACATGTCAGGAAGAATAGAAAAATGCTTCCCCCTCCAAATTTAGTTTCTCAGTTTTCTGATTGGGGAAGTGCTTCAGTGCGAGGTCTGACATTAATCAAACTAGTGTACCTATCTGTGGATTGCTTATATAATCACTGCCAGGGTATATTGCATCAGCTGCTTGAAGGTATGAAACAGATGTAAATGCACAAAAATATATGCACATTCATTTGCCTTTCTTAAAGCATGCACTTGGGCTAGATCTAGTAAGGTGCACAACTCTCAGTTCTTGCTGATATCGGGTGTAAGACTAAATAACGATTTAGGTAGTATGAGCCTAATTATCACTTTTGGACTTATCGTTACTACTAATGATTTAAGAGACAATTATTCATCACAAGCTGAAGTAGTGGCTGCTTCTCTCTGAGTTATTGTCCTGAGTATGACTGCATAGTTGGCAGTGCAGGATCAGTTGCACAATGGGTGCATTCCACAAGCATTACTTAGATTTCCCAGTTCATGGTTGCATGACTAAACATAGCGTGAAAAATAAAAATAGCTTTGGACATCATTGCAAAACTAGGCATGGAAAATGGTACATTTCACCTGGATTTTGCCCTGATGCCAGGCACTTGATATACCTTAAATTCTCACTGGGTGTTTTGTATTTCTGACCCAAAGGAACAGAGCTCAAGCCTTTTTTTCCTGTTAAACGTGTCTTGAAAAGTGAACTTCAGTAAGCCTGAAGCAAGTGCTCTTGCTAAGGCTGTCTAATTCTTTAAAAATAATTAAAAAAACATGTTTATGAGACCGCTCATATTCTTACTTTAGAGGAGTCATATTCTCTGTTTCACATCCCATTTCTCTTTCTGCATCAGAAACAATATCCAAGTAACTGTACTCTAAAACCAAGATTACAGTTGAAGTCTATCTTTTCACAGCAAGCAGCTTCTCACCTTTGAAAACTACAGACACCTTCATGAACCTGCATTTACATATTCTTGCCTACACAAATCTGTTGTTAGGTTTATGCCTTAAAACAAAGATAATCCATCCTTCCTAATTATCAGGCTGAGAAACATCAAATGCAGAGGTCATATGCCCCACCCAAGACAGATTTTTCTGATTTAAAACAACCTGTGGAAATTTAGCTTGATGACTGATAATATATTTTCAAGATACCACTTTATCAAAGCATGACAGCAGCTGTGAAATCTCAGAGTTTCTCCTCTCTCCTCTATGACACCTTGATAAGGCAATTACAGCATAATTACCTTAACAAGTGGCATTACAGGAAATTATTGTCATTCTCCTGTTAAAATAACACATAATCATCAGCAAGTGTATTCTAGCATCCCCAATCAGCATCTGATTAGCTGGAGCTAACTCAAAAAAGAGAGTGTAATAGGTGGGCAATAATTGACAAGTTACAAGAAAAGGGTAATATATACCTGTGTATATACATATATATCTATATATATATATATAGATATATTTAGGCTTCATTGGGTGTTTAAGGTAGCTGTTTACGTGATCACTTTCAAAACAGGCTTCAAAGTTTTTATTATTATTATTTTGCAGGTAGGGAGAAAAGCCTAAATGAGACTATTAAAAAATACTCAGGTAAACAGCCATCTTAATTTAGAAATGCATGCCTTATTCATATTTAAATGGCCATACTTGTCAACCTGCTAAAATTTCTCTGTATTTCCTACAGCTTTCTGGTTTATCATGTCAATTCCTTCAAGGCTGATAGCACCTTGCAATTTATATCATTATGGTCTATGACTCCACTTCCAGTTTACCTTCATAAAACTGAATTATAGAACTTTTTTTTTTTCCCATTTGTTGTTTTCTTGCATACAACTCCACCGGGCTACACTCTGAAAGATCATTAAAATTTGGATTTTTACCTACCATGTACTAAGCTCCATTTGCAAAGGTGATGCAAATAAGATTAACCATGACAATAGGTGTGTGTTCTCATTCTACTAATCATAAAATTCCATTAGTCTTCAAAGTGAAGAAAACATTTTCTTACACATTACGTACTTTGAAACTTCCTCGTTTTAGTCAGAATACCTTCGCCCAAAGTCCAAAAGCAAACCTCACACCGTGGTGATGAATGCAATGTTATAATAAATGCTTGTCCTTTAGAAGCCAGCTAAAGGTCTCAGGCTCTGAATATGTGTAATCCAGAATTAATTTCCATACCTTAGCTACACTCAAGTAGAGCAAAATAGGAAGGCATAGCACATATAACAGCAGCATGACTTTTATTTAATTGCTATGTGGCTCTCATGTTTCAGTGTGCCTCTGTTATACTGACACACACACATGAGGTAGAATCTGCCTTTGTAGGTACCTAAAGGCTCTGTCAAGAATCCCCTCAGTCCAAGATTCTGTACCTTGCTGCTTGGCTTAGTGAGTTCATGACACTGGAATGATTCTACCTGCACTACTTTCTGCAAAATCAAGTCTACAGGGTTGGATCCTGCACAAAAGATCTGAAAGAGAAAGAGATTGTGTATTTTTTTCACTCACTATCATAGTGCTAGAGCATTCATTCAGGATAAAGTAATAGTAATTACAGGTAAAACACCAGACAACCAGGAACAGTGCAACCAACAGAACCAGACCAGTGATTGTCCACCTGTACTCAGTACTGGTGAGGCCTCACTTCAAATCCTGTGTTCAGTTTTGGGTCCCTCACTACAAGGACATTGAGATGCTGGAGCATGTCCAGAGAAGGGCAACAGAACTGATAAAGGGTCTGGAACATAAGGAGCAGCTGAGGGCACTGGGGTTCTTTGGTCTGGAGAAGAGAAGGCTCAGGGGTGACCTTTTCATTCTCTACAACTACCTTAAAGGAGGTTGTAAGAGATGAGTGCCTCTTCTCCCAGGCAACTGGAATAAGAATAGAACAACAGGAAATAGCCTCAACTTTTGCCAAGAGGTTCAGGTCAGATATTACAAAAAAAATCTTCGCTGAAAGAGTGGTTAAGCACTGGAACAGGCTTTCCAGGGAAGTGGTGGAGCCATCATCCCTGGAAGTGTTCAAAAAACAAAGAGATTCGTAATGAGGTTTAGTAGGCATGCTGGTATTTGGTCAAAGGCTGGAGTTGATGACCTTGGATATCTTTTCCAACCTTTATGACTCTGTGACTCTCAAACTGTGCACTTGAGACTTGTCCATTTGCACTTTAGGTGTGTGAGTACCCAACGGGATGAAGCTCTGCAAACCTACCAACATCTCTGGGTTATCATTATGCATCACAGGCTCCACCTTGACAAACTGAGTATTTTCCTATCGGATAGATTGGTTTTCCTGTTACTATCCTTGTATGTACAGATCTTTTTCTGCATCACTTACTGTTTTGCACAAGTCTAAATATTATGAGAGGGAACTGTATTTCACCATGAGGTCTCAACAAGGACAGGCAGTGCAGTGTTTTATGTTTTAAGAGTTAGAGGTTAGGATTTGTCTCACATTTACTTGTCAGTGAAATGACAACTAATTCAAGTCACTCATTAAGATTTGATGAGAGGTCAAAGGAGGCAGATAGGCATCTCTCTGACATCTGCCTTGGGATGAGATGAACTACCACTTGGCTAAACTTAAGCAAGGACAAGTATATCCTGTCATAAGTCACTTTTTTTTCCCCCTATCCCTGACTTAGGCTATAAGGAAAAAATTCTTTTCTCGAGACAGAAAGTGAAATCCAGGATATGGTTGTTGTCTTGCATCTCAGGAAATGAGAGGTTTATTCCTGGTGCCACAGAGCTGAAAGAAGTGAATATGAGAAATGACTTACACCTCCCATGATACTGCCTGCATATTTCTGTGAGTAGAGACCAAAGTGTTTGCACCAAGCAAAACTATACTTGAAGAAAAAAAGTGAATGCTGTTTCTTGGGTTTTTTTTCTTTCGTGAATCTGAAATATGATTCACTGTCAAATGTATTACTTGCTAAAAGAGAGTCTAATTTTAAGTTTGAAAATACATATTTAAAAACTCAATAGCAGGTAGAATTATGTCAAGTGCTCTTCAACACTAAAAATCATTCTCCTTACAACTGTGCTTTAACTATCAGTTTGGGAAAGGAGAGTGCTCCCCAAACCGGTGAGTTGAGTTTTCTTGTAAATGTGAATGTGGGGGCTAGAAATGCTTCTAAATTTGCTCTTGTAAGAGATTTTTTTTTATGGGGATTGCTTCTTACTTTGCTCTTGTCAAAATAAACATCAAAATTTAAAAGGACAAACTATCCTGTTTAGAATAAAGAATGTAACTGTCCATGCATATGTGGTAAATTGTGTGAACAAAAGTGCAGCTGGTGAGAGAAATGATGCAAAATTGATGGTGTCTTTGGAAGCTCCAAGTGAAAAATTTATTAAATATGATCCAAGGTCATAGCTTTCTATGTAGAAAGAAAATAAAACCAATACAAAAAAGAACTTTTTTTGCTGTAAAGCACCCTGTATTTAAAATGAATGTGCTTTGAAATAAAAGCTGTTACAACTAATTGCTAGTTAGAAGCCTATCCTCTCCTCATTTTGGGTAAATTTCTGTTACATTTCTTAGTCAAATTAAAAAATAATTTTCACAGAGAGCGAATGTTTCAATTTTTTCCAAAATTGTCAAGCCATCCTTTTTCCTCCTGGAAAAAGCTGATTAAAGACTCCTAGACTGAAGACTATAACTTCATCTATTCTATAAAATCCTCAGTTAATGAGAAATTTTACAAAAGCCAACTTCCTTTTATGCCTGCGTAGCAACCTTCCCTGGCTTTGCAAAAGCCCATCTGTATAAGATCCTTCTGATTTGAAATATCTGGCTTAAGTGAGGTCAATATTTTCTGTCCCTGGCTGGGAAATAGGATAATCTTTTGTTTTAAATGAACGAGACTGAGAAATAAGTTGCATGGTAAAGGTATACAGGTGAGTGTGAGAAAGAAAAGTGAGGCAGTAGTAGAGGAGAACAATCTGTATGTATGCAGAATGAGAATGGGAACAATCCCACACAGTTAGGTAGATCTGGAGGCTTGTGCAAAAATAAAGTTTAGTATTTACCCCTAAATCTTCTTTCACTGAAGGATCAATCAAATGAAAAACGTGATGGCATGATGTTGCAAAAAAATAGTATCTGTTTAACTGTATGTAAAATAGATTTGAATATAAGGAATTTACATCTTTTTCAAAACTCATTTGCTGACTCTTATTAAAACCAAATTTGCTGTGTATGGGTCATGGACATTTAATTCAATTAAATCTATTTGCTTTGGTGAGCAATCCACCATATACACCTACTGAAAAGCTATTTTCATTCATGAGCAGCATCAGCAATGTAATTATAACTCCAAACACATATCCAGATTTCTTTACCCATGTGATTCCATGATCCCTGTTGCTGAGGTAAATCACTATATTATTGTTGGTATTATAGTCAAATAATAAAATAAATTAAATCCACTTCACAAAGAACAAGCAGAAATCATCCAAAAGGAAGTCTGTAATATATCTTTATGATGAAACCCCTCATTGAAAAATCTTATTGGGATTGATAGGGCTGAAGACAATAGGATTAATTAAATTATCAAGAACTTTTGCAATCAGAAACTTCAAGTTGCTTTGTCTTACGAATTTATCACTATATGAGTTTACTTTAGTTTTAGCATTTAGGAATACTTTTTCTGTGGTGAAATTGTCACATACAAGTTTGAATAAAAGTTCTGCATTTGGATCAAGACAATCAAAATGGTGAATGCATGTAAGGATCTGGTTGAAATCAGAATTGATCTGAAGATGAGCTAGGTTTTGTTACTGAGCTAAATTTTTACCTTGTAGAGCATGACACCATAATACAAAATAAGATAAACAATAAAGACTACTAAAAGTTAATATATCTTTAACAAGAATTAGTCTTTGCATAATAAATAAATGCCAATACTTAAAAATCCAGAAACCTTTCTGCATAATAAACTGTGATTTAATGTCAAGGAGAATTGTCACTTAATTGAGTAACATCAGTTATAATTTATACTGTAGGATAGAAAATGTTATAATGCATAAGCTAATTTAAAGAGTTTTTAAAGTCTCTCTGTAAAATCATCTATTTTCCTTGTTAATAAGAGGAAAAACATTGATTGCCCATGAAGTGTTTTAATGAGTAGCAAAATTTCTTTAACATATGATTTAACAACTTTGGTGTATACTTTTAATGTTGTCTCTAAAACAGCTGAAAAAAAAAGCCTTTTGAAAGGACTTATGAATCACAAAATACTATAGTAGCCCATTGTGATCTGTGATGAATTAATATTCTCCATAAAACCATGTACATCTGATAAAAACATAGGAAATGATAAATATTTTATTGTGTGGGTGAGTTGGCTGCAATAGGTCTCAATGAAGATTATATTAGAACCACATTGTTTTTCTTTTCGTTTTCCTTTCATGTCCCCACATTGGTTTTCCTTTCATTTGTTGATGTCCATTGTACTCCAGGGGATCAGTGATGTCACTGGTGGAGACCAGTGGCAAGTGATGCTGCTCAGGGGCTGGTCTTTGTCAGGGACATGGACAGTGGGATTGAGGGCACCCTCAGAAAGTTTGCCAATGACATCAAGCTTTTTGGAGCAGCTTTTCCACACACTGGAGGGATGGGATGCCATCCACAGGGGCCTGGGCGGGCTGGAGGGGTGGGGACATGTGAACCTCATGGACTTCAATGTGGCCAAGAACCAGGTCTTGCACCTGGGTCAGGGCAACCCCAGGCACAAATACAGGCTGAGCAGAGAACGGACTCAGAGCAGCTCTGGAACAGACTTCAGAGTCTTGGTCTACAAGAAGTTCAACATGCAATGATCCAGGAGTGCCATGGCAGTCATGGGCCAGAAAACCAGCTGTGTCCTGGGCTCCATCAAAAGCAATGTGGGAAGAAGGCTGAGTGAGGTGATTCTGCCTCTGGATTCTGTTCTCGTGAGACCTCACCTGGAGAGCTGCATCCTGCTCTGGGGTCCTGTTGAAGGGAGTCCAGAAGAGGCCATGAAGATGACTAGAGGACAAGAGCAACTGTCCTATGGAGACAGGCTGGGAGAGTTGGGGATTTTCAGCCTGGAGAAGAAGGCTCTAGGGACACCTTATAGCATCTCCCAGAACTTAAAGGGAGCCTACAGGAAAGTTGGAGAGGGACTTTTGAAAAGAGCATGTAAGAATAGGTAAAGGTGTCATGGCTTTAAACTGAAATAGAGCAGGATTAGATTAGATATTAGGAAGAAATTCTGTACTGTGATGGTGGTAAGGCACTAAAACATTGCCCAGAGAAGCTGTGGATGCCCCATCCCTGCAGGTGTTCAAGGACAGGTTGGATGGGACCTTGAATGGAAGGTCCAGTAGATGTCCCTGCCCATGACAGGGGGTTGGAACTTTAATGTCTCTTCTACCCCAAACCAATCTATGATTCTATGATTTCAAAGATAATTAAACAGTACTGAAGAGTTTACAAAATGCTATAGAAATAAAATTACTATCTCACAGTATGTCAACTATTAACAATATTACTCTACAGTTTGGATTCTCTTTCGTGTCACTATAGAGTAAAAGTATTCTAGGTTTTACTTGTGTAACTGAGAGGCTTTTGTAATATACATAGAAGATATATACAAGTACATATTTTCTTCCTAATCAAATTTTCAGTTGTATTATATAGATGTCTATTAGCTACCATGTTAAAAATTATTAACTTAGTCATAATTTTGTGTTAGCAACTAGACCATTTCTGTAACTCGTAATTCATGAGGCTGTTCCTAAATGTGTATGTCTACCCACTTTGTCCTGTTTTGTTTCAAAAATCATATTTTACAGTCTATGATGTTTTTCCCTAGCTTTTTATGTCCTTCTGAAAATAATACATACAGTATAAACATTCAGCAAACAACACCAAACTTGCCCATTTTGTTTGCACACCAAAGGAAGATGAAATATCCTACATTTTTATTCAGCATAATGTTTATTTCCAGCAGCACACAGGGGGTTTTACATTCATTTCTGTGACAATTTTAAAGAAAACCTTACAGCCTGCATTAGTAACATAATACTGTATGCAATTTCAAAAGAGGACATAAAAGGGCCTTTGTGAAGGGGTCTTGTTATTCTAGTGCAATTCTGTAATGGTAGAACAAAAATACTTTGTGTGTTTCAACACAATGTTACTAACTCCCAAACATGCTCTTTCAAATAAAGGCAAAATACCTGCTGCTAGAGGAGGTTAAATCACTCTGCAAGCCTCAAATGCTCCAAAACATCTTAATCACTAAAAAATTAATTGGCTAAATTAGCAAATAATTAAAAATGGAAGCCTCCCTCCTGTTCTCCTTTCCCATCTCTCTCTTTTCCCAAAACAAATGCAAAAAATTAACTAAGGAAAAATTCTAGCTGAAAATGAAGATATTTTATGTTAAGTAGTGTTTATGGCAAGATAAACTGAAAAGTCAGAAAGAATAATGAAAAAAAGCATCTGCTGAAATAAAACCTGATGAACAGGATAAAGGTAAGCTCACTACACAAGCTGTTGAATTCTTCATCAGTATATTTTATTATTCTCCATTTGATCTCTGGATATATGTATGTTATCCATACCATTCAGTAACATAAGTAGTATTCCTTTTCTTACAAATTGTTAAAGAGCCTCAAACATTTTAAACATGACATCAAGGTAAATTATATACCAGGTGAATTGCTCTCATCTAGTCAGTTTTTTCTTGTTATTTTAAGTTATATTTTACATTTTCAAAATACATATATATATCAAGCCATGTGTTCCTGCTGTTAGTTGTTTCCATCCACCACCCAGTAAACCTTAATATACATGCCAACATTCTGGTGCTCAGTTCTGTTTGCAGCAGCCTTCACAAAACTGTGTTAAGAACAGAATCCACAGTGAAGGAATTTCACAGAATTAAAAAAAAAACCAAAAAAAAAACCACCACATTGACAGACTTTATTTACTTCATCCCTGCACTGGTGGCCTTATTTTGAGGACTCTTCACTGTAACTCTGGCTGAGCAGTTATTGATTTCAGAACTATCTGTATAAATAAGAGCAGAAGTCCACAGTTGCTGGGATCTTTCATTCAACCTGCATTGCAACTCTCTTGTTTAATCCATTTCACTTTCAGTTTAATACGAACATTTACTGAACTCCCCCTTTTCAAGCCTTTGCAGTATTAGATGAATCTGAGGATAGCCTAAAGCTTTTCCTTAGATCTGTGCTGAATCTCTAACTGTATTATATTTAAAAATAGTCACATGAATTCAATTTTTTCATTTTATTCTACATCAATGTATCTCTTAAAGAAAACCGCACTTGTGCTTAAATATATAAAGAAAAATACTGTCTTCCTGTTGAACATCTTATCCATAAATATACTTTTAAACTAATAGCAGTCTGGTCTATGATTGAAGGCTCATAACCCTTCTTTTTCACTCATGACCAAGTTGCCTTTTATGTATTTTATCCAGTGCTATTGCATGGCAATGGAAAATCTGTTTAATATTATTGTTGCAAGATCAGAGCTCAGACCTCTAAAATAAATTTTCTTCTTATATGTGGAGGGAATGAAAGAGGAAAAGAACAGGCAGATTTAAAGACCAAATTACATTTCAGCAAGCTTTTATTTCAAACCAAAACAACAAATGAAATTTCATGTTTCAGTTCACCAGTGTCAAATGGTTTGCTAATATGGATACCCACATTTCAGCCTTCAAAAACAACTACATATATGTGCTTTATGAAATACTGAAATCTTATATAGAGGTGATTCTCATTCGTAAAAAATCTAGCACAGCAGTACAGTGAAGACCCTAGGTGGGTAACATTTATTCAAGCCGGACCCAAGAGTATCAACTAGGAATGGCACAGATGTCACCTATCCCTGTAAGGTAGTAAAAAAAAAGTCAGAGTTCTATTTTTTTTGGGATATGTTGATTTCTCCCCATACATGGAAACCTAGAGAAACTGTTTCACTGCCTGTTTTCAAGCAAACAGAAGAGTACTACCCTAATATCAGAATTTATGCTACTTATTTTTAACTTCAGAAGGAAGTATGAGCACTCTCTAAAAGGCAACATCTTTGGTGTTAACTGAAATTATAAACAGGTGATGATAATTAACAATTATCTTCAGTAAAGCATTGTCTGGGGTATTCATATTACAGATCCCAATTCCCCTTGATTGCAAGCTGCTAGGAAATTACATGGGTTTTTTTCATTCTTTTTAGCAACACAATTTTATCTTTGATGGGATGGTGAAGGATCCTCAAATCTTAAGTAAGAAAGATCAGATTTTTAGAAGTACCATGAAAAACTTTCACAAATGCTTAAATGTATTATTAGTTGCAATCCCTTTCTCTTTTTGAACCTGAAAACTTCTGAAAAATTCGCTATTTTGTTATAAAAATTCAATATTTATTAGTTTACAAAATAGAAGTTGCTTTTTTGGTTTCTCTTGGGTTTTTTTTGTTGATTTTGATCTGAGTTTATAAAGAGTTTATGTTGATAATTTCACTCTGTATAACTTCACTTTATATAGTTTTGTATTTGTCATGTTCTGAACATATGCATAGGCAACTAAAAGAAGGAATTTCAATTTGTAAGAGAATAAATGCTTCTAAATCTTTCAGACACAGAAGGATAATTGACTCCTAGTTAAAATCAGATACATGTAGAAAATAATTACATTTTATATGGAAACCATGCTGAAGGATTAACCAGTGTAAATGTAACAGATGTTGCCAAGAGAGTGGTAGAGAAGAACAACAGGAAATAAAGTGATAACCTGAAAAACCTGTTACCTTCTTCCTTTTCTTGGACCTGTAGGTGAAGTTAGTGGCATGAGCTGTCATGGTAACAGTGCTATCCTTGACCAAGAGGAATATGTAGAGATTATTAACTTCATCTCCCTTTCAGACTCTCTAAAGAGCTATGACAGCCCAATTAAGATCTTGATCACACTTTCAGGAGAGTGGAATTTAGTACACATAAGACTTAGTCTTATGATCTTGAGGGAACACCCAAGTTGGAAACCCTTAATAATCAATTTAAGAATGGCCAGTTTCCATTAGAAACTCTATATTCAGTTTTTCTGCCTTTTAAGTAAATATCCTTGTGTATTGGCTCATAAATTCCTTGGAGGAACTATCCTTTACTGTATGACTACAAAGCACTTGATATAATGAATTTACTATCAGTCGGAGCATCAAATATTATAACTGTGTGCACTCTTTTGCAAACTATAAAACATACAGGAAATTACTCTTTTAAGCAATCTTAACAGCCATAAATTTTGTTCAGCTCAAATGCAGCTCAAATTGACCATATGCACCACATGCAAACTGATGAAATTGCATCCATATGCAAAGTGAAATCCTGCTGAATAGTTTGGAATTAGTTGAAAAGACAAACTTGAAAAATGACAACTCTTGTTACCATAGATAAAACAATTTTATTCCTGAGTGTGAAGTGATGTGGTAGGGAACATTATTTTGGTCAGCTGGGGTCAGCTGTCCTGGCAGTGTCCCTTCCCAGTTTCTGGTGCAGCCCCAACCTCATCACAGGATGGAAGCATGAACAGCAAGACAGACCTTGAGGCTGTGCAAGCACTGCTCAGCAATAACTAAAAATCTGTGAGTTATCAACACAGTTTTGGTCACAAGTCAAAAGCATAGAACCACAGAGCTGCTATGAGGAAAGGTCTCAGACAGATACAGTACAGGTATTTAACCTTATTCAAAACCCAACAGCATCAGTTCCTTTCTTGAGGTCCACTATGTAGCTGTGGTTTCATTAAAAAAAATTAAAAAAAAATTTAAAAGAAAGTTAACTTAATAATTTATGCCTAATTTAATGCATTTGTTCAAGTTGCCATTTATACATTTTTCTTGAAATCACTTTAGAATGACAATGGGATGATTCCACCTTAATTTGAAATTTATTTGCCTAGTGACAGATTTTGGCAACAAAGTAGACCCTTTGAATATTTGTAGACAGTTTGTACATAAACCATCTGAAAAACCTGGACAATTTTACTTACATGAAGAAGATTTTATTTTCAAGCCTTCTTACAGCATCTTTAGCTTCCATTAAGATATACTGTAAAAAAATGAGATACAGAAGGAATTGCATGAAAAGTCAATGGCCTGTAGACAAAACATAACACATTAATTCACAAAAATCTTCTTGGCATTTCAGGAACTGAAGTGCTTCGTATGCTTACATCTTTTTCTCAAAATTACATGAAGTTCTATCTTAAGGTGCTTTTTTTACTGGTTCATTTCGAACAGATGGAAGGACAGATAATGAAACATTGCTTAGAACGTGGAGAGTTATTATCCAGAACTAGAGAGAGTGTATGAAGCTGAGATGCTACTAGACATATATCCAGCATGGAAATGTTGACATTCTTGGCAAACCACACCGTAGAGCGTTGCACAGAATTCATTTGCCCATAAGTGATGCAACTTTTTTTGTACACATGAACTACTCACAGTAGATTCCTCTCATACTTACTGCTATTAATTTAGTGACAGTCAGCACACCAGGGACCACTCACTTTAGGTGCTGGCATGTAGGTGTCTGTGGGTGTGCTGGATTTGCAATTCAGTGAACAGCACCCAGTGCTGAGCAGTAGACCAGGTGGAATTGTCTGCCTCAGCCAGAAAGGCTTCCACACCACAGTCCCCATGGATTGAATTGGCTGGGTAACGAGAGTTTGAACCTTTTGCTCACTCGTGGAGAGACCTAAATTCTTGTGCATTAAATGTAAAGAGTCCAACATATGAAATCTAGGACACAGTTCATCCTTAGGAAAACATCAAAAGAGGTTTAGCAAAACAGTGCTCTGTTTCTCTTTTGTCTATTAAGTGAGTCTAGGTGATGGTTAGCTCAGACAACTATAGCTATGAGACAAATTATTCTATGGTTGATTAGCCTGGACTTTAAATTGAGATTTTTAAACAAATTCTAGGTTTTTTTAACTTTTCAAACCCATCTTACTATATTTTTGAGTAGAGGATGCTCAAAACTTCTGATTCATAAAATGTTGAGGTTGAAATTGGCCAAATAAATTCTGCTTTTGGTCTCCAGGGTAACAGCAGTTTCCCAAAATGGCTATGTGACATTCTTAACAAGTATATCAAACCACTGGTCATGTTTCATATTATGTATAATATGCCTCTAAGCAGAACACACAAGAAAAGCAATCTGAAATAATTTTAGCCTCCTGTGAGACAGTTTGTAGTTTTAGAATACAAAATTTTCTCCTTAACTTTGTTATATTTAGCCTGAAGTATCTAATTGGAAGAAGAAGATACATGGCATGTAATATTTTAATAGTTGAGAAAATTTTTACTGTATATAAAATTGCGAAAAAAACCCACTTCCTTCACAATTCTATCCCACATAATATTTTCAGTATTCCTAATGGTTTGGATAATATTTTGTGATTTTCACTCTTCTCTGCTGTTGTCCACTGAAACACTCTATGTATCTGTAAGGTGCTCCTAAAATGTATTTTACATATTTTATGTTCTGCAAAAGACTATTTCTTCTGCAGGAATCCTCTGATAAAATTCTTAGATTAGGTAAAGAGAAAAAAACCAAAGTATTCCTGATATCAAGCCCCTTAAGATTCAAATCAAACTTTGCAATGTTTTTTTAGTTGTTAGTCAGGAGCCACACAGTAATGATTAAGCAATGAAATTGTGAACATTGTATGCTTGGCTAATATTTTGGTTTATGGAATGGGCTCTCCAGACAACAGCCACCAGGAGAGAAATCAGAACTAAGCAGTAACTGGGGTGAAGGTAATTCCAGCATGGGATAATATGACCCCAACTCATTGACCACCTACTGAAAATGGACCCCAGACTCAAAGGGAGGGGAGAAATGTGCATGTGGACTAAAATTAGCATGAGTCTTGAGAGCCATAAGTAGCAAATAGGGCATTGAGTGCTGATTAATGAAAAAAACCCATCATTTATAACCAATGAATCCTGATGGCTTTGTTTTTTAATAGTGTAGAGATTTGTTAATCAAGGAGCCAGTCTTTCATGGCTTATGTCTCTGCCCTCTGCTTTGCACAAACGAGAAAAAAAGTCAAAATAACTCACCTTAGTGTGTGAGCTGGCACTGCCCACAGGGTCACAAGCCTGAGATTGGTGGGCACTAGAGCGAAGTACTGCCCACAATGCACCCACAAGATGGGTCTGATTTCACTGTGGTGGAAATCACAGTAAATATAGTCTAGATGGAAGACAGCCTATTGGAAAGTGAAACAGTCCAGCCATAGCTCTACATGTAACTGGTGGCTTTAGAGAACAGCAGGTCTGTCTCAGGTGGCCACCGTTTAGTTCAATCTGTTCTGAAAGGAAATACATTGTTTTTCTGTGGGAATTGTGTAATGGTAGGGGTGAGTGGATACACGCACGTACTCATGCCCATGGACACACTGGCTACATCTGAAAATGGAAATGTAGACCCTCCTTCATATAGCCAAAATGAATAACGATGTAGCACAAAAAAGTCATAGATCAGCTGTAGTTTAACGTCAATATCATTAAGGCTATCGTGTTTTCAATTGATTATGCTTTCTAAAACATGAATTTAACAACCTTATTCACTCTTCTACTGCTGAGAGCTATTACTGTTGTTCTATTAATCTGATTGTACACAGAGGACATTTATAATAGGTTGTTTTGCTCTCTTTTTTATACCTTAATTGTACTGTAGGAGAATTTCAAGGATAATATGGAAAATTAAATGTCAACATGTCAGTAAAGTGTGTAAAGCTTATCCAGCCAGGTCTAGAGAAAGACAGTCACTCCCTTCAGTTCCTTGTTGATCTCAAAGTTGGTTAGAGTGGGATGTCAAATTCACTGCTTAGAAAAGGACAGGTAATAGATGATTACTGGCTGATTACTAGGACTCACATCAGATGGATGTTCCATTGTCACAAGTTGTGGATGGCCCATTGTCATGATGCATGGATAAGAATGGAAATAAGACCCACAAATAGAGAATGGGTTTGGCATCACATTTCTAGTCAAGTAAGTTAAAAGGCAAAATACAGGAAAGGATATTCTGACAGTTTAGCAATACTACTTAAAGAGTTTAAGCCAACTGACCTGTTTATGAGAAAAAAGATTCACATATTTTCCCTAAATAACTTTTTGTAGAAAAAAATTATAGTGAAAATTCATGGATTCCTTTCTTCCCAGGTTTAAATCTGCTGAAAGCAGTGGAATTATGCTCCTTTTTAACTCTTTACGTGAATTATAAGCTAAATAGAAAACTACAATTTTTTACTAAGCTATGCTGCAATAAATTATAGCATTAAAATCCTTTACAAAATTACTTTAATGCTTCTTTGCACATAGGGAAAGCATCATGCTTATTTAATATCTGACTCTGAGAAAAAGTGTTTCCTTGAGAAAGTAAATTCTTATT
The DNA here is from genome assembly GCA_013399835.1 of Leptocoma aspasia. Lineage (NCBI taxonomy): Eukaryota > Metazoa > Chordata > Aves > Passeriformes > Nectariniidae > Leptocoma > Leptocoma aspasia. Next base: position 627,146 of record VXAX01003848.1, read on the forward strand.
GTACTATCAAGTTATTTTAAGTTACTGAAACACTGCCACATATTTTTAATACAGTTCATTAATTTTCTAAGTCTGCAGGTTAGAAGGGAACAAATTTCTATAATCATGCATGTAGCATTATTAGAATTTCTTACTTTTGCTGATTTCAGCATGCTTAAAACCACACAACACAGCCCTAAGCAAAATATGCACGATCTAGCAGAAAAAGGACAAATAATTATTATTTTTTCCAACTATGAACTTTCTGTTTCTGTAGCTAGAGCTCAAATGATTAATAGTAACACTTTTTTTTTTTTGTCTTGTAGCTTTAACATAGAGTCAACAATATATAAGTAACACAGGACTGTTCTAAGGAATTTCACAGATTTAAATATGAAGCTATTAATGCACAGAATACTGAAGTCACTATTTCACAGGGAAAGATATAATACTTATGAGAATTTTCTTTTAAATAACATATAAATGCTACAGCTCAAAGTACATTGATTAACTTTAGCCATGATTAACTGATAGCCATTCTATCACAATTTTGTTAAGCACATCTACCACTTCCATAACTGCTCTATTGAGCTTGGAAAGCCTAGCACACACTATTGATTTGATGTGGTTTTAAGCACGATACTGTGGTTTCTTGGCAAAAGAAATAAACAAAATGAAGCTCTAAAACTAAAATTCCCAAGCTGGCTGCATGCTTCTCAGTATGAATATGGTGAGGGATCAGGGCTCAGACACAAATTTCTTTAATCCCTGCAACACGTGGACACCAGTCACACTGATCTTTCTACATTTGTGTGGATAGGAAGCCCCAGGGATTGGGTGGAGATGTCCCTGTGGGTGCATTTAGAGGGGACCTGGCTGCCCTGCAGTGCCAGAGACCCTCAGGGAACCTGACAGGGCTCACCAGGCTCATCCTGGCAGTTGCTGCTGGGGCTCAAAAGAGCAGGAGAAGGATGACCATGACAGCAAGGAAAGGGATAGAACATAAAAAGTGTATGTTTTACAATGTTATAATTCTTTCTTTTTCTGTTGCAATCAGATTGAGAAAAATAGTATATTCTTAAGATATAAGTTATAACAAATAAATTCTGTAATTTAGATATAGGTGTGCCTCCACTTTGACTACAAACAAAATTTTTAGCCTAACACACTTTCACATGAAATATCCTTCTTTAATTTAGCTGCACATTGAATCATTCTAAGTCATTACTATAATCCCCAGAATACAGCATGTATCAACTATTTTTTCACCACTTACCTTGGTTTCTATATCATAAAAGTAAGTATTTCTCATAGGATGCTTTGCCTGCATTCACCATGGAAACATTTTCAGAGGTAACATTGCTGCAGGAAAGTTGATGGTCATTTGAGGAAATATATAAGTACAGAAAAATAACTGTAAGTATACTATTCCACTTCAACTTGGTACACTAACTGTGGATTAACTTTATCAGAATTCATATTTCTGCCCTTTAATATCCTTAGTAAGACAAAGGCAAAATAGTTATCATTTGTTCATTAACACTTGGAGACCAAATCAGAAATTTCACTGATGCTGATTTTCCACTGGATACTATGATGCCAAATGGAAAAGAAATACCATCGTGCACTGTGTTTGAGACATTGAGCTCACAGCAGTTCTAGGGGAATGACACCCCATCCTCATGAATGTGTTGCAACTGCAATAGGCTATTGGCAACTGAAATTCCTTTAGTTGCTTGTCAGTGTGCCCAGCTCGAAGGGAGAAGCTCAGATAAGAGTCTGCAGAGAACAATTTTTTCCTGCTTGAGTGTGGTTCTTTGTAGAAAACTCTTAGCATTTACACTTTTTATATAGGCTTGTTTTGTTTTGCTTTGCTTGCAGCTAAAAGTGGTGCTCAGTAGGGTTTTTTTCTTATTCAGCTTGTTAAAAAATACAGTGAACATCCAGGAAGGGTATACAAATTCTCAGTTAAGAGAAAAATTTCCCCAGGCTGTTTTCATTTTTTTTCTCAGTCTCACATAACAGATCCATAGTCTTCTTCATTGCAAGAGAGAGGAAATATAATTTACTTTTGTATTATTGGTTTTTGTGTGGATGACATTTTCTATGTACTCTGCAATTTATATCAGTCATGTTCATTTCTCTAATGAGTATGTAAAACATGTGGGATTTGAGTCTTAGAAATTGTTTAATTTTTCTTTTAGTTATACCTTTTCAATAAAACCAGAAATGAATGTTTTGGATGAAGGGATCTTTCTTTTATGCACAATTCATGACAGAGCACCAAGTGCAGATTTGCATTGTCACCATGAATACTTATTTATTAGCTGTTTTTCAGTGTCCATGACTAGAAATGATGTATTTTAAAAAACTTCCTTTTTGAGGGAATTATGATTTTGATATGCAACCTATGGCTAGCAATATATAGCCTCAGACTTTTGTGTCCATAGAAAGTAGAGCTCATCTTGTTACACTGATTTGTTCATGCAGAATAAATTATCTGTAAAGGGTAAAAAGAAGGGAGGACACTGGATACTGAGCATGTGTAAGTTTATGAGGTTATTTGACCATTAGTTAAGACTAGTAAGGCTACCAGAACCGGTTTTTTTAATCCAAATTTTATTGTCTGTCACAATTTTCCAGTTCAGAGGGATCTGTTCCTAGAGATACACAATACTTCAGTTAAAGATATGGGAGTTGGTTTGACTTTAAATTTATACTAGAGAGTTCTAGTTAACACAAAAGGAATGAAGTAAATTAGACATGGTGGAGATACAAAATAATTCTCCAGCAGCAATTTTCATATCAGATTAATTTATGAATCAAAATGAAATTTCCTCAGGCCCAGAATACAGAATCTAGAAAGCAGCAAGTGCTCATTGGTCCTTGTCACATCCACACAAACCACCAGCAGGAACAATGAGTTTGATAGCAGAACGCAGAATGAAATTGAACATCTTGAAGAAGAAATTAGAACTTTTTACCAGAGATCTGATGTCAAAACATGCTGCCATAAGAAAAGTTCTGCCTTAATTTCAAAGTGAATTAAATATATTTTGCAGCATTAGTAGTATTTGATATTTACACAATTCATTTAATTTACAGTTATCCAATTATATTTACTATATTACTTAAATTTAATGTCAATGATCCATTTTATAGAATGATATAACAAGGTAAAAAATAGTGCTACATTTTAGAAAACAGATAAACTCTAGTCTAGTTTAGACTAATCTAGTCTGATTTTCTAGCCAGTTGTCATTTTGCTAAATAATGAAAGACATCAGCAGCATCTAGCTGTTCATCTACAGCTCTAAGTGTAGCAATTTTGAAAAGATATTTTTTGTCCCAATTTTCTTGTTCTTCATCACTTTTTTCCGAATTGGAAAAACAATAGTAATAACACTGTATTGTGTATCCTTGACTTATATTAAATCTTTGCAATGGAAGTGACTTTTAGAGACCTATTTCTGAATTACTGCTGTCTGACTGAGGTTCTTTTCCCTAAAATAACTGCTCTACTATTTTTTTTTACAGAGTTGGTTCTTTATTAATCTTTAAATGAGGGGGGGAAAACCCAAAGACACAACCAAAACCCAGCCCACAGAGGTGAAAAAACTATACCCCGAAACCATTTATTAGAACATATAATTTTCATAACTCAAAAACACTCTGCGAGAATATTGGAGTGTTTGTCCTCTAAACAGTTGTGCTTGCTCTAATCTTCCCAGAGTAGTGAAGTAAAGAAATCTGCTGAAGCACATGTTTCTTTAGGAGGAAATTTGCTAGGTAATACCAGATGGTTTTCTTTGACTGAGTAGAGCAGCCTTTGGATGCAGGGAGCAGGAACACCCTGGAGCATTACAGTCGTTTCCTCGGGGGCTGCGCCTCGCGTGCTCAGAACCACAGGTAAGTCACAGGATGTCCTTCGTTGATTAAGCATGAAGAGAGTAATGAAAGTGGCATTGAACCCTTCAGTGCCTACTCTAAAATCCCTTGGGATCTCTAGAGGGCCACTACTCGTTTTCCCACTCAGAGGATTATCCTTAAACCAACTGCTCAATCACCACTGTCCTAAACAGCCACTTACGAGCTGGCTTTTAAGGCAAAGCATGAATAGGAAATTTTTTTCCAAGTTTAACACACAGTTTAGGATCTAGTTCTAGTGTGATAGAAGCAAGCAGAGGTAGCTGCAGTAGTTTATAGGACAGCTTAGTTTTCCTTTTCAAATACATTTTTATTTACATGTTACATAACGATCTGTCTGTGTCCAAGAGGAACAGTTTGCAGTGTGCCTCATCTTTGGAGCAGTGGGCAAGAAACTCAGAGACATATCAATAGTGCATATCAGGGTGGGAGAAAAATTATGTGAGGAAAGCACTGCTCTGTAGGGGTTGTCCACCAAATATCTCTAACACCAGGTAGCAAGTTTTTTTCAAAAGACTGGGCTGGACATAAAGGAATATCAGGCTCCCATCATGCTACAGGTTCTGTAGTAGTGTTGTGAGAATTGTCTTCAACACCAGTGCAGGACAGACACAAATCTCTCCTCAAGGTCAGCCACTGAAACCAAATGAATATTTGCCTACATTTTGGTTGTAAACACCACTACAGTGTAGAAGGCAAAAATTTCTTTTATCAGGAAAAAAATCTGCACCTGAGAGTTTTGACAAAATGAGGACTCTTACAGAAGTGACTGAGAGGGGTAAAGCTCTGTTAAACTATTTTACAATTCTCCAGGTTTTAGTAGTACAGTTAGAAAGTTGAGTAGGCAACATGATCTTCATGGTGCCTAAAAATTTACTTTTCAGGAAATTGTCCAGCCACAAAGCCAAAGACCACATTGGATGAAATCACCAGCTGCAGAATAGAATAGAATAGAATAGAATAGAATAGAATAGAATAGAATAGAATAGAATAGAATAGAATAGAATAGAATAGAATAGAATAGAATAGAATAATAACTTCAATGGATGGTTTCCATGCACTCTGAATGCTACTTCAGCTACTACTGAAGGACTTTACTTGGATAAAATAAAGTTGGAAGTAACTTTAGGTTGACTAGGGAAGTGACATTATTTTTGGGAGTAAAAAAAGATCAGATTAAAGGAGTGCTAGTAGGTATGGATGTTTATCCAACATTTTTTCTCACCAGTAGTAAAAGTTCTCAACATAACTAAAATACAAATAGCAAACTTCAGAAAAAGCAAAGCCAGGAACAGCTTTTTTATAGTAGGTGTTTTTATTGTGATATTTAGTTTGGAGCTACAATTTTAATACATTCCTTACTACATAATAAAATAAAATACAATGTAAATTGATTTTCTTTTTTTTTAATTACAGAATCAGTGCACATGCAACAAGCAAGCCACTGAGTGAAGCTAGACATTTCCTCTAGTAATTAAACCTTTTGACACTGTGGAAGGGAAAATTTTATGCTGCTTGATTTGTTTTCAGTCTGTCAGGGAAATCATGGTGTATTTTCCTTTCAGGATAGCTACCAGGAAGTCCTATAACTGTTAGTAAGGATGTTGTAAATGTGACCACCACACTATCACAAAAGTTTTCCTTACAGTTTCTATTAGGAAACGTAAAACACTGGGATGGCAGTGAGAGATTTGGATTCCCATCATGTTTGTGATACATATTTCTGGAGCAAGCCCCTTAATTCTTAACAGGTTAATAAGCCCATTCATTGGCCATCCAGATCCTTAGACCATCCAACGTCTGGTGGAATAAATGAGGTTTTTTTTCTTGTTATCTCATCAGAGCCATAGGGGAAAAGGAGGTGTTGGGTAGGAGGAGTAAGAGAGCAGGAGGTGAGAGGGGACAGACAGCCAAGCACTGCAGGAATACCTGGGAGTGCATTGCTGCTGGGTAGGAGACACAATCATTTCCTGCTGGGGCAAGATGACAATGTGCAAGCTTTACAGATGGCTGTGTCATCTTGACACAGACCAGCTTTTTGGTTTTTCTGCACCTGTGCTTTCTTTCATTGGTTCTTCACACATGCACAGAGAAATTTATTAATGATACTTCAGGAAGCTTCAAATCCAGTGTTATGATCAGCTTGTCTGGACAGATCACACAGTCTTCTCCCCATATGCAAGATGCACAGAATATATATTTTAATTTAGGTATTTTAAGCATCTGTCTCTCCCATGGGTCTTAACCAAAGCTCAAGATATGAAGTGGGATTGCAAGAGATCTTTACAGTTTAGTGGATAACAGGAAAATAGGATGTGTCAGTCAAACATCAACAAGCTAAAACCAACATGAGAAGCAGAAAACTCGTAGTGTTGGACAAAAGGGCAGGGAGATTTAGAGAAAACTTGTATTCCCCATTTCATTCTGAGACACAAAAGACATTTTGTTTTAATATGACAGCAAATTTTGCAAGTACTCCACTTGTCTAAAAAGTTAAATCAGACTTTTTTCTTTATCTCAAAATTTCTATCAAAGTTGGTGAAATTTTGGATTATGCATAGTATGGAATTCAAACTCTCTTAAAAGAGGGTGTATAATTTATCTGTCATATACCTATTACATACTAACTATGGAGTATATTTCCAGTGGTGTACAGAACTGAGTTGGGGTTTGAGAAAAGGTTTTCTACCCAAATCAGGATGAGATCTTGGATTAAGTATCTCTTTCATAAGGTCCTGAAAGTTGCCTGTGTCAGTGATTGTCATGTTCAATAAGAAGAATTTTAACTTCCTAAATTCATATAAAAAGGGAAGGGTTTCTCGACAGCATAGGAAGTAGATAAATTGGGAGACTGTATAATATCAGCTTGCTCAGAGCCTTTCTACTGATAAAATGACACAGAGCACAAAGGGGTCTCTACCAGTCTTTGGCAAGTGCTTAGCTGAGTTTTTACACTTCTAGAAGCACAGCAAATAGACTGGATTCAGGCAAATCCCTCAGGTGTTAGCACTGATCACATTACCTAGAGGCTCTATTGGTTACAAATTCCTTGGAGGTTAAAAAAAAGAAGACTATAAAAAAGTAAGGCCCTAGAAACTCTTTTGCCTCTGCCTTCTCCCCCTCATTCCCTAGCTCCACATCTGTGCATTTGTGAGAAAACATGGATAAACTATTAGCAAAAAGAAACAAGGGAAAATTGTTTTGAAACGTGTAACAAGCCATTGATAGAGTAAATCCATGGTTTATTAAACTAATAAAAGTATTAAAATACAATAAACAAGTTCCCAATCCTGGAAATACTTATGCAGTTATTGAACTCCAAAGGACTGATTTCTCATGAGTAATCATGAGTTAAGCATATAATTAAGTATTTCCACTTGAACTTTGAGTCATTCTGCTCACTGCTATTTCAAATGCCTCCCTATATTTGATGTTAACATAAAGTGGTGTGAACTTTTTTAAAAAGCTGAAAATAATTTGAATAAATGAATTAATATTTCCTTAGAAAAATAAACAAGCATTAGATAAGTATAAAGAACTTAAAGGGTAAGTTGCTTGTTTTATAGGAAATTATGACAATTAAAATATAATTTGTCTTTTTTTATAAAATTTTAAGGCATTTAATACCTACATATTAAATTTCTTTGCTAATGACTTACCAGTTTTAAATACTTTGCAGTAATGACTTATATAATTTCAAGTGGTTATTTTCCATACTTCATTACTTTCCCCCAAATGATCATTGATTTGATAATTAGTTGATATTTTAAAGGCTAAAGACGTGATGTCCTTGAAAATGTTTTAAGTGTCTTGTTCAGGGCAAAAATAAATTATCATCTTTGAAATGCCATTCAGCAGTAATTTTAGTAGGCTTTTTTTAGTCTATTACAGATCGAGAGAGTCTTTCATTTTATATTAATTAGTAGTTTGTGGCAAGATACTCAGAAATCAACATATTGCACTGAAATTTCATGCAGTAAGATATCTCCCTGTACTCAGTGGGTAGCTGTAATGTATCTTTGAACAAAGCCCACATTTCACTTGATGTAAAAAGACTTCCAATTTTCACTGTGTCATTTCTCTTCTACATAACAAATTAACACACTGCATAACTTTTATCCCCTTCCCAGCAGGAAGGATGCATTAAGACAAGATTTCTCAACCTCTTAGTGAGTTTTTAAAAGTTGTTTCATAAACGATTTCACCAGGCTCTAGGAATTAATCTGACCTCTTTGCAGAAGAACTCCTTGAAGGACAATGTCTACCATACTGCAGGAGTTGGAGCACACTTCCTTTGAAATAACCCTGCTGTCTTCAATGGACCTAAAGAACACATTTAACTAACATTTTAACTTGTGTATGTTAACCTATAGACTTGAGCACTAAACTGGGATTAAGATCTTGTTCAGCAAGAGTAAAAGCAGCAAAAGGTTAATACTTTTAACAGAAGACTAAAAAAAGTTAAGCAAAGTACTAGTGAATAATAATTTTTTATTAAATATATGACTGTAGATTCTGATTGCATCTGAAAGGTATTGATTAAACTTCAGTGTTAAACAGCTAAACTGATTAGCAATCTACTGACAGGAGCAAGTCATGCAGCTTGTCTTTGTCACTAAAGAGTGACATAGCACAGGGAGGTGACACTGTTGTGGTATCACCCAGACTGGGTGCCCTTGAGAGCCAATTATAAGAGGATAAACTACTGATACATCATTAAACTGAAGGATGGTTTGGGTCAGGAGAGACCTTAAAGATCCCTGCTTCCAGCCCTTCTGCCATAGCCAGGGACACCTTTCACCAGACCAGCTTGCTCAGAGCCTCATCCAGCCTGCTCTTGAGCACATCCAGGGATGGGGCAACCACAGCTTCTCTGGGAAACATGTGCCAGTGTCTCACCACCCTCTCAGGAAAGAATTTCTTTCTAAGCTCTATTCTAAACCTACCTTCTATCAGTTTAAGGCCATTTCTCCTTATCCTATCTCTACATGTCAGTTTAAAAAGTCCCTCTTCATCTTCCCTTTAGTCCCCCTTTAAGTACTGGAAGGCCACTCTGGAGTCTTCTCCAGGTTGAAACATCCCAATTTTCTGAACCTATCTTCATAGGAGGACTGTCCTAGCCCTGTGATCATCATCAAATTGATGGAATTCTTTGCCACTGAAAGTTTGTGTGATAAAATTCAGTCATCATCCGATACCAGACTCTTAATGATGACAAGTTTTCCATTTATTTGTAATACGTAAATTTTTATTTGTCTGTTTTGAAAAGTAAATTAATCTTGTAAATATCTCTATCAAAACAAGCTACTTTTAAGTAATTTTTTTTAATTTCAGTAATCTCTTTTAAGTAAAAAATACAAGAAAATTTCTAAAAATTTTGTCTTTAATAATTTAAAATAAAATAAGGATACTAAGTCTTTGAGGTCTTCATATATCATGATGTTGCTAGACTAAAAACATTTATCAATATTTGAAATTAAACAGACAAAATTAGAGGTAACCCTTGTTGACTCTGCCAAAGAAAAGGATAAAAAGATACAAACATTCGCAAGTTAATTAGACTCATTGTAAGTATCATTTATATGCCTAAGTCCCAATAAAGCCAATAAAAGTTATAGCCATGCTTGAAATGAAGTGTTTGCTTGAGGAATTTTTTGATTGGGCTAATAGAAGGTACTTGAGCACATTTTCTGTCACTGTGGATTAACGCAGACGTACTCAAACTCACTAATCTAGAGCCTACATTCTCAGTGACCCATCAGTTAAAGAAAACTGGCTCTTAATGGGGG
>VXAX01003848.1:639709-664841 GCA_013399835.1 Leptocoma aspasia
GGAACTATGAATATTAAGGAATGTAGGAAATATGTGTGAGGAAGAGGAAGAATCAGGAAAGGACAATACAAGACAGAATGACCTGTGCAGGGAAACACTTGGTTAGAGTGGACAGGAAGTGAGGGCGCAGAGTAATGTGTGAATTGAAGGAGAAAGCAAAGGAAACAAGGATGAAGTAGGAAAGTTCACAAGAGAAAGGCCATTTGCTTTCAAATATTTGTATGATGTCTATATACCATTGCATGTATGCAGAGTATGGAACACCAGAGATAAAACCCCTGATCAATTATAAGGTCCTATCATAGTTCCTTATGATGTTTGTTACAGGCAAATTGTATCAAATGTAGTGAATCTGTACTCACTGAAAGGCAGACAAGGGGTTTTCCATCATTAATTCACTATAGAAGACCAACAATGATGCAGAATCTGAGATAAACTGGGAATTTTAAACTTCACATTACTGCTAAGAAAAAAAAAAATACAAACCTGTTATGGATCTGTGAAATTCAGGGAATCAGTGATTGTGCATTCACTGAGATGCCTACAGCCTTTGTTGTTTTTTAGAAGTCGCTGCCCATGGCAATCAAAGTACAAGTTATTTTTTACAGAAATTTAAAAAAACAAACCTTATTTACTAATTGAATTTGATCATAAATTGCTCTTGTATTTTTTTTTTATATTCCCTGAATTTTAGAATTGCTGTTACCCTCTTTAACAAACTGGTATTTAAACACAATTTTCTAAGTGACTGCTTATAAAAGATTTATGCTTATCTAGTCTGTAAATGTCATTTTATAGATGTTGTTATCCTAGTGAACCTTAAAAGCTTCAGAGCTCTGACAATCTTAACTCATCTCTGAAAAGTACAGGGTCAGCTATTTGGGTAAAAGCAAATGCAGTTGTTTAGCTACTAAAACAAATACATTACAGTCAAATGTTGAGCTGATGTTTGAATGAAAAGTCTCTCTGCAAAATAAAAAAATCTATTATATTTGCTTTAACAGGAAAGTAAAAAATATTTTCTGTTTCATTAGGCTTTGTGTACATAATTGAAACAGCTTTTAGACAGCCATGTTCTGCAGGCCAAAGCTGCAGGGAGACAATCACCTGCTGCAGTGTGACAGGTAGCCTCTGCCATGGAGATGAAGGATGCATAAACTGGTTTATGGGATAGGCGCAGGAAAAGGTTTAAAATCAGCTGTGATGCCTGGATACACCTGCAGTTTAACCTCCCTAATCCATCCCCAGGAAGTGGACACAGGAGCCATGACAGACACATTTAAATCTTCCCACCTGTAAATTGCCACATTATGGGGAAGAAACTAGGGAGAGATCAAGGCAGTCTGGAGTGGAGTGCATCTCTCAAATGGAGCAGAGCTGCTGCAAACTCAAACCTTTAGTTACAACACCCAGGAATTTGGAAACTAACCTGTAAGGGAAACTACAGAGAAACTGCCAGGTACACATTCAAATCACAAATCTTGTGTGTTTGAAACTCTTCATTTCTCCTGTTTCAGTTCAAAGCCTGGCCTTAAGGCTTGCTCAATAAAATACTTTATTTCTTTGTCATTAAATTATAATCAGGGTTAAACTGGGAAGTTAAAGATGCTCTGCTTTTCCATATATAGAAAATCCAAGGAGAGCAGTGAGTGGGCTCACTCTGGCCTGCCTTGCTGTGGGGCACCTGGAGGGACTCAGTGCTTAAGGAGCCCCCATAGGCATGGTGAGCAGCGCAGAGGAGACATGGGGGACACACGGACTGTGACATCCCAAACAGGCCATGGACAGAAAAAAGTAGAAAAGGGCTTTCTCCAATTCTGGTACCCTGAAGGGGTAAAATATGGCTCACAGCATTTCTTGGAGATGCAACTGGGTCATCTTTGTGTTTGGCTGTGAAAAAGGCAACATGACAGTTTTGAAATTAGGTCCCCTTATATATGTGTGTGTACTTTCACTGTAATGGCCAGGATTAGGTCTTTTACTGCATTACAATTTTGTCCAGCTCTGGCACCCTCCTTTCTTCTCTTCTTCCTGTGTCCCCAGCTTTTGCACCTGCCAGAGCCCTAGGCACACATAAGCCATGTCTGCATGTTCCTCTAAGCTGAGATTTCTCAAGGTCTTATTAGTCTTCAGTATGTCCAGAAGAAATGGGTAATTGGGCCTTATACATTTATTAAGAGTGTTTTCCTTTTTTAACAGTAACATTATCATGTTACCAAAAAGTCCCTAAAGAGAAGAGAAAACAGTATGTGGTTAAATTCTAAACTGATAATTGTGTATCAGTACAAGTGCTGACACACAGGTAATCAGAAGCAGGAGTCAGGCAGTTCTGTCTATGAATCCAGTCTTAATTTCTTGAAGAATCCTGTTTTCATGAAAGCAAAAATCCCTATGAGATTGAAATAAATCTGCAAATAAAGAATTCTGTATGTTTGCCTCACGACAATGGCACCATGTGGTGACCTTTCCCTTCCCAATAATAATTTGTTATTTATAATAGTGCATACACAGATCAATAATTTGTCCACCTACTCTACCTGACTTAGAAGTACATTATACTACAACACTACACCCTCCCCCCACAAGCTATAATACAATAATTACATATAATTCTGCATCCGATCTAATAACCAAGATAGACTGTGTGAATTTGTGGGAAGAGAAAATGAGTTCAAAATTAATTTGTTCTCATCAATGATCAGGATAAAGACTGTCAATGTTATTCAGAAATTCAGACTTCTGAAGGATCTTGCACTTCTGTTCCACCAAGAAAGCTGTGAGACATTAAATTTACAGTGGGCGAGAGACAAAGAATAAAGGGTTATTCTTGAAAGTGCATTGTATTATTGATAAAAAATGACCTGCAGCATTAGATCTCATGTTACCTTGTGTTTGAGATCATCACAATGGGCTGTTGGCAGCAACTTACTCTGACAACCTGGGTGAATTAAGAAGGGAAGCAGATATTTGCCCCATTTTACAGCAGGAGAAACCAAAGAACAGAAAATTGTTTTGTTGGGGTTTTTTTGTTTGGTTTTTTTTTAATAATTACCTGAAATAATAATTAGGGAAGAGGCAGAACTTAGAAATGAGAGTGGATTTTATGAGCATATTTTTTATCCCTGCTTTCATTCAGATGTTCCTCTACTTGAAGAAGAACCCAAGCACTGACCTAAGCCTTTGCTTCACCATCATCCACAGCTCCTTTTCACACCATCCCAAGGCCCTGACCTTGCTTTGTGACACAGCTCCCCCACCTGCCCTTTCACATTACTCAACATGTTTTAAACCACATGCCCACATTTGTAGCTTTGAATCATCATTCCACAGGTACAGAATGGAGGAGTGCGTGAACTCATTAATTTTTAGATTATTAGAAAGTCTTTATATTAATCTTCCCATCTTCTCCTCCCACATTGTCACACATATTCATCCTGGGGAGACATAGTCCCAGCAAGAAGCTATAAATATTCCATTTACTTATGACACTCGTTAAAATTAATTTCTGAAAGCAATCAGAAATAGGAAAATCAGATTATTTAACTTCTTTTAGCATTGATAGAAACACATTATCCATTAAAATAAGCTTTTCTACAGTGGGCATGTGAATCTGTAAAAAATATTATTTTAATAGCATATTATTTAATGCCTGAGAACAATAGGACTCTGATAGAATATGAACAATAGTAAATGAGCTCATTAGTTCTCAAAGTTTTTTACACAAAGAATAACAAATTGTTTCAGAATGTTGGTAAAAAATATACGGTTTTATCAGAAAATTAATCTTTATTGAATATTTGTGTGACTCTGCTTAGGTGATAGAAGCTTAAAAATCTGAGTGGAATAGAAAGAGGGAAACTCTCCTAATATTTATTAGAAATTCTGATTTATGAACAATAGAAAATTAAAGGATCACTTTATCCAGAACAGACAAAGAATGGAAGAAACAACATATTGTTCCATTGTTCCAACTATTTCTTTCTCTCTTGGTTCGGAGAAATCATGCTGTAGGAATGTGGTGGACTACAATACAGTTTATGCTTTATCAGCTGGTTGTGTCAGTTTAAGTAATAACTAGTATGGTGGCATTATTTTATTATTTTGGCATACTTGTAGTACAAAATGTCAATACTTCTTTATTTGAAGCATTGAGCATTATGGCATAACAACAACTTATGAAGCCAAGAGGAGACATACAAAGCAAAAGCTGTACATGTAGTTCCTAAACCCTCATTAAGACTTTTATTTATTAAAGACTGTGGTCTCTGTGCGTATGTGACTTTGAGGAACACTCAGCTAACATTTCTGACTCCTTCTTATTACTGATCTCACTAGTTCATTGGTTAGGGTCTCACTTAAAGGATGGGAAGAGGTATATGAGATCTCCTGCTCCTAACAGACAGCTGAATGCTGATTATGTCATTAAAGTTTTATCTGTGCAAATAAAAATGCAGATTATGAGCCTTAGCATATTTTCCTACCACTGCAAGTCTAAAATGGTGCATCATTTTATGCCTGGTATTGAGCTAAATGCAAGGCAGAAAATTAATAAAAATGTTGACCTTCCTAAACTAATATTCCAGTTTCCAGGTTAAGGACAGCATAAGGGGAATGCAGGGAAGATATTTCAGACTGGTCATTTTTCCATTTCTTTCATCTTTATGAATAAAAAAGTTTGCATTTTGTGCTGAAAATAGAAACTTTCAAAAATTTTAATGATGGAATTTTTTGACTAAAATATTAGTTGAGAGAGATAAAAACCATTCTCATGAGCAGATCAATTTTAACAGCTTTTAAATAATTAAATGGTAACCGTATTTTTACGCCAAATTATAAATGATCTTTATTTCAAATGATCACTTGCTACCCTTAAATGACTATGCAGAGTCTTGTCCTTTAATGAGAACTTCCATGAATTCTGAGTTAGGCATAGTAGGCCTCTGAACGATGTTTATTAAAAAAAAAAAAGAGAACATGTAAGGAACTGTGGAAACACACTTAGGAAATAAAAATAATATTCCAAATCACTTAGTAAGTTATTTATCTGAAGCGAATTTTCAAGTCTTTTGCTTTGTTATGAATTAAAGAAAAGCTAAATTTAAGTATGCTTTTCTATTAATTCACATGTAGAAATGTAAATCACTGATAGCTGTGAGTGACAGGTACAATTCTCATATTCCACTTGTTTTTAAGGAAGTTTCAGTCTTTAAAAAAAGTTGTTAAAACTGATGAAAAACAATCTAGACATAAAAGAACCTAAACACGTGTCTCATTGGACTGACACTATTTTTAATCAGTGAAGAAAAGTTGCACTAAGAAGGACAAAGATGAAAGTGAAAATGTTCTTGAGTAGTTTGACCTTCTACCTCTTACCACATGTAATGAATGAGACTCCTCTTACCGTGTATGATGAATAAGGACTCACTTTCATTAGCAGAGCCTCTTAGAGACACCTGAACTGGTTTGAGAAAAATACTTCCAGACTTCTCCAAATGATTCACTAAATGGTGGTGAAAACCTCCTGTCCCTCATTTTTCTGTGTCACAGTCACTGATATCTACAGGAGCTATAAGAAGTTACATTGGAGAATCCAGCCCTTAGTTTCACATTGTTAATGTAGTATCAACAGTCAGATCTTTTAAAATATCATAAAAAAAGCATGAATATTGTGAACTAAAAATGTTCAGAACAGATTTATGCAATTTATGAGAAAAAAACCCTTTTTGTTTCTGACTGGTGCCCCTTCTGTTTGAACACTGTAAAATTCTCCAAGAAGGGGGGTCATAAATATTCCAGACCCCATATTTCTAGCATGCATAATCTATCCTGCTTTTCACCCACATTCATGGCTTGGCTGCATTTGGATAGAACTTTCCCAGGACCTCTTCAATCCCTGGAACCATAAGGAAGGATCTGCTGCAGTTTAAAGGCAGAGCTGAGCTCAAGCACGGAGGACAGCTGACATCTGAAGTGATGGCATGAGATTCAGCTTTGAAACTATTAGCAGGGGATGCACAGGCACAGACAATGATTGTAACACCAGTTAGAGTAAAGGGAGCTTACAAGTTAAAAGGCTTAAAAGTCTATTTTACTAAAAAAGGGATTTTTCTTTGTATTTTACAGAGAATAAACTTACATATTAGAAAAATACAAGCAAAAAGGAAAAGAGCCTACTATAAACATGATCACATTTTTCTGCAGTATTCAAGATGCCGTTGCTTCTATAGCATGCTGTAATTAATCCTTTCAGGCTCCCCTGTCATGGTTGTACAACATAACTATGGGTTGTCCATCACCTAATGACTTCTGCAGGTGAGCAATAATTAATACCTAGAAAAATTACTAGGACAACCCTGTACTGTTATTTATAAAGAAAACTTGCTAGTTATTGTATAAATTTTGCATTGTTAGTCAAACCCCATACTTGTATTACTTCTTTTCCTCATCAAAATTATCTGCATAGTATCATATCCTGCTAAAAAAGAACATAATTTATTCCAAGGTTCTTCAAATAAACAAATATTTCACAGTAAATGATATCAGAAAGATCATTTGAGGCGTGTCAAAATAGAAAATGCAATACTTTACACAAAACTGCAATAACCAGATCAGCTTGGAGCAAGAACTGATGATGGGAGAAAATAAATAAATTGCATATCTGAGATACAGGAGAAAAATATTTGCTATTCATTTGTTTATAAATGTTGCATACAGCTGTAATATGTACAGAAGAGTAAATGGTTTTATCTTCTATTTTTTGATTTCCACCAACTCATTCAATTACACTTGGAATTTTGCAATATTTCCTTTGATCCTCTTAAAGGTTTTGTATTTCACAATAGACAGAAAGAAGAGACAACAGAAAACAAAGCTATTATACTCATCTAACATTCAGGGGCTACTGTTTTAATTGAAAATGAACTAATACTTTGAGAAACCCACTTTTTCTTTATCCTCCCAGACTGTGGCTTGTGTTGAGGTGCCAGTTCCACCACAGATATTCACAATTCTCTGAGTAACTTAGTTTTGCCTTCCCTAAATAAAAGTCATGCTACTGACAAGCACTTAAGTCCTTGCAAGCTTACAACCTCAGTCAGCATTTGATTTCCAACAATAACATAGGAATCTAGGACCAGCTGGCTTTCCTTCCAATCCAAGGGGTTTTTATGAAAAATACATTTCTTACACTTAATTTCCTAGTGCACCAGTATTCCTCTCCCCTTTGCCTTTTTAAAGTTAGTCCACACCTCTGAAAATGGAACCAGAGTCTAAGACAACAACGGCTGTTGTCTGACCACAGGGCAATGACAAAAAGATTTGGGGGTTCTCAACATGAAAGGTCAAACACCTGAATACTCATATATGCAGAAGGATTGCACCCCTGCATGTGCCTTACCTTTGTGGGCAACATCTTAAGAATAGTAATGGAAATAGAAAAATCATAAGTGGGTCAATGACTTTAGCTGGCACATCTACATATTAATGCAGGGGTGGGCAAAATGCAGATGGCCTAAGAATGATCCTCATAAATATTTACCATGCTCAGGGAACATGGTTACAGGTATATACCGGTCGAACCCTGGTGCTTCACGAGCAGCTGGTATTGCTGCCAAACACAGAATGTGATTTGCATAACTTTTTTTTTTTTATTAATTTTGCTGGCAGCATTTATTATGTTTCCTATGAGACATATCAGTATATTCTTGTATTTCTTAAGCTGAATGGATCTCCAGGGATTCAGAAGACATTCAAACTCTTCCCTACTACTGTACAGATTGGGGGATTTTTGTCTCTACACAGAGATTTTTCTAACTATGTCTCTCAGCTGACCCTCAAGTGATAGCACAAAGGAGCAGCAGATATGTGCACAACCATATAAAATAAAATTAGATTTCGCTTGGAGCTATTTAAGAAATCACACATAAGTCACAGGAAGTGTGAATATTAAAGTATAGCAGCCAGTCCTGTCTGTCATGCCCTGCACAGTCAAGCTCTATGTGCTGGATAGCTTTTCTGTCAGGACAAGTCTTCTTTATGACTGAAAGACTAAAACAGCTTTCTTCCCATATCAAATTGCCCCTGTTACCCAGTGATTTTAATGGGATTTAATTAAGGGATGCAGGAAGTTTCACTGCTCTTATTCTACTTTTGGGGTTTTTTGTGTTCATGGAGGTGGCAGAGTTTTAGCAGTTTAGGCTGTCTAGGAAGAATCCCCTGTGAAATGAAACCTCCATTTCCCACTTTCCCAAATTACAGTTCTCTAAGGGTTATTTACTGCAACACAGATGAGGAAAAACCAGATAAACACACAAAAAAGCTGGCGTTTGCAAAAAAGTGCATTTCTAAGCTAAATCCAACCAAGCATATCTTTGAACAGAACTGTGTTTGAGTACAGACCTGTATATTTCTCTCTGACCAATAAGATATATTTATATAGCAGTTTATTGATAATAAGCACCAACCTTTTATGCTTATTCTTATCCAGTGTAACTCACTGATGTACTGTTATTTAACACTATAGCAGAATTCCTTTCTCTCTGAGCTTTAATCATATGAGAAATTAGATTGAATTTGCATTTACACAGCAAATTTTATTATGTAAGTTTCCTAATGTACTTCAGCTTGATACTGAAGGAAATTGTATTATTTCTAATGGGTCATCAGTTCTGAGGTTTAGTATTTGATCTTGCTTTATTATCTTCCCTAGCTATATTCCATACCTAATTTTTTCCTGAAATGAGCATTATTGATTTATTCATTAAATACTGTCTGTTTAGTGTGAATTTTTCATCCAAGCAGTATGATGAATTCTTTTTAAAATAATGATTATATGCTGCACAAGACTTGAAATACTGTCTTCCTGAGATGGTTTTCAATGGATTGCAACTAAATACATTGTATACAAAAAACGTCTTGTACCCTTTCTGCAAAATGACATCCATTGATTATATCTCCTCAAAAATGGAACAATCAATAAATTATTACATTTCTTAAAATTAGGCTCATTTCAGGGTGAAGGATTATTTTCTTCGTTTCATTTGAAGGTGGTGTTTTGCTTCTGTACTACTTCACCTTAAAAGACAACCTCATATCACAGAAAAGCAGTTAAAAAATTTAGAAATGTTTAAAAATGTGAGTTTTTAAACCATAGTTTAAAGACAAAAAAAACCCAAAAATAAATATCAAACAAAAAAACCAAACCAAACCAAAAAAAACCAACCAACCAAAAAAAAAACCCTAAAAAAACCCCAAATCCTAAAACCCACCAAAAACCAAACAAAAAAAGAAAAAAAAAAACAAAACCACAAAACCACACCAAAAAAACTCCCTAAAAACCAAAGAAAACAGATTGATTGAAATGAGACTCCAGTAGTCCAACTCAGTGACACACTATATTTTCCAGCTACTTAAATTTTCAACCCCAATGAGTGTGTCTGGAGACATGAAGTTTTTGTTATGAAGGATCTTTCTGATATTATTCCTAAATACTCAAAGAAGTTGAGTCAAAAACAATTGATTCTGCTACAGAAACGTGTACAATTTGTCAATAGTGTCCAAAATTGAAGAAAATATTGCATTCAAATTCAGCAATAGACAAAAAAGGAAGCATTTCCATAAACCATAGAAATATTTTTATATAGTGTGTTGTTTGATTCAGGTCAATATATTTTTTTTTATTGAAGCCCACATAAATACAGTCAGAGCATTTCAAGCTGAAACATTTTGTGATTTTTTGCAATGGTATTAATCTAAAGAATCCAAGGTTTTGCAAAGGAAACTATGTGGAAATGAAGGAGAAAACCCATCCACATGAAGATGGTTAGGCTGTGGAACAGCCTGCACTTCCTCCAGTCCTGACAGTTTTCATTGAGCAAAAGAATAAAACCCTGAGCAACCTCCTTTGAATGCTGGGGGAGGTGGAGACCACCTGAGCTCCCTTCCAATCTAAATTATTTTATGATGTGGTGATGTTCAATGCATAGCTATCAAATTAACAGGGCTGCTTTAAACTACACGTTTAATGGCATTTCCTGTCATAAAGCATCAAGGTACAAGTGAACACAATTGTACCAAGTGTATAATTCTTTTTAGAACATTTGTTAGTATGGAGGTAGTAATTCTTCTCAAAGCCAGTTACAGGTGAAAAATGAAAAACTGTTTAGTTAAACAGAGTCTGAACTTCTAGAAGTTCACTATATTAAGAAATAAAACCACTGAAGTGTCAGTAGGAAATGTTACCTTCTCAGAAGTATTTATCAACTCTTCATGTGGCCAAACCAAATGAGCAATCAGCTTGTAATTATCTTGCCACAATGCTATGGAGGTGTGCATTACTCACTTTTGGATACCTCTGCCATGAAATAAAGGAAGCAAAATCAGTAGTTCTTGCAATCTAATCCTTGCAAAATAATCCTGATATTATTTGCCAAGAATGTGTGCCTGACATGGTTTTCATTTGTTTCTCAGTGAGAGTTATCTTACCAGCTGCCAGTGAATACTCAATTACTGGAGACAGACTCCAGATGTTCTTCTGTCTTGAGCTGGTTGTGTCACTGATGGCAAACACAGGAAGGAACTTCCCTTACACAGACTGCATTTTAAAACACACTTGTACACTTCTATCCTCATTTGTTTCCTTCATGGACCAGTGAAGCCTGCTTGCTTAGCACAGCAGAAAACAAGTTGCATAGGGCATTCAAGTTAAAAATCATTAATGTGGTTTTAAAAATTATAAGTTTTTAAAAAGATTAGCTAGAACATACACAAGTACCAAATAGTACTTTAATCTCTAGAATACTATAACATCCTTCTTTGTTTTCTTTTATTTTCCCTGAATTATGACATTCAGAAACAAACTTCCTCTAAAATTAACCTCACCAAATGTGCCAAAATAAGTATTTAATGAAAAAATATGTATCATTAATTGTTTTGAAGTTATGAAAAATCAACGTGTGCAAGCTGAGGACACCAGCCTGCATTTCACCATTTTATGTCTAGTACTCTTATTAGCAATGAGCCATGCCACTTTCCATCTTCATTTTCTCTTTCTCACAAAAAACCTGTAGACAAGCAAAACACAACAAGAAGGCTGAATGGGCTGATTGGTGGCTCCTTGAGTTTCTGAGGAGAAGAGCTTGGAAATCCTCAGTTGTTGCACAGTGATATGCACAGTCAGCAGAAAGAGGGGACTTTCTGAAGACCTCAGTAAACACTGCAGCCAGAGAGGAGCAGAATCTCCTTCATTCCTCGTCTCCTTCTGGCCAAAAAAAAAAAACCTGATGATACTTTCACTGCAGCTGCCAAGCACTAAGATGAAGACAATTTTGAAGATGTGATGTGACTTCAGGAAGAAACACCCACACATTTACAGACATGGTCACTGCAACAAGAGAGTATGTATGCATTGTCACTGCAATGAAATAAAAGACCAAAACATTCTATATTGTAGAACAAAAGGGTTGAGACTGGAAAGAGACAAAAAACATCCTGGATCAAATTTCATTTTCAAGTGACAAAATTACACAGTGCTACTCCTTCTGTCGAACTCCAGTTCAGGCCATCACAGAGAAAAATTCTTCCATGCCTTTAGTGCCTTGATGATGAGAAAAGTTTCAGAAGTCCAAACTAAATTTTTTCATAGACAGTTCAGGTATATTTGCTTTTATATAGTGCTCACTTTGATGAAACAACTAACGTCAAGCTCTAACCCATGTATATTTTTCATAATGCTAAATTAATAAAGGTATTGCAATGTTATCTCTATTCTGATCATCCTCATAGTTCTTCCTCAGACTCTTAGGTCATAACTCATCTTTCCTGAGTGTCAGCAGTTATGATCAATTTGAGGTCTCTTTGGTGCCTTTTGGTGCCCTAAATTCTTGACTTTGTACTCTTTGTTATTGAATTTAATTTTCTCCTTGCCTTACTACCCACTTATTTTTTCTCCTCCAGGTGCCTTATCAAGAAGCTTTTGATATCATTCAGTCTATATATCTGAGTGTAATAAGTTCTTCTCTAAAAGGAAGTCCTAATGAAGAAAGGCTTTTAATGGAACAGAAATCAGATGAGCATCCACTAAACTCATATTAAATAGATAACAGAATCTAATAAAAGAGGAGATATGTTCAGGCCACAGGAGCAACAGTAAAAGAGAAATTATGTAGAAAAATTCTCGGATTCTAAAATAAGTCAGGACAAAAGATTCAAAACTCTAAAAATATTTTGAATTAAGAAATCCAAAATAAATACAAATCAAATCAATCCAAAATATTTTTAAAACTTTCATTTTTTTTTCAATGTCATATTATTTGTACTGAAGTTATTCTACATTTATCCTATATGACCAGACTTAGAGACTAAATTATGATGAAAAGACTTTTCCCCAAGCCTAGTAATTATATCATTCTTCTTGGAATTTTCAGAGCTTTTACATAACTATTTTCATATTTTCACTGAAGTCTTGCTCAAAAGCATTTTGGCTTGTCAACAAAGACAAATATAGTTTCTTCCAAAAAATATAGCACAGAGCTAGAAGTTCTGGACGAAGATTTGTTTTCATTGCCCAACACATCAGGCAATGGCAGCCTTTCCCATCTCCATCAGTCCAGTGATAGAGTTTTATTACTTCCCATAGATGAGTCCTAATGAACACAGAATAAGCTGCTCACACATCTCTTCTCAGTCACAGTATGAAATTTAGTCCTTCTTTTTAACTCAAAGAATTAAAATTGCATAGTGGCCAACTGAGACCCTAAATTAAGTCTATATTTAAAAGCATTTCTATTGCATTACTAGCAGTGGCAGACACAGCAATTTATTTGGGATCATACCTGTGAGATTCCAGCAGTTTCTGAAAATTGTTAGAGTAAATTACAACAAAGATTTTTGTAATACATTTTTTCCTCATTGTGGAGATTCTCAAGCTGAGCAAATACATTATTAGTCTGGTGTAAGTTTAAGTGGGTACTTAATAAAGCAGCCAAAGCTCCACAAAGATCATGGCAGTCTTATAATTCTAATTTAGTCTGAACTGGAAACCTGCTATTTCCTGAGATATTTCTGTATTATGTCTGTGATATAGCACAGTTAACACTGGACCAAAATCATTAAGGCTGTAGGCACAAATGCCATTAAATGCATGTGTCAAAACACATGTATATATATTGTCTGTATTTGCATGCTGAAAGTGAGACTGCTCCATACCCAGATGATTACTAACATGCTCATTTACTTAATTATGTACTTAATTCAGGGTTAGACTCTCAAGGGAAGGATGGTGGGTTGCTGTGCTCAGTGCTCTTGGGTGTTGCTGCCTATGGGGATCCCAAGGCAGGCTGGCACCACAGCTCTGCCTACAGCATGTGGTGCCAGCCCCTGAGGTGACACTCAGTGAGTCACCAAAGTGGCCTAAGCTCAAGAGCTGGAAAAGTCAAAAAGGTCACATCCCACAGGCAAAAATATGCTCAGCTTTGAAGAGAGGTGCTGCCTGCAGCCAGGTTTCACAACTTTGGAGCTTCTAAAGAGGGAGGAATTATTTCTGTACATGCTGCTTCATCAATATGTATGTCTCACAGAAAAGGCAAGAAGACAGTCTCAAGTCTAACAAAGCAAAACAGACATTTCAGCCCATATCTTGGAATTCAGCATGAGTGGATTGAAGGACAGTGTCCGCTAACCCTAAGCCCAGGGGATGAACTACCTGTGCCCCATGGTCCAGGGAAGTATAGGACACTGGACAAAACTGACAACAGTGGCCAAGGTTTGAGAAAGCATGTGAGCTGCACCCCCACAAGAGAAGAAAAGACACAGAAAAAAAGGCCTTTATTGAGAGAGAAACAATTGTTGCCTCAAGGTTTCAAAACGAAAAACACAGGTGAAAAGGTAAAAACACTGAGTGAAAAGAGCACTGAAGGGTGGCATTTCAGTGGCACTGGAGATCAAAATTTCAGGTATGAGAAAGGCACAGAATAGTTCACAGGAAAAAGTGCTACACATATGTTTAACAGCATCTCTTGAGATTTACCATCAATAATTATGTAGTCACTGAGCAAGGTAACTACAGTGTTTGGTGAATGTTTGCAGTTGTTAGAGTCATAGAAGATTTACACAAATGTTGGCTTGAGATAAGTGAAGAAATAATTTAAGACTCTGAGTTTCCTCTCTTTACAATGTGTGCAAAATATTTATTCCATACAATGTATTATTTTTGTGACTTGGCAATTGTTCTCTCTTCCTTAACAAATCTGGAACTATTGCCTTAATTCTGCATATTTTCCACTGCAAACCAAATGAAGGTTAAACTTAATTATTTGCAGGAAAGAAACTTTAAAAAATCAAATCCTATTTATTCAGTGCATTGTGCTGTCAATTTCTTGCCTCTAAATTAGAGGTTCTAATTTATTTATATTCCAATATCTCCGATATCTCCTCCTTTCTTTGGCCCTACTTGCATTCCTGCTATAAGCAGTGGCACCACTGTATTGACTGGGCTATAAGACTAGAGTCTGTACTGGCCCTGCAAGGCCTCTGAAATACAGCAGGTTTACATACAGGTTTACTCTATTGTCATTTTTTCCCAGACCATCCTATTAATGTTTTCATAGTCCTGTGTCTTATGATGGCACCAACAGCTGCAGTGGACTAGAGTGAATAATAAATTAGATAAGTGTGAATAAGACTTTTCCAAAATTTGGGAAAAAACTACACTATCACTAAGTTAATAGATACCTTTATTTTTCTGATACCCACATAATTTTAATTACTAAAATATTTTTATTGATATGTTTATTATACAGAACTGCACATATTCAGCCTTAAAAACATTTACTGGCTTACGTTTTGGCAAATACTTCATCACCTTATCCACAGAGAGATACAGGAACATATGTATGAGATATATGAGAAATTAGCAGCCGTAGAAGAACTCCTCTGAAAAAAAAATGTGGATAAGCTTCACCACAGAACCCAGAAAAATAAGTTTTTGAAATTTTATTGTTTTATGAGGCAGATCTTCATCTACTTATCAATGTTTCAACTCCAGTGAAGCCAATGGAGTTACGTCTACACCTACTGAAGTTTTACCCACACAGCTAATTGACTCAGCTAAGAGTATATGGTGTCAATTGAAAAGTCTTAAATAGCAATGAGGGGTAGAGAGGGAATTACTATACAAAATTATACCACAGAGCACAGAATGAGACTGTTGTTTCCTTTCCTCTTCCATTTTTCCTCTCCTGTCCTAAAATGCATGGATTTGTAAGATTTAATTAATTCATCCCTGTCCTGAACATAAGAATGAAACTCAACTGAGCAGCAGTTAGGGCTGGCTGAGAAGACAGCAAAGCTCAACAGCCCCAGTAACAAGCCAAGATTGCTTTTCCTCTGTGTAGTGTCATAAGAACAGGACGATAGAATAAAATGCTCTTCCCTAGGGAGTCCTCTCCTCAGCCCTCATACAGCATCTGCAGGCCCACATGCCTGAGGGATCTCACACTCTGCTTATTAACCAGCTTCCATAGTTGCTATTTTCTTGTATGTAATACTTGGTGGGGAAAGTGTTTAGATACAGAGCTCAATAACAGAATTCTGTAGCAAATTCTAAAAATAGTCATAAAGAGGTATTTGCAGCTGCTTTCAACCTCTTGTACCATAAAAAAGTTGTTCTGGTGTTCTGGGTACCTCCCAAGCCTTCTACTTGCCATCTTCATTCAGATATTTATCTTTGAAAACAGCATGAATTGCAGAAATCACAGAAATTGCAGAATCACAGAAAATCTCACATTGAAAGGAACCCATAAGGGTCATAGAGTGCAACGCCCTGC
Source organism: Leptocoma aspasia (assembly GCA_013399835.1). Classification (NCBI taxonomy): domain Eukaryota; kingdom Metazoa; phylum Chordata; class Aves; order Passeriformes; family Nectariniidae; genus Leptocoma; species Leptocoma aspasia. The sequence goes on from VXAX01003848.1 coordinate 655,531, forward strand.
TCTTGCAGGAGTGTTCAACACTAAGCTGTATCACTGAGAGCATCATCCAGACATTCCTTGAACTCTGACAGACTTGTGCCTGTGACCATTTCCCTGAGGACCCTGTTTCAGCCCTGGCACCAGCTGAAAACCTCTTCCTAATGTGCAATCTGATGCAGCTTCATTTCATGTGCTGAAGTCTTATTGCTGGTCACCAGAGACACCAGTGCCCTTGTGCTGCCCCCCATGAGGGGGCTCTAGAGGGTGATGTAGTTAATATCAGGTGATCAGTTAATATCAGTGTGACAGCCAATGTAGTAGACCATATACAAAATTGTGCTCCCAATAGCAGCAGCTTCCCCCATCCCCTTTCTTTGCTTTTCAAACCTGTTAGTTCCAATCTAAGAGATTCCTGGTGTGTTTTTGTAAAATACGCTAAGTTGGAAGACATCCATCAGGATCATCGAGTCCAACTCCTGGCCCTGTGCAAGACATCCCAAGAATTTCACCACGTGCCTGAGAGCATTTTCCAAATGCTTTTTGAATCCAGACAAGCTTAGCACTGTGACGACTTCCCTGGGCAGCCTGTTCCAGTGCCTAGCCACCCCTTGGCTGAAGAACCTTTTCCTTATATCCAACCTAAACCTCCCCTGATTCCCTCATGCCATTTTCTTGAGTCCTGTTACTGATCACAGGAACACAGAGATGAGTACCTGTCCCTCCACTCCCACTCTGAGGATGTTGAAAACTACAATGAGAGTCTCTTCTCAGTCTCTTCTTTTTCAGGCTGAACAGACCAAGTGACCTCAGCTGCTCCTCCTGTGGCTTCCCTTCAAGGCCCTTCACCAGCTTTGCCCTCCTTTGGACACTCACTAGTAGTTTAATGTCTTTTTTTTATAATGAGGTGCCCAAACTACCCCCAGCACTTGAGGGGAGGCTGCCCCAGGGCAGAGCAGAATGGGACAATCCCCTCCCTTGCCTGGCTGGCCATGCTGTGCCTGATGTCCCCCAGGACAGGGCTGGCCCTCCTGGCTGCCAGGGCACTGCTGGCTCATGCTCAACTTGCCATCAGCCAGGACCCCCAGGTCTCTTTCTGTGTTGCTGTTTTCTAGCCTCTCATGCCCTGGTTTACACACACTGTGCCAGGGGCAGAACCCTGCACTTGCCCATGGCTGATGATTGTCCACCTCTCATTTACCGGGGTCTCTCTGCCAGGCCTCCCTGCCCTCAGGGGAGTCAACAGCTCTTCATCCTGCAGTGTCACCAGGATGACACTCTGTGCCATGACACTACCCTGAGATCAGCCCAGTTGGTCACAGCATGGCGCCAATAGCATCAAGGTTGTGATCCCTCTACAGGACATTCATTTAAGAGTTGGAACTGATGATCCTTGTGGGTCCCTTCCAACTCAGCCTGGTCTGTGATTCTGTGATTTTATGTGTCAGTGTGACAGTATATGTCCTATCCCTCAAAGTGGATCCAGGCTGCCCTTTTTCCCTGACACTAACTCAGGTCCACATTGTTTCTTTTTCTTAAAAGCATGAGTCTTCCACAAAGAGAAAATCAAATATAATTTTGACTGTCTTGGAGGTGAGGCTGTACTTTTGGAAACAGCAGCAGTTATGTGAAGTCTCTTCACTCCTCATCTGCTTATTCTGTATTCTTCTCTTCCTGGAAAAAGGAATATGAATTTGTTAGGCCAGTGTACTTCTGCTCTAGTTCTTTGCATAGTTGCACAAACCTGTTTTCAATATCTCAGTGGAGCTTGGTATCAAGAGGTGGGAAAAGAGGTGTGAAATGGCACTATCACCAAGCCCATAAATGTATAAGCTCTAGACATGCACATTTTGACTGCTCTTCATTTTTTGGAGCACATCTTCCAATATTGTGCTACATTTTCATGCTGCCTCTTGAAAACCTCTCGAAGTTATTAATATACTGTTTGTTTTGTTTATATTGGAATACTTTTATAGTAACATAACATTATATTGTAGTAAGGTTTTCCCCTATTAAGCTATTTGAAGAGCATATTAGTTCTTTGCAGCTACAGTGTTGATCTGGGAGCTTTTTTCTGTTTAATCATGGATTTCTGTAGAATCAAAAAAATACAGAGCTGGAAGCAATCTCAGGAGAGCACCATCTCCAATCCCCAGCAATTAGGCAGAATGAATGATTTACAATTCTTTTCTAAGTTATTCTTCTCAATACCAAATCTCCCTGTACCATGGGTATATCAGCACGAGTTTTGCTCTCATTTGCTTACATTTTGTTATATATTTGTTTATGCAAACTGTTTCCATGCTTCCTCCTAAATCATTGATAAAATTTGAACAAGGTGAAAAACAAGTCTCCGAGAATTCACTGCTTATTAACAACTTCCTATTTACATTTATATTATTACATGACATTTTTAAAATAAACCTCAAAAATCGCTACTTAGCAAATTTTTAGTCCATTAAATATGCAACATTGATTTTTTTATCAATTTTTTTCTTTCTCTTGAAGCTAAATGTCATATACAGCATGAAGGGAGTAACAATATGGAATCAATTCAATTTGTGCTGTTTCTAATGTAATAATAAAATATGATACTATCTGTTATACCTGTTATCAGTGTCTTTTTTTTTTTTAATTAGAATTGAAGGATTTGCTTATCTCTTCAGCTGGCCTGTGACAGTCACAATACTCCAAGCTGTCAAAGGACAAACAAGCGGTCTGATTTGGAAAAATCATTGTAAATGTCAAATTTGTCATTTGCTTCCTCATATTCCAGCCCTGCTTTCTGAAGAGAGTAAGTAAAAAGTGGCTGAGTCGATGCTGTAGAGTTGCTGCTTATTATAATTCTAAGGTAGAATTAAGCTATGAGAAAATGTGGTAGAGCACATCACACTCTCTTGGAAGGCAGAGGAGTGAGGTTACTCTGTAGCTCAGTTTGCTGCACAGACAGAAAGGAAACTTCAAAAGAAGAATCCATACATCAAAGACTTTTTACTTTACAAAAAAAAAAAAAAATACACAATCCTCCTAAATCTTTCATCTGCAGTCTCATAAATGTGCCATTCTAATCAAAGACACAGTAATATATGTCTCTGTAAACAAAAAAATTTAAAAACAAAAGGTTCTGCTGTGGATGGAAGATGCAGAAAAATTCTGGTATCCCTAGCCACGAGCTAGAGACTTGTTCATGAATATCTCATCTTCACAGAAGATGGACCAGCAGCTGAATTAGCTCCATGGTTCCAGCTCTGAAGCAACTCTGCATTAATGACAAGGTCTGCCTGTCAGATATAGGCTTAAGAATTGTATCCATGAGATAAAACCTCAACCCTTTGCTTTGCTAGATTAAATGTGTTTTTATTTCCTACTTTTAAAGTGATGCCAACATACCTAAAGGGGAGGGAGACTCTTACTGGTCACAGGTAAAAATGCAATGAAATATGGCAGTGCATCCTTCAGAGTACCTAAAATTGGAGACTCTAGAGTAGAGTCCTCCTGTGTCAGGCTATACAGGGTCAAGCTGGCTCTACTAACAGTGTCAGCAGTGTCAAAAGATAGGATTCACAAAAGATTTAATCCTGATGAATTTTATCTGCATGATCTCTTGGAAACAGGGCACATGGCTTCAGGAAACTTGTGTTTTCACAGATCCTCTTATCTTATGTTAAATTTCTGCATGAACACAATATCATAATATTAATTTTTAATTTAGGCAGTGAATACAGCACATATCTTGTTGCAAGAAAAGAAAAACGACTCTTAGGCAAATAGTGCTAATTATCATGGATTAATAGAACCAGTCACAGAATCAGTCATAGAATCACAGATAGGTTTTGGTTGGAAGAGACCCTAAAAACCATCTTGTTCCAACTCTCCTGCCATAGGCAGGGACAGCTTCCACTAGACCAGGTTGCTCAAACCCCACCCAGCCCAGCCTGGAACACTTCCAGTATCTTGCCAACCTCAGAGTAAAGAATTTCTTCTTTATAATTAATCTAACCCTACCATCTTTCAGGTTAAGGTCATTCCCTGTGGACCTGTCACTACATACCCCTGCAAAAAGTTCTTTCCAAGCCTTCTTGTAGACTCCCTTCAGGTACTGGAAGGCTGCAATAAAGTCACCCCACAGCCTTCTCTTGTCCAGGCTAAAAAATCCAAATTTTCTTACCTTTCCATCATGGGAGAAGGCCTCCATTCCTCTAATCATCTTCATGGTCTCCTCTGGACTCACTCAAACAATACAAGGTCCTTCCTGTGCTGAAAACCCCAAAGCTGGACACAGTATTCCAGGTGGGGTCTCACCAGAGCAAGTAGAGGGAAGAATCCCCTCCCTGACCTGCTGGCCACACTGCTTGTGGCGCAGCCCAGGGCATATTTGGCTTTCTGCACACTGCCAGATCATGTCAAGCCTCTCATCCACCAGCGCTCCCAATCCTCTACAGTAATGAATGCTCTGTGATAATCCTCTATGAACTGTTCTCAGAATTTAGCAAAAACATGCTAAAATTATCACATTGTTACACTAGATATTTGTATGCTCTGTTATCACAAGTCCTCGTGTTTGTGTGTCTGTAACACACCAGTTGTATTTTCACTTACTTATGCACCCAGTATGTCTGGCTGTCTTGCCAGAAATATGAACTGTGTGTGCCTGGAAGAATTAACTACAATCCTTTTCATGAAGAATCCTGTCTCTCTGGCAACACACAAGCTTTAGTTCCATTATCTAAATCTTTTATCTTCCCTTCTTTGACTGAAGGATAGTTTTTCATCTTTATATTTTTCAGTGAATGAAGTGTAGATGAAGTTCTTTTATGTGACAGAAATATTCCACCTTTGCTGTGAAATTGCCCTGAAGGTCTCATCAAAGGCAACACCCTCTGAATTATTAGGTACATATGTTAAATATAGTCATTTGCATTCCATTAAAATAACACAGACCCTACTGCTAAAACTTCCATCCTGTCCTTTGAATTTATGTGCACTCAAAACAGCTCTTTTGTAAATATAATCATTATCCTCCTTTCTTAAAAGAATCATAAGGAAAGATATTACCTCTTCCTATTTCTTTGATATTTCCTTCTTGTGCATAAAGATACACTGTGCCTTTCTGCAAGTCGTCTTTTTAGGATAAAAATTCTTATGAAAAACTTCCTAAAACCTAAAGAACTGCAGTTATGTTGGGTATTTTCTTGGCCATTCTGTCCCTTTTTATATTAACATAAATCTTTCCCACTCCTGATCTTTTTGTCACATTTGTTGGTTTAGTTATGGTGGATCAGAAGTACTGTTAGTAATAAACTTGAACCTTGTCTGCCAGAGGTGGCAGTCTGTCACTCAAGCAATTTTGCCACATGGCTTGGTTGCTGTGTGCATTGCTCTGAATGCATTTCCTTTACTTAGTTCCCTCAATTCTTTCCACTTGCTCCTTCTTGCCCTCTCGCAGTCCTGCAGCTCCAGGACCTCAGTCCCAGCTATCCCTGCAGTATCACTTTTCCTTTTCCTCACACAGGCTCAGGCTGATGGACATCAGTTCATTTGTCAAAATCCAAACATGCTGTCCTGGCTGAAGCAAGTCAAGCTTTTGCTGCAGGTCTTCCACATTGTAATTGCTTGCCTTTCAGGGAATAATGTCACGTCTTGAATGCCAGATCTTTGCAATCAAAATTCTGGCTTTGCAATGGATGCTTTGTGCCGTGCCTGGCTGCCTTTTCTTGCCCGTGCTACACATCACTGCCCTAACAAGCTGCTGAGTTCCTGCAGAGCCATTAAATCTTTGTGCCTCATCTCTCCCTTTCTCCCTTTCAGGCTTGTCATAGCTGAATCACACAGCACGTGCACAGACAGTATTCCAAAATAGGGTTCCATGAAGAAAGGAGAAGAAAGGCGTCGAGTATATTTTCCCTAAAATGCAATAAATTATTTTTTACTCATGGAGTGTAGGACTTATAACCTAAACTCAATCTGAGAAGAGCAAAATAACCTATCCCTAACACTGTCTTCAAAATTGTCAAAAGCAGCAGCAGGATGTAATAATAAGCTTGCTATAATATCAGAACTCACTTTTCTCACAGTTACACTTCTTTTTCCATACAATACTTTATATCTGACTTTATTATCTAATAATAATAATTATTAGTCATTATAATGGTTCTATTACCATTCACAAGTAAAGCCATAATGCCTACCATGTGCAGTAAAAGTCTGATATTATGTGTGTTGTTCCTGGTTTAGGACTTTCTTTAAGAAAGTGCTTTTTAAGATTTGTGGATGAAATAAATATTCTTGGATTGTTCTATTTTTCCAATTATCAAGGATGAAAAATAACTTGCATGTGATTTTTCTGAAAATTTGTTAGTGCCAGACACCAGTCAAAGCTGTGAAATGCAAATTCTGAAAAAACTTTGTAAAATTCTGGGCATGCTGGTTAGCACTGTATAATCCACCTTTCTTTTATCCTGTAATCTGGGGCTGAGCTGCCATGCAGTATATGCTCCATCTTTGCCTATCTCAGTCAGCACTAGTATGCACTTGCTTATCATCTTCCTTGATAAAGTCCATCCATCATTCTAATGTCATTATTTGTCATATGATAAATTCTGTCAAGATTGGTAGAGTATGATTAGTATTTCAAATTCTAAAATAGAGACAGAAAGATCTCTTTAAGGCATGCTGATAGGTAAATGGAAATTCCAGAAATCTCATCTCGTGTGTTGCAGGCAAAGAGCCAACTCACCACAATAAGATAGCTGGCCACAGAGTAGAAAAGTTGCCAGGGACACTGAACATGAATTTTTTCAGCTTTATCACTCCCTGCCTATTGATGTCTAGTACCTGCTAAATGAGACAACTTAAACAGTCAAAATTGAAGAATAAGAACATCCTCACAAAGTAATTTTGCTTTTCCCCTCTTTCTCTCACCCTAATTTTCATTGGGTCTTCTGCACTGGAAAAGGTGGGAGTCTCCCTCTGCGAGTTCTACTTGGTGAAAGCCCTGAACCTTTCTACACAATGCCTTGCAGCAGAAGATGCACACAACTGGTAATTGTCATATCACATTTTGGCACACCAAGAACAAGATGGTCAGGTCACCCTTGCCCCTTTCTCTGTCCAGATGAGCAAATGAGAACCAGTTCATCTGCTGTGACTCTCAGTCTATTACAACTCTTGCTCTGAGCAAATATCAAACACTCTGCTCAAGAGATACTGTGCCTAAATGTTCTGGCTCACAATTACCAGCTTTAGTTATTAATTCTACGGTAGGTGAGGCTGAGAGATAAATTTGGTTATAGAAGATTTAACAGAGGTTATATTTATTAACCCTTATTTAATCATCTCAGCCAAGCAAACAGCTTTGATCTACAGCATAGAGCTGTAGTTCAATATTTACACCTTGCATGAAAATATGGCATTTAATCTAATCAAGCTGGCCAATGCTGAACATGCCACATTAAATGTTTGCTCTTCAAATCTGGAGTTCACTCATTCTGTCATTCTAATTCCCGGACCCAATTTGAAAATAGTTTGCATTACATGCTATCTTGCAGCTTTATGTGTTTGCCTACCAAACACAGGTTAAATGACCTTGTTGTGTGAATGTGACATTGTTAAAATCAAAGAATAAACGCAACAGTATTATCTACTAAAGAAAAACTAATACATTACTAACAGCAAAAAGACAAAATATCTCTCTATTCGTAACATTTCTTTTGCTACCAAATATAATTTGCTTTTTGTACTTCACCAGAACATTAGCGGGTTGTGTGATCATTGCAATCTTTTCTTGTCCTGCTCTAGTAAAATTCTTTAAACAGTAGGTTGAAAGATGAATAAATAAATGGGGACGCAGCAAAAATAAACACTGTAAAGTTAAAATCTCTAAAAAAATGATAGTCCAAAACAAAGCAGTGAAGCCTGACTCTAATCTCACACAAACCAGTTCCAGCTAAGCAGGAGCAATTCTAATGATCTTGAAGGAGGTACAATAGGAGAATGAGATCACAGTTGAAGCTTTATTTCCTCACTTCTTGTATTTCTTGTACTGGAACTGGGATAGCAAGGAAAAATAAAGTGTTCAAAAACCAACCAAACAATATCCACCCCCCTCTCGCCCCCATCCGCCCCCCAAAAATATAGTAACAAAATGGTATCACAAGGACAGATCTAATAAGAAATTTACACAGAGCTAATTTTAAAACATCTTCACTTTTTACTTGCTGTAAGTTTTTATTACAGGCTGCCCTCACAAATGGACAACACCTGTTGTGGAAAAACTGAACTTGTATAAAGAGGCAGAGTTGTGCTGGTCAGCATTAGAGGAATATCTCTGTGTTTCAAATGTTTTTTCAAAGCACTGGTGACCACAGCAGGTGACAGAAGTTATGGACAGGGTGGGTCAGGACATGGCCACCCCATCATGCCATAGTGACCCCGTGCTGTGCTGTGGGACGAAGCAGCTCCTGGGTCCAGCACAGCTACCTCCTGCATTCTGTGAAACTGCAGCATAGACTCATCCTTTGAAACAGATCTTAAACTGTCAGCCCCACTTTGCTTTATTATGTGCGACAAAACACAGAAAACATTTCTACATTCTACATTCTACATACAAGTATATCAGTATTAATATAAAATTTTTCTTCTGGTACACAGTGTGTTATTGTTTCCCTCCTGACTTTTTTTTGTTTTTGCAAATATATATATATGTAATTACATATATACAGAATATCATAAATGGTTTAGAGAGGAGAATGTCAATGTCATTGACAGAATAATACAAAGATATTATAATAATAAACCAGATTAAACATTACAAAAGGAAAATTCAGTGATTTTTCCATGCTCACAAAACCAGAGCAAGCAATAAACATCCACACTTCAATTCACCTGCCCTAACTCAGATAGCTCAAAGTTCCAATTCTGGAATCACAGCTACTCAGCCTATGTTTATCTTAGGGACAATGGAGATAAAATATAAATTATATCAGCCTTCATATCATTCTAAAATAAGTCATGTTCTGGAGGCCTAATTCTCTCCATCCAATATAAAGGTAACATAGTGCTTCCAGTTCATCCATAGATAAATTTATATACTTTAAGTGATACATACCCACCCAGACCTCCTAATTCATATGTTATACATTTTATAGAGGTGTATACTGCATAGAGGGACAGCTAGAGAGTTTGGTTCATGTTTCTCTGTATTTTTTCATTGCTTCCATTGGTATTTCATTTTCTCCTTCCTTCCCCTTACAAAATACCTGACTGTTAAACACGATGAACTATTTTATTGTTAAGCATTTAAGAAGAGATAAATGATGGTTTGAATGTTAATGCAC